>CM042158.1:15431244-15481244 GCA_023376005.1 Doryteuthis pealeii | reverse complement strand
TATATATATATATATATATATATATATATATATATATATCATGTGACGGTAGCAGTACGAATATTCATGACAATCTCTCGCAAACCCTCTCTATCATTCATTGCCCCCAGAGATCCTCTGCGCGACATCGAGTATCCGAACAGAGCTGGCTAATGTATGTCTTTGCTGGACGGTCTACACTGGTGTGCCCATGTGCTGGTTTCAACAGAAGAATGTCACTTTTGAGTTCATCCTTGCTTCTCCAGCACTGTCGGCGTGTCTTGTTCGCCTTACAGGGATGTTTGTGTGGTGTTGTTTCCAAGTCTTTTAACATTGCACGCAGCATTCTTGTGCAGCTACCATATAGTTTATTCTCCAGTCGCTTCGTTAGAATCCAGGTGGTGCAGACGTAATCTGTTCATAGCAGAGATCAGTTTAACAATTATGTTCTCTCATTATATAAGTTACAAAGATCTATCAGCACTATTATTTGAAAAAGGTAAACTCTTCATATTCGCTTGCCATATCAAGGATTTAATGCAGCTAAAATTCAAGCATTACATTTTAAGCGTTACAATAGCTCTCTAGCTGGAACCCTTAAAGGTACTACGACTTTAGGTCAGAGTGACCCTGTGAAAGCACGAGTGTTTGTTGCTTGCCTTCTTTCTCGGTGATCGTTAACTTAAGCAGACAACTTTCTCATTTTGACTGACTGTATCGGATTTAGGTGTTCAGATGTTAAGAGCGATTAAATCCATCTCAAAATTTGTCCGGTCTGTTTTTGTTTGTTTTTTAATTTTTTGTTTTTTTCTTGTTTTTTAAAAAGTTGGATTGATAATGAAATCCAACCCAGCCAAATGTGTAAAATATTTAAAAAAATCAAATATATCATTTAAAATAATTTTTTTAATTCTTCGAGGGTTCTCCGTCTGAATTCAAAGCAGTTTTCTGTACGACACGTTCAGTGTAAACAATCGATAAAAATAGATAAAACGCATTTTATATACGAATAAATAGAAGCCTCAATATCATCTCAGACCGCAGTTGAAAACAGGAACCGAACGTTTACACAGGTGTTCTGTATATATATATATATATATATATATATATATATATATATATATTATATATATTATTATATATTTGGGAATAAAAAGGCCTTAAATACCATGGGTATTCGTGGTTATGGACCCATTTCCACTCGCGAGTATGCTCACGAGCTTCTTCAGACCACTGATATATTTTATTTAGATATATTTAGAATAAAATAATCAGTGGTCTGAAGAAGCTCGTGAGCATACTCGCGAGTGGAAATGGTCCATAACCACGATACCCATGGTATTTAAGGCCTTTTATTCCCAAATAACTTTGCTCTGTTTACAATAATTAAACATTGAGCTCTCATACGGAACCTGAACTCTACAACAAACTACGGTAGGAATTAGGACCCACCTAGAATCACCTTGTACCAAGAAACTTTTACCGCACCAAAGTATATATATATAATATATATATATATATAATATATATATATATATATATTAAAATAAAGATGAGACGAGAGGAGACAAGACAAAATAGACAGATTGATAGGGGAGATATGTAGATTGAGCAGAGAGAGATTAAGATAAATGGAGACATGGACAAAGGGAGGGGGTATGTGTGAGAGGGAGAGGGTGTGTGAGAGAGATAGAGTGGGAGGGGGTCGTGAGGAGAGAGAGAGTGAGCGGTAGAGGTTTGATGGGAAAATGTCTAGGTAGATAGGTGTTTTCAGGAGTGAAGCAAACGTTAAAGCCATTATATAAAAAAAATAAAGAAATAAAGAAAAAAATAAAGAAGAAGAAATGATAAGACAAATGGCAAGGCATCAAAAAGTCTCGTCGTGCGAGACTTTCTGATGTCTCGTGACACTTTGAGGATGTGAAGAGGGGGGAAAATGCCCAATTACCCGTCAATTGTCAGCGAAGAAAGTCATTTGTTCGCAGACAAATGCATTGCGCTGTTATTGACTGCACTTTGAAAAAAAAGAGAAAAGAAAATTGGGGTCATTCTTTTAGCGATTCAACTAATCTTCAGAACAATTGATCTTCGTTATACGGGGCGCGGCAGAAATACCTCTCATATTTTAAATCGTCTCTGTGATGCAGCTAAACTTAGGCAAGGAGCAATGGTAGCTCCATCAAGTTAATGTTATACCATTTATTTCTAAGATACGATCTTGGATTGAACCGGTGTACACTGTGCATTTGGTGTTGAAACGATTTTAAGACAAGTGACTTTGTAATTCATATTTAGATAGCTTTTTGTCTTAATTTCCTGTTATGGTGGAATGATGAAATTCTGGATAGAAGATTCAAGCCATAGCAGTATCGATTTTCTATCCGGAAAAGCATAATTCCCACGTAACATGTTGATCTTTCCTTCTTTCTTTCTTTCTTTCTTTCTTTCTATATCACCTCTGTTACTATTTCTTATATTAGTTATCTTCTCCCTTGCTTCTCTATTGCTTTTTCTCTTCTTTCTTTCTTTCTTTCTTTCTTTCTTTCTTTCTTTCCTCTGTGACCCTTTCTTTATCTCCTATGTTGATCTTTCTTACTTTCTTTTGTCATTTATTTTCTCTGTTGTTCTTCTCTCTTTGTTTTTGTTCTTTCGTTATCTCCCTGTTGCTCTCTCTCTCTCTCTCTCTCCTCTCTCTCTCTCTCTCTCTCTCTCTCTCTCTCTCTATCTATTCTATCCCCCACACTCTCTCTCTCTATTTCTTTCTTTGTCTCCTTTATTGCTTTTTTATATTCCTTTCTTACACAACTCTATTTTCCTTTCTTTCTTTCCTTCTTTATCACGTTTTCTCCTTCTTTCTTTATCTCCTCTATTAGTTTTTCTTTCTTTCTTTTCCCTCCCCTCGGGGCGTTTTCTTTCTTTCTTGCTTGCTTTTTCTTTCTTTCTTTCTTTCTCTCCAATTTTGCCCTTCCTTTCTTTTTTTCATATTAGTAAAAGTCACAAGACGTTCACAAGACAAACGTCCCCATGAAAAACATAACGAATGGATTATTTCATTGCGACGCCATATTGAAACGAGGTCAGCTGTGGAAGCAATCTTTTGGCTGTGACCCTGAGCAGTAGAGGGGCGACTGCTTGATTAATTAATCTTCTCCGATGGGTCAAGCATGCACGCATGGGTTTGGCAGTCATGTGCCTATGCCCAGCCAACTGGATGGCAAAGTGGACAAGGTTTTACCTTGGCAGATACATCAAAGGCAGGTTCTACTGGTTGGCCAAAGATTCAATAATAAATTGCCACGCTATTTTTGAGTCAATACATATTATATATATTATATATATATATATTATATATATTATATATATATATTCATATTTCGTCAAATGACAGGATATCTACCTTGGACACTGATGATCGAAGATTTCATTTGTTGCTTAGATTTCATTCGATGACTTACGATTTCTTCGTCACGCTATCTGAAATCACAGTGTCTACCATTGCTTAGAGCAAATGTATGGCACCCCCCAGCGACAGTCGGATACACTATCATTGGCTTATCTTGTAATCTTAATATAATGGATATATATTTTGAAAAAAACTATTTTCCTATGGATTATCAACTTATGTTTGCAGTAAAATCATAATCAAAAAAGTAACTCTACAAAAAATTATTACCAATGCTTCATAACACACAGAGACAAATATATAGATATATATATATATATATATATATATATATATATATTTATATATTATTATAATATATATATATATTATATATATTAATATTAAAAAGGATATATATATATGCATTAAAAAGTTACTACCACGTTTTCATTGTAGTGCACCAACTACAATTGGTATCACTTTGACTTTCATATTCAACTTTTTCAGTTCTCTTGCAAGGTCCAGGTCTTTATCCATCTTTTCATTTTACTTCAGCTACACCCTGTGATCTGTTGGAACCGCAAAGGCCACCAGTTGACACGTTCTCTTTTTTTTGTAATCAACACTAGGTCTGGTCTCCTGGCTGGGATAGGAGTGATCCGTCTATATCTCGAAGTTATTATTATTATTATTATTATTATTATTATTATTGTTGTGTTGTGTTGTGTGTCTTCGTGCTAAATTGGAGCTTCTTCGGATGTTGTTGTCTTTTATTTTTCTTCTCATAAATTTTATCGGCGTCATTAGTTGTTCCTGAAAACGTCTTGGATTGGTAATATATTAGTCATTCTGTACCGATCAAAAAAGCATTTTGCCAGGCAATCTATTTTTTCTCTCAATCTATAATAATGTACGTTTGTTTGTTTTTTGTTTTTTTGTTTCAATATTTTCCCTCTGCTTCTATTCTTCTACCATCTCTCGTCGTTCCTTAATCAACTGATGCATATTTACATTCACATGATAGTCATTATATATCTATCAATATATATTCATTCAATCGATATCTATAGGCCCAATATATGCACTCAGACATCTACCCGTTACCAATGTATATATATAATATATATATTATATATATATATATATATATAAATGATACATATATATACTATATATATGCATACATATGTATATATATATATATAATATATATATATATATATATAGTATATATATAAAGCATACATATACATACTACATACATGCATATAACAATGTATATTGAATATATATATATTATATATGTATATATATATGTATATATATATAAAGCATACATACATATAACATATATATACATTATGCAATAATACATGTATATGAATAGTATATATACAATATGTATAATATCTATATATATATATAAATCATACCCGTTTACAAAACACATATATATAAAACATACATACACATTATATATACAACATGCATATACCATTATATGTGTGTGAATATAATATATATATATGTGTATATATATATAGGCATACATACATATACATGTATATGCATACATTACATACAGAATATATATATTATATATTATATATATATAATATATAATATATATATATTAATGCAGTGAGGAACCTTGAACTTTACGTGGTGATATCGTTTCTTTCTTATCAATAATTTTATTGCGACAAAAACATTCCATACTCTTCCAATAAAAATATTCCATAATGGCAAATGTCTTTCAGTGGAATATTTGATAGATCCGTGGCACTTATCAACGTAACCAATAAGCTACTCTCCTTCCTTAGAATTCTCATTTATAATAATCTATTATATATATATATATATGTGGTTGTGTGTGTGTGTGTGTGTGTGTGTGTGTATGTATGTATGTATGTATGTATGTATGTAGATAGATAGATAGATAAACAGATGGCATTAAGAGTACATTAGTTTACGTAAGACAGAAAAATAGTCGAAATATACTAATTTTATATGCATATGTATTCACGCCATCCGTATGATACATAACAAAAGTTAAGTATATTTCGACATTTTTCGTCTTACGTTAAACCAATGCTTATGCCCTCTTAATGCCATCTGTTTATCTATCTATCTATCTACATATCATACATAACATACATACATACATACACACACACACACACACACACACACACCACACATAATATATATAATAATAGATATATATAATTGAGAATTCTAAAGGAAGAGTACGAGCTATGTACGATTGATAAGTGCCACGATCTATCAAATATTTCCACTGAATGACATGCCATATTGGAAATATTATTTTTTTATTGTGAAGAGTATGATGTTTTGCGCAACTTAAATATTGAATAAGGAAAGAAACGATATCAACCAACTAAAGTTCAAGGTTCCTCACTGCATTATATATATATATTATATATATATATATATATATTATTATATTAATTTAATATATTATTCTGTTATTTTATTTTGGTTAAATTGGAATATACATGTTATATGTATGTATGCCATATATATATACACATTATATATATATATATATTCACACACATAATATGTTATATGGCATGTATTATATATATATGTGTATGTATGCTTTATTATATATTGTTGTAAAGGTATGATTATATATTATATATGTATATATACATAATATATGTATATATATATTCATATACATGTATATGCCATGAAATGTATATATATGTATATGTAGTATGCCTTTATATAATATACATATATATATAAATATTATATATATATAATATTCATAAACATATGTATATGCATGTTATGTATATGATGTAATATGTATATTGTTGTATGCCTATAAATATACACATATAATATACATATATAATATATATATATATATATCATATTACATATGTATATGCATGTATGTATTGTGTATTTTAATATATATGTATACATTTATATATATATTATATATATATATTAATATATATTATATATATACATCTGGGTAACGGGTTTATGATGTCTTGAGTGATATTAATTGGGCCTATAGATATCGATTGAATGAATATATAATTGATAGATATATATATGACTATCATGTGATGTTAAAATGCATCAGTTGATTAAGACGGCGAGAGATGTAGAAGAATAGAAGCAGAAAGCGAAATATATAACAAAAAAACAATAAACTAAACAAACGTACATTATTATAGATGAAGAAAAATAGATTGCCTGGCAAAGGCTTTTTGATCGGTACAGAATGACTAATATATTACCAATCCAAGACGTTTTCAGGAACAACTAATGACGCCGATAAAATTTATAGAAGAAAAAATAAAAGACAACAACATCGAAGAAGCTCCAATTTAGCACGAAGACAACAACAACAACAACAAACAACAACAATAATAATAATAATAATAATAATAATAATTATAACTTCGAGATATAGACGGATCACTCTATCCCAGCCAGGAGACCAGGGACCTGTGTTGATTAACAAAAAAAAAAGAGAACGTGTCAACTGGTGGCCTTGCGGTTCCACCAGACACAGGGTGCAGCTGAAGTAAATGAAAAGATGGATAAAGACCTGGACCTTGCAAGAGAACTTAAAAAGTTGAATATGAAAGTCAAAGTGATACCAATTGTAGTTGGTGCCACTACAATTGAAAAAACGTGGTAGTAACTTTTAATGCTATATATATATCCTATTATATATATATATATTATATATTAATATATATATATATATAATATAATATAATATATATATATTTTATATATATATATATATATATATATATTGTCTCTGTGTGTTATGAAGCATTGGTAATAATTTTGTAGAGTTACTTTTTTAGATTATGATTTTACTGCAAACATAAGTTGATAATCCATTAGAAAATAGTTTTTTCAAAATATTATCCATTATATTAAGATTCCAAGATAAGCCAATGATAGTGTATCCGACTGTCGCTGCAGGGGGTTGCCATACATTTGCTCTAAGCAATTGGTAGACACTGTGATTTAGATAGCGGGAGAAGAATGCGTAAGTCATCGAATGAAAATCTAAGCAACAAATGAATCTTCGATCAATCAGTGTCCAAGGTAAGTAATATCCTGTCATTTTGACGAAATATGAATATATATATAATATATATATATATATATATATTATTATATATATATATGTATTTGACTTCAAAAATAGCGTGGCCAATATTATTGAATCTTTGGCCACCAGTAGAACCTGCCTTTGATTGTATCTGCCAAGGTAAACCTTGTCCACTTTGCCATCAGTTGGCTGGGCATGGCACATGACTGCCAAACCCATGCGTGCATGCTTGACCCATCGGAGAGATTAATTAATCAAGCAGTCGCCCCTCTACTGCTCAGGGTCACAGCCAAAAGATTGCTTCCACAGCTGACCTCGTTTCAATATGGCGTCGCAATGAAATAATCCATTCGTTATGTTTTTCATGGGACGTTTTCTTTGGAACGTCTTGTGACTTTTTACTAATATGAAAAAAAGAAAGGAAGGGCAAAATTGGAGAGAAAGAAAGAAAGAAAGAAAAAAGCAAGCAAAAAGAAGAAAACGCCCCGAGGAGGAAAAGAAAAGAAAGAAAAAACTAATAGAGGAATAAAGAAAGAAGGAGAAAAAACGTGATAAAGAAAAAAGAAAGAAAGGAAAAATAGATTGTGTAGAAAAGGAATATAAAAAAAGCAATAAAGGAGACAAAGAAAGAAATAGAGAGAAGAGGTGATGGGGAATAGATGAGATAGAGAGAGAGAGGAGAAGACAGAGAGAGAGACGAGAGGGAGAAGAGAGAGAGAGAGAGAAGAGACAGCAAACAGGGGAGATAACGACAGAAGAACAAACAAGAGAGAGAAAGAACAACAGAGAAATAAATGACAAAAGAGAAAGTAAGAAAGATCAACTAGAGAGAAATAAAGAAAGTTCACAGAGGAAAGAAAGAAAGACAAGGAAAGAAGAAGAAAGAAAGAAAGAAAGAAGAAAAAAGCAATAGGAAGCAGGAGAAGATACTAATATAAGAAGAAATAGTAACAGAGGTGATATAGAAAGAAAGAAAGAAAAAGAAAGAAAGAAAGAAGGAAAGATCAACATGTTTACGTGGGAATTTAGCTTTTCCGGATAGAAATCGATACTGATGGCTTTGAATTCTTCTATCCAGAATTTCATCATTCCACCATACAGGAAATTTAAGACAAAAAGCTATCTAAATATGAATTACAAAGTCACTTGTCTTAAAATCGTTTCAACACCAATGCACAGTGTACACCGGTTCAATCCAAGATCGTATCTTAGAAATAAATGGTATAACATTAACTTGATGGAGCTACCATTGCCCTTGCCTAAGTTTAGCTGCATCACAGAGACGAATTTAAAATATGAGAGGTATTTCTGCCGCGCCCTGTATAACGAAGATCAATTGTCTTGAAGTTAGTTGAATCGCTTAAAGAATGACCCCAACTTTCTTTTCTCTTTTTTTTTTCAAAGTGCAGTCAATAACAGGCGCAATGCATTTGTCTGCGAACAAATGACTTTCTTCGCTGGACAATTGACGGGTAATTGGGCATTTTCCCCCCTCTTCACATCCTCAAAGTGTCACGAGGACATCAGAAAGTCTCGCACGACGAGACTTTTTGATGCCTTGCCATTTTGTCTTATTCAATTTTCTTCTCTTTATTTTTTTCTATTTCTTTTTTTTTTTATATAATGGCTTTAACGTTTGCTTCACTCCTTACGCTTGAAAAACACCTATCTACCTTAGACATTTCCCATCAAAACCTCTACCGCTCACTCTCTCTCTCTCTCACGACCCTCTTCCCACTCTATTCTCTCTCACACACCCTCTCCCTCTCACACATACCACGCCCCCCCCTTTGTCCATGTCTCCATTTATCTTAATCTCTCTCCGCTCAAATCTACATATCTCCCCTATCAATCTGTCTATTTTTTGTCTGTCTCCTCTCGTCTCATCTTATTTTAATATATATATATATATATATATATATAATATATATATATATATATATATAATACTTGGTGCGTAAACAAGTTTCTTGGTACAAGGGTCTAGGTGGGTCCTAATTCTCTACCCGTAGTTTGTGTAGAGTTTCAGGTCCGTTATGAGAGGCTCAATGTTAATTATTGTAAAACAGAGCAAAGTTATTTGGGAATAAAAAGGCCTTAAATACCATGGGTATCGTGTTATGGACCATTTCACTCGCGAGTATGCTCACGAGCTTCTTCAGACCACTGATAATTTTATTTCTAAATATATCTAAATAAAATATATCAGTGGTCTAAGAGCTCGTGAGCATACTCGCGAGTGGAAATGCGTCCATAAACCACGATACCCATGGTATTTAAGCCTTTTTATTCCCAAATATATATATATATATATATATATATAATATATATATATTAATAATATATATATATATATATATACTGAACACCTGGTAAACGTTCGGTTTCCTGTTTTCAACTGCGGTCTGAGATGATATTGAGGCTTCTATTTATTCGTATATAAAATCGTTTTATTTTTATCGGATTGTTTTATGAACGTGTCGTACAGAAAACTGCTTTGAATTCAGACGGAGAACCCTCGAAGAATTAAAAAAAAATTATTTTAAATGATATATTTGATTTTTTAATATTTACACATTTGGCTGGGGTTGGATTTCATTATCAATCCAACTTTTTTAAAAAAACAAGAAAAAAACAAAGCAAATTAAAAAAAAACAAAAAAACAAAAACAGACCGGACAAATTTTGAGATGGATTTAATCGCCTCTTAACATCTGAACACCTAAATCCGATACAGTCAGTCAAAATGAGAAAGTTGTCTGCTTAAGTTAACGATCACCGAGAAAGAAGGCAAGCAACAAACACTCGTGCTTTCACAGGGTCACTGTGACCTAAAGTCGTAGTACCTTTAAGGGTTCCAGCTAGAGAGCTATTGTAACGCTTTAAAATGTAATGCTTGAATTTTAGCTGCATTAAATCCTTGATATGGCAAGCGAATATGAAGAGTTACCTTTTTCAAATAATAGTGCTGATAGATCTTTGTAACTTATATAATGGAGAGAACATAATTGTTAAACTGATCTCTGCTATGAACAGATTACGTCTGCACCACCTGGATTCTAACGAAGCGACTGGACAATAAACTATATGGTAGCTGCAAGAATGCTGCGTGCAATGTTAAAAAAGACTTGGAAACAACACCACACAAAACCATCCCTGTAAGGCGAACAAGACACGCCGGACATTGCTGGAGAAGCAAGGATGAAATCAAAGTGACATTCTTCTGTTGAAACCAGCACATGGGCACACCAGTGTAGACCGTCCAGCAAAGACATACATTAGCCAGCTCTGTTCGATACTCGATGTCGCGCAGAGGATCTCTGGGGCAATGAATGATAGAGAGGGTTTGCGAGAGATTGTCATGAATATTCGTACTGCTACCGTCACATGAATATATATATATATATATAGTATATATATATATATATACTATATATATATATATATATATAAAATATGGGGGTAAATGAAAAATACAAAGGCCTTTTCGACCGGTTCTTTTCAAATGTAACACCGGCGACGAATATATATATATATATATATATATATATAATATTATATATTATATATTATCGCACTGAATCGCTCGTTTGTTAAGCGTCTTGTTTACATTTTTCAAAAATCCACGGCAGCCGTTTTCAGCGTGTGTTTTACGTTTTAAAACATCCAGAAACGCTCGCTTTTTATTGGACAATTTTAAATAGACTGACGACAAAGCAAAAGAGTCTTCGCAGATTCTTATTTTTTTGCCAAATAAAGAAAGCCCTGATGAAGATCTATTGAAACAGATCGAAACACTGCAGCGTAGGTGAAATAAACATTACTCGTTTATGAACTTGTGTTTTTCAATTTTTCATAATATCACATACTGTCGGATTCACTTCCACTATTCCTGACACACACACACACACACACACACACACACACACACACATATAATATATATATATATATATATATAATATAATTGTATTACAGTGTGTATTGAAAAGAAGAACTACTCGATTTATATATATTATATATATATATATATATATATATATATGTGTGTGTGGTTTGTGTGTGAATTTAAAATAGACTATCGTTTATGTTAGATAACGTGATGGATTTAGGAAAATATGAACAGAGTTCGATTGATAGATCAGTTGATATATCGATCGATGTGTCGATCGACAGGATAGATAACTTCTAATGAAAGAACCGAAATATAACTGAGTAGATAATAGCGTCGAGAATATTAAAAGAGTGAAAACTGACAGCGAATCTTTCCATTTAAAGAAGTCGAATGGGTCTTTTGCGTTTAAGTGTCAGGGTTGCCCAATAATGGACCTTCTACTTTCTTCCTTCTTTTTTATTATTATTATTATTTTACCGCCCCTCCGCAGAGAATTTCGGCTCTTCATCTGTCTTTTTTTTTTTTATCAATATGCATCCCAACCAATACCGACATTCGTCCATTTTTAAGTTTTCTTTCGAAAATAGAATAATTTATGATATCCTTATATCTGTGTCTGCTTCAGTCTGTTGATATCTATCTATCTATCTATCTATCTATCTATCTATCTTATTAGTGTGTTTCGTGTATCTATCTTTATATCCGTATCTTCTTTCAGTATCTAATCTATCTATCTATTTAGTTGTTCGTGTTATCTATCTTTTATATCCGTATCGTTCTTCAGTATCTATCATTCTATCTATCTATCTATCTTGTTTTGTTCGTTATCTATCTTTATATACTTTTGTCCTTTCAGTATCTATCTATCTATTATCTATCTATCTATCTTAGTTTTGTTCGTGTATTTATCTTTATATACGTGTCTTCTTCACTATATATCTTCTATCTATATATCTGTCATCATATTTATGTTATTTATCTATCTTACGTTTGTTCGTGTATCTATCTTTATATACGTGTCTCCAGTAATCTACTATTCTATCTATCTATCAGCTTAGTTTGTTCGGTGTATCTCATCTTTATATACATGTTTTTCTTCAGTTCTATCTATCTATCTATCTATCTATACTATCTATCTAGCTTAGTTTGTTCGTGATCTATTCTTTATTATACATGTTATTCTTCGTATCTACTATCTATCTATTCTATTCTATCTATCTATCTATCTAGCTTAGTTTGTTTCGTGTATCTATTCTTTACTATACATGTTTTCTTCAGTATCTACTATCTATCTATCTATCTAGCTTAGTTTGTTCTTGGTATCTATCTTTATATACATGTTTTTCTTCAGTATCTATCTATCTATCTATCTATTCTTATTTTGTTTGTGTATCTATCTTATATACTGTTGTCTTCTTCAGTAGTATATCTATATCTGTTACTGTTATTACAAAGATAAGTCTTTTTTATATCTATCATCTATCTATCTATCTATCTATCTATATAATACGAATTAATATCAATCAATTGTTTTCATATGCATCTATCCTTATATCCGTATCTTCTCCATGTATCTATTATCTATCTTATATATTATATAATATATTATATATATTATTATTATAATAATATAGTGCGTGCATGTGTGAATTGTTATCGTTTGAGGGAAATTAGAATCGTAAGACCAAGGTCAGAAACCTGACGCAAACTGTTTGATTTCCGATAGGGTAATAATACCATTGGAAAAGGTATGCATCTAAATATTCTTGTTCCAGCTATGGGGTAAATGTAGGAGAGACTTTGGCATCTTTTAACTTTTTTTGTTAGGCAACCATAGTTCTGAAGAGAAGGAAGACCCTGAATTAAAGCTTGTCAAACCTCGGCTATAAAATTGATCCTTGTGTCACATACTACTCGTGCGGAGCGGTTAATATATATATATTAATATATATATATATATAATATATAATATGTGTGTGTGTCTTGTGTGTGTGTGTGTGTGTGTTGTGTTATACTGTAGAACTAAAGTGAACAGAACAAAAATAAATAAAAGAAAGATAAAAGAAAAGAAAAGACCAAATTGGAAACTAGTCTTTTCTAAATCTAACACCCCCCCCCCCCCCCCTCATGACCCTTGACCTTTCGGTCAATTCTCTCTCTCTTTTCTTGTCGCCCCTCACGGACAATGGTTGATTTATTTTATGAGCCTTTTAGTTTGAAGAATATTTTTAGCCCAATGTTGTGGTTTGTGGGCGTGTCTCTGTCTAAACAGCTAAAGTGAACACAGATACGTTGTCGGACTAATCTGAAAGACACACACAGACGCACAGGAAGACAAAACCAGAGAAAAGACAAAACACAGATAAAAAAAAGAAACGAAAAAGACAGATACACACAGAGGCATAAAAGCAAGGACATTTATGACCAGACTGAACAAACTATTGCAACTGATACACTCTTTCACGACCATTAACTAGATTTTTGTCTGGTACCATCTCTGACCGACAGGGGAAAAAATAAATAAATAAAAAAGGAAAGAATAAAAAAAGGAAAAAAAGATATAATAAAATTTTAAAGATTTAAAAAATTTTAAAAGAATAGAAAAGTGAAAAAAAAAAAATGGTGTCACAAAAATATACAAGAAAAAAGAAAAAACTTTTCTAGCCTCATCATTGGCTATTGATCTAGTAGATATTTTGATGCTGCTTTCGGCAGTGATGCTGAAGCTGATTTGGTGCGTCCTTGGACGCACACGTTTCTTTGAATGAGCCGGGAAAATTTATGGGGTCCCAACTAAAGCCTAACTCCTACTCTGAAACATATCCTGTGTTAATTCGTTTCTGAGAAATTTGAAATGTATTTACATTTAGCTTGAATTGGTCAGAGAGAAAAAAAAGAAAAACCGGGATGCATGGAAAGATATATCTGCGTCCTTTGATTCTTTTGTGCGTCAAGGATGCAGGATGCGTACCTATCAACATGCTGCTTCGGTGTCATCAATGTTTAATAAAAAAAACGGAAGTAGCTGCAGGGTGGTTTGTGGATGCTGTAAGCGGCAACTTCTTCAAGAGAAAAAAATCCACTTAATGACAACTTTCAGCCGCTTATAACACCTCATTAAGTTCATTGTACCAACTTGGCTTTTAGCTGGCGATATCTTAAAATGAAACTATTCAAATTCTGTGTGAAAACAAACGCTTTCTGGTCCCTTAGACTTGGTTAAATCTCTGTCTTCTATTTTCTTTTTGTTTGTTTTTGTGTGGCGACCGGGTAAAAAAATCGGATGATAAAAATAAATTTTATGGCTCTATTCTCTTTCATCTGTGTGCATCCCTGGCCATTTTTATCGTAACTTTGACCATCAACTCATCTAAATCGAATCAAGTGAAGCGAGTCTTCGAATCAGAAGTGAAAATATCTTACAATACGAGGCGAATCAAAAGATCTGCAATACTGGGATAACGCGATGTAGATTTGAAGAGTGTAGAGATTTACATACAAATCTCTTCGAACATCTCTTAAGAATTCTAAAGTTATTTAACTTGAATATCATTTGTCGAATATTAGGGTATCTCAAAAGTTGTGCAATGTGTTTACCAAAGTGAGGCACAATTTCACAGCTGAAGGTGTGAATGTGACCAACCACATTCGATTAGGAGATGGCGCGCTCCCCTCAGGCTACAATTGGTATCACTGACACCTCCGTGTTCCACACCTAGTTATTGGTTAAAAAGTACCCACTACTTGTCCATCTACTAGAATGGTGTTGCATTAAATAACCACAGGTTTGATATGCCATTAATAAAAAAAATGAACCAAACCAATCATGTTCCTTATCTTTTTTCCTAAATCTGCCAAGACCAATGTATTTTGTGTATGATTTCGCTTACGTTTACGGGATGCTTTTGCCGAGGTGATGAAGGCGAGGAACTCACAATGGACGATGAGATGCTGGAGTGATACTTGTGTAGATTAATTAAAATGGTCTACGGAGAATTTGGATTGAAAGAAAACGGTAATGGATTTCTGGTAAAACAGAAGAAAAAGAAATAAGAACAAAAATAAAATAAAATATAGAATTCTAAGCACTCAACGTATGTCAACCAGTTACCGGTTAAGGACCCCTGAACTAGATAAAAAACGGAAGTCTCAAAAGTTTTCTGCATAAAAGCAGGAAACGGATATATCCCTCTCCCCACTCCGTGACTACATACGGAAGTAAAGGGAACTCGTTTTTTTTTTCACTGGGTCCCTTAAGGGATGGACGCGGGCTTTTAGGGTTCCGCAATGACGTGTTGTCAGTGAACAGCACACATATAGTAGTAACGAAGTGATTTATGATTGAACAGTATGACCCCTATGATCTGTCACAATCTCTGAAAGGAAACCACGAAGCGAGGGAAAGAAAAACAACCTTTTTTTAACTCTGCGACTTTGTATGTTGTTTTTTTGTGGAAACGCATGGCCTACGTTAATGTTGTTGTCTGTGTGTAACTCTCCTGCTACAACATGACTTGGGGCCATTACGTTACACTTGCATCTATGGCTTAAAAGACAATCTCGGAATCCATGGTTTTAGACCAACCTGATATTGCATAATCTTCGTAGTTCTTGCAACTTGAACGACATTTCTTAAATCATCATGTTACCTTAGGATAGGACCAGACTTAGCTCAGTCGGTAGAGCATTCACCTAGGAATTGTAAGGTTCCGAGTTCGATATCAGTTCTCTCCAGCTCAGCGTATGAGTAGCACAGCTTGGGTAATCTGATCTGTGTGGTAATGCCTCCAGGAGGTGACGGTAGATAGGCAGTCCAACTCAACAAAACAAATGTCTGCTTGCAAAAAGAGGATAGACTTCCTCACTGTTCGGGACAATTGGCCACTTCGCAGAATTTACCTTACTTAATTATATTTAAGAAGTTAGAAACATGTTTTATGACTTATCTCTTATTTGTTTATTTATTGCTAAATCTATTAATAATAGAGATGCGGTGTCTTTCTGTCTTTAACCGAAACTACATCACATTTTTACAGAACTGGGTTTAATAATCATTTGGTGTTAATGATTTCTAATCCTATCATGTTATTCTCAAATGTGTTAAAAGCAATCCCATATATAATTTTATATAGAAATCAATTAAAATAACATTAAAATAAGCTTAATATTCTATATTCGTTCTTATTCAGTTTCGTTAGTCTTATTTAGTTATTTTATTACATTAAAATCTAAGTAGATGCGCCTATTGGGTGGCATACTTTACATAATAATAATAATAATAATAATAATAATAATAATAATAATAATAATATCTCGTGGACTTTGCCGTCCCGGCCGATCACAGAGTGAAAATGAAAGAGAGCCAAAAGATCACAATTACTTGGACCTTGCCAGAGAACTGAGAAAACTGTGGAACATGAGGGTGAAGGTCGTAGCAATTGTAATTGGGGCCCTTGGAACAATCCACAAGGGGTTGGAAAGGAGTCTGGATGAATTGAAAATTAGAGGAAGAATCGAGACCATCCAGAATACAGCATTATTGAGATCGGCTGGAATACTCAGGAGAATCATGGAAACCTGAGGAGACTTGCTGTCACTCAACCTCCAGTGAACCACCGGCTTCTGCAGGTGTGAAAAACTCGAATGGAGTGAAATAATAATAATAATAATAAACAAGGTAAACATAAGTGTGTTAATTTCATTACTTTTGTCAGGGGCGGTATATCGAAATTTAGCTTGATTCTATACGTTCTGCTAACACAATTTTTATTGTATTCTTTTTATTGAATTTACATTTGTTGTTGTTTTATCTCAAACAACAATGTCCAACATAAAAAAACGAAAGAAATAAGTACGACGACTGAATGTTATAAAAGGAGATGATCAGAGTTGGCAGCCATATTGGATGAAGGAAAATTTATGCAAATCGCATATTATGATCGATACATTATATTATATCTGAACTTGCTTTAAAGTGCAAAATGTTTTTTTTGGGGGGGGGTGTTTTTGTACTTTTGCGTCTTTCGCCGAAAGTGAGCTCTTAGTAAAAATTAATAAGCATATTGATAAAAAAAAAAAGTAATGATTATCGTGATGACGAGAATAGGCTGACTACCAGGGAAGAGTATTGTGGCCTCCGTCAGTATCACGTGACTATAATTCTGCACCCAGATGTCAGCACAGGACAAGCTTAGGTGGTATGGAATTGGGGTGGGGTACTTACCCCTTTGTAGATGATGCAGTTCTACGCCCCGTCGACAAAGTTTGTGTGCGTGTGGCTGGTGTATATCTATCTACCTATCTATCTATCTATCTATCTGTCTATCTATCTATCTATTTAACAATCTATGTACATCAGTATCTATCTATCTATCTATCTATCTATCTATCTATCTATATATATATATATATATATATATATATATATATATATGGGACTAACATATAGAAATGAATCCGAAAGTATTTAGAATATGGAAAAAACAATGTATTCCAAATCAATCTATCTAGTGTTTATGTCTATATCTCTATCTATCAAGAAATTAGAAAAGCAACGTATTCTAATATATATATATATATATATATATATATATATATATATATATATATATATATATATATATATATATAATAGAAAAACACAATATTCCCAAATTCATTTATCTTGTCTTTATATCTATCTATCTATCTAACGATCAATCGATCAGTCTTTTCTACTTTGTTTCTATCTATCTATCTATCTATCTATCTATCTAGCAGAGAATAAAGATAGTTAAAGATTTGTCTACTCCATTTATAGATTACGAACACACTCACAGATTTATTTAAACATATATAAGAGTCGAATTGCACCAATATGTAAAGATAACATATCAATAGAAACAACAAAAAGAACATTTAAAAAATGATGGAAGCAGCCAACAGTTTTTGGCGGGGAAAGCGATATCACTTACATTATGATTTTTTTCTTCCTTTTCCATAAAAAAAACGAATCTTTCTGAAAGTAAGGAATCAAGGAATAGCGAAATAAAAATAATAATAAAAAAATTCTGAACTAAGTTTTTGCATTACTAAAATATTCCAAGAAAAAGTAACCCCGTTCCTTTTAAAGACAAGAATAAAAAAAATGCAAAACAAAATCAAACAAAAAACAAAACAAAAACCCAGAAATGAACCAAAAAAAAAAGCGAAAAAAAAAAAACGAATAAGAAAACGATTAAGTAGCAGTGCCATCTGTCGCCTGTAAAAAGAACTAAAGTGAACTCGCCCTTGTGCTGATATCCTTAAAATGTAAAAGAGCAGACAACTTTTCACTATTGTCTTTTCGAGACATGAGTTTTTTCACACTCACAAGCAAGCTAGAAATCAAACGGACAGCACTTGCCGTACAAGCCTCTTAGTTGTCCTTAATCCTATATGTTTAAATTCTCTACAGAAATAGAACTGCCTACGCAACGCAATGTTCTTGCATGGACTGAAGGATTAGCAGACATTAAAGAGAATATTACGAAGAAAAATGATACAGAAAAGGGAGAGGGAAGAGCAATAGAGAAAAGAAATGAAGTAAAAATAAGATAAGAGATGAAATCGATCGAGAGAATAGAGAGAGAGAGAGAGAGAGAGAGAGAGAGAGAGAGAGAGAGAGAGAGAGAGTATGTTATGACTTACGAAGCGAGGAAATGATTGGTGGAAAAAAGGAAAAATAAGGAAAAAAATACTGTATTGAAGAAAAAATGGTAAAAAAGAAAAGAAAGAATGAAACGGAAAGGAAACAAAAAAGAAGGATAAATGAAAGAAAATGTGAGAAAAAGAAAAAATTGGGGGAAAAAAAAAGAGAAAGAGAAAATAAAAATAAAAAAGACCGGAGAAAGTGATGAAAAGGTGAAAAGACAGAAAAAAGGAAGGAAAGAAAGGAAGAAAGTTAGACAGAATGAAAAAAGACAGAACGAAAGGAATGGAAAAGAAAGCTGACGAAAAGATTGATAAATGAAGAGGGGTGAAATAAGAAAGAAGACTAAAGAAAAGGAAAAACAAAAAGAAAAAGAAAGAATAGAGAAAAAAAAGAATGAGGAAACATGATAGGAAAGAAAGAAAGAAAAATAAAGAAAGATGTTATAAATTCGCAGAACTGAAAAGTATGAGACACGAAATGTAAAACAAACACGATAAAAAAAAAATAAAAATAAATAAATAAATGAATAAATAAATAAAGAAAGAAAGAAATGAAAAACTTACAAAAAGAAAGCAAATGAAAGAAAGAAAGAAAAACTGAAGGAATGAGAACGATTGAAAGACACAAAAAAATAAAATAAAAATAAAGAAATGAATAAGTAAATAAAAAGTAACAAAAGACAATCAATATTAGAAAGAGAAAAGAAAAAAAGAAAAAGGCTGAAAGAAAGAACGTTAAAAAACGTACAAAAACATAAAAAGAAAGAAAGATGACGAATTAAAAAAGCTAGTAGAAATCTTAAGGAATCTAGACGGAAGCTTAGAAAAAGAAATAATGAAAGAAAGATAACTATAATAAAAAACGAACTAGAAAAAATAAACGATTAAGAAAAGACAGTAATAAAAACGTAAGATAATATTTATAGTATGTAAAATAATATGTAAAAAATGATATGTAAAAATAATATTTAATAATTCAAATGTATAAACTGTCTGAAAAGCTGAAGAGGAGAAAAATGGCGACCAGAAGAAAAATTGCCAATAATTATTTAAAAAAACAATAAAATTACTTTTAATAAAAATCTAGACAACTGAAATCAGGCTCAGTGAAATAGGATTTATGATTTTTTTCAAAATTTCAATTACATATGTAAAATAATTGAGATTGAACTGCTAAGAAGCATCAATTTGTTTTTTTTTTTTTTTTTTATTCTTTTGATGTGCTGTTAAAATAACTAACCATTCGCACAAAAAAAAAGAGCAAAGAGAAATGTCGTATAAGAGACAACAAATACTATTTCATCAACAATGCGCCGTAAGTAATTTATTTCATGCCCACTTTCCCCATTTAACTTCATCTCGGTGTCATCAGTGGTACAAGCTCAGTTGTTCAGTGATGAACAAATTATACATTTACAGCATAAATGTCCGGGTAGGGAAGATATGAAGTCAACTGAGAGTGTCTCGCCTATGCGATTTTAAACCAACTTCAAGCATCTGGGCGTATTTTTTGCTATGATTCATTACGCGATTTGATATATTCTTTGATCATACAAGACTGAGACAAATCATAAGAAGTTCATGAGATCAATCAAATTTCCGATCTATACACACACACAATATACATAATAGGTATATATTATTATATTAATATATATATTATATATATATATATATATATATGCACGAGGGGGAGTAAAAAAGTAATGCCATTTTTAATTTCATGTGACGTCTTTTATGAAACTAAGACCTACATTGATACCCTAACGAGGCTCAGAGCAAGAATCCGACGAGTAAGAACATAAATATACTTTGACCTACTCGTCTTTTCAAACTGGATTTGATTTTTGGGAAATCAAGTTTGAAGAGGCCAGTTGGTCGAAATAAATTTATTTATAACTTGAAGTTTTAATAAGGTCTTCCTTATATATATAATATATATATATATATATATATATATATATATATATATGACTTCACTTAAGCACATATTCTTATATATATATATATATATATATATATATATATATATATATATTCTTCAGTCTGTATATTGTTGGGCTTCATATTGTTATACTATCAGAATTTTACCAGATCCTTATGAACATATCGGAATTAAATTATTGCTTGTCCAAATGGTAAATATGACTAAGAGCGCGAGCGGATTTTCATATCTATTTTCGCTGTAATATAATCACTAATTACACTTTATCTCTCAGGTCCTGACGCCGAGGGAACCAATTAAAATTGACCATATTAACTCCAGCGCCTTATGCTATTGATAACTCTGAATTATCAACAAGATTTGGTTTCCGATCCCCCGTCTATAAGTCCAAGGTCTATCTGATAACGATCGTGTCTTACGTGATAAAGACCATCTATCAAACAGCCCGAGTCATCCTCCGATCGATCGTCCAAAAAGAATAAAAGATCAAAATCACGTACAAATCGGGAAACAACCAGTCATAGCTGAATTGATTGGTTTCCCTGATAGAGAGACCTAATCACGCGTCGCTTCGATCCGAGAAAAAAAAGAATCCTGTAAATATACATAGGAAATATGATCTTTGGACAAATTATCCCGTATCAAAGTCCTGATTGTCATGATATACGATACTTTGTTTATTGACCGATTTGGTAGGTTCGTTTAAATCTTCCCTCGTACTGCGGTGGTCACTAATTGATATTACATCCTCTGGGAGGGAACCCATTTTTGAAGTGACCAAATGAATCGGGCGGTGGTGGACTGCATCTGTCCGGATTCAATATACGTGTTTATAACAACAAGGGATTAGACTTAGAATATGTACTAAGGCTTTCAAAGATATCTTAATGAGATATCAGCTTGTCTAGGCTGTCAAAATGTGCGCCCATGGATAGGATCGAATTCGTATCAGCTTTGATTGTTTTCACACGGTATACACGGATCGGTGTCACGCAAAATACGCCCGGATGCGTGAGTCGTGTGACAAATCTTGTGAGTCACATGACCTTGTTTCATATTCATGTTATTCGCCTTCTTCGTTTTTTTCTGGGTTTTTTTTCAAAACCTTGAACCTGAAATCCGTGAGTATATCCATGTCAACAATCTGACTGATTGTTATAAACGGCAACACAAGATTTAACTTTTCGGAAAGCTACAAATATATATATATATATATATAATATATATATATATATATATATATATATATATATAATGTTAAAAGTAAGAATTATGTATATTTACTAACCCCTCTGCATAAGCAGGATGTAACACAAGATCAATTTCTTAAGGAGAGTTACACAGGTTTGAATTCAAAGTATTCCTTCTCCTAAACTATTTGACTAGCTAAATTAAAGCCTAATCTGCCCTACTATTTAACCATATGGGATGGAGATGTTTACTGTTCTTTGAGCCACTTCCTCACTACGGATTTCACGTCCTCGTCACTGTAATAATGTTTGCCTCTCTTAGGCCTCGTGAGGGAAGGTTTGAGAGATACATGCTCTGATTCAAAGGCGGAACATTGCTTTTGAGAGAAACGGCGACTATGTCTACATAGTAAGGATGAGGGCCAGCTTCATCTTGATGTAGGATACCTGTTTCTGTGTTGTTAATCATACCTGTCCTAAAGAAAATTACATTATGTTTTGACTCGTAAAAGGACTGTGCATTTGAAAACAAAAAGACTAAAAAGAAATGGGATGCAGCATGAAGGTGACTGCCGATGGACCTAATAGACATATTAGAATGGCGAATGCTACTCTCCTCCAAGATTTCGCATCCAAAAAATCTCTTTTAAAAATAAAAAAGTGACGGTGATAGTAATATCAGTACTAAAGAAGAATAGTAGGATGAATAATAAAGGATGAAGGAGGGAAAATATTCTAATGAAAAAAAGTTTAAATATTAAATATATAGAAGATGACGAAGAAGAGATAAAGATAGAAAGTAAGAAAGTAGATGACGAAGAGAAAGAAGAAGAAAATAAAGACTGATGATGAAGAAGAAGAAGAAGAAGAAGAAGAAGAAGAAGAAGAAAAAGATTTTGCGACAAATAATTGAAGAAAATGATGATGATTTTAATATAGGCTTTATAAGTATTTTCTATATATTGAGAACCGAAATAAAATAAAATGAATATAACAATACAATTCATGATGATTATGATGATAATAATGATGATGAGGATATTAAAGACAAGGAAAATATGAGAAGAAGGAGTAATGTAAACGTGGGAGAAAATAAATGACACTATAAAGAAATAAAAAAAAGAAGAATGGGAGACACACACAAAAAAAGATGTATATCTGTTTTGGCCGCCAAACTTATTGCAATATAGACTTCATTTGTGTCGTCTCTTGGTGTCAGTCGGTGTAAGTATTCCAAGTTAATCTGATAAAAACAGATGTGCCAGATGTAACATCTGGTGCGATATTTGTCGTCTGACTAATAATGACAGTAGTAAAACTTGATAAAAAAGATAATGTTGATACAATCACTCTTAGTAAATTGAATTTTAAAGCCGGTTATTCAGGCCGATTGGTGCATTGGTGCATAGCTGCAATCAACTGCGACAAAAGGACAGTTTAAAAAAAACAAAAAACTTTTACCTCTTAACCCAACGGTTAAAGGTATGTGTGTGTGGGGGGGTCCAATCTATATTTTGGCTGATTTAATTGTTATTAATATTTATTCCAAAACAGGACACCCTCTAAATAACGACAATATTTTAAAATATTACTATCTGAGTCATTTTATCTTTATCTATCTATCTATATCCCAGTCATTTTTTTTTCTGGCGGATTCAACTTCTGACATACCTATCTTTTCTTCAATTTTTTAATCACTATCTATCTATCTATCTATCTATCTATGTTTCAGTCATTTCGGTTTTCTCTCTCGGTCTCCCTTACTGATATATATATATATATAATATATTATATATATATATATATATATATAAATTTCTGGTACAAGCGAATTTAAATAATACTTTAAGGGTAATCATTATGATCACCTATATAGGTGGATATGAAGGAAGAGAGTGAAAAAAAATGTTTTATTTGATAAAAACAATCATCAAGGTTTTTACAGCCGGAGACGACTAAAAGTCAAATTGATATATATATATTTATAAGTTCCCATTATGACACCAGGCCCCAGACACTCGCCCAATAAAAAAGCGAGTGCCTAGGTCTGATCTATCTGCACAATAGGACGAAAAAATTAATAATAAATATATATATATATTCTTCAAATTATCTTAATCCCTATTTATCTATCTATCTATCTATATATCTAAATACTGACTCGAAGACACATGTCCATCGTTTATCAATGAATGTTTAAAGTAGTAATATTTTAATCAGTCTGTCTGGTTTACGAACGAATATCAATACAAGCGCCTGGGACTAATTAACTAAACCGTGGATAGTAACATGAATAAACCAGCCAATGAGAGACCTGCTAACAGGTCAACCAGGGATCAAGTCTTATCTATCATACTTACATAAATCCTACATGAGTTCTTACATCTAAACCATTATTTTTCATTTCTATACTTAAATTACAAAATTAATAGGCCAACATATTCATTATGTAACACAAGGAAACCATACCAAACTAAAAAAAACACCAAGACCTGCAGCTATTCGGCTTTTTATTTATTTATGGAATATTATTTAAATATATCTTACTATTCTAAGAACTGTGTCAATTTCATTCCCCGTGAAGTGTCCGGGTTTAATGTCTAGGTGGTCATGAATAAAATAAAACAGACTTCAACGTACACATCAAACATTCTTTTGTAAAGAAATTGATGACAGTATTTGCCGCCATTCTAAATAGCTGCAAAAGGAATAATTTTGTGGGACTGAAATAAATTTCACTATAGACACATCCCAAACAATGCAAAGTTTACAAGTTTACATGTATAGAATAAAATTCTGTCCACCACTAAAATTAAAACAAAACCAAACAATATATATATATGTATATATATATATATATATATATATATATATATATATATATATATATATATATATATATATATATAATTAATGTTGATATTATGATTTCACACTCATAACTTCAAGTTTCTTGGTAGTCCAATCATCAACCAGTCGTGAAATGGTAAAAATCAAATTTTATAGCGTTTATATGCAGCGTTTTCACGCGATGGGAAATGCAAAGCTAAAAATTGTTTTTTTTAAACTGTGGCTTTTTTAACGTTTATGTGACGTGGATTGTATTCACTATCTATCTATCCTATCTATCTATAATTATAAAACTTAATTATAAAACTGCTCTGCTTTATTAGCATTGAGCACCTTTCCATGCAAATATCATTCATTATATATATATATATATATATATATATATATATATATATATATATATATATATATATATATATATATATATATTATGCGGTTGAAATAAATTATTGTAATGAAGCAAATTTAAAGTTTTTTCCTTCATTTATTGAATATATATATATATATATATATATATATATATATATATATATATATACAATGTGTGTCTAAGAGTATCGAGATTTTTAAAAACTTTTGACACACCCTGTACTTTAAAAGAAAATAACGTTACATTCATTGATTTTTCAGAATAGATGGTTTGTCAAAAAACTACCATATTTAAAGCTGTATTTACCAAGATAGAAATGAAGAATGAATGGAACGTTATTTTTCTTCCAGAATACAAGGTGTGTCAAAAAAGTACAAAAAATCTCGATATTTATTTGACACACCTTATATATATATATATATATATATATATATATATATATATATTCCTTTTTGGGATAAATTGCCCTTATCTGTTGAATGACCCCCACATATAATGTACGTAGATTGACTAACATTATTTCATGATATTAGTGTGCGTGCAAATTAGATCCTGTATCCTAAGGGCTACGCCTTTTATTTTTAGTTTGGTTCTCATTTCTTTTTCTACATCTGAATTATATCTCATACATTTCCATGTTGAAAGTAAATGCCTACGGTCTATCATTCAATATAGAGTGACATCAAGTTCCTGAAAATCAACAGAAAGTTCTTTAGTATCCTCGTAGAACTTCACAATTCTTTTGTCTGCAGAATCGGAATTGTTCTGCGAACAAATAATTCAATCAGACTTGATTCAAGTGTTTTTGGCGCGAGCATTCAATTGACCTCATTAATTTTTCACACCAATTCCAATCTCCTCCACTCACCACTTCTCTCTCTTTCATTCTCTCTCTCTCTCTCTCTCTCTCTCTATATATATATATATATATATATATATATATATATATATATATATTCTCTCTCTTTCCTTATATAAATCCTGTGTTTGTTTTTTCAAACTTTTCTACACATACAGTCGGAGTAATTTCCTTATCTTACATCCATATATATATATATAAATATATATATATATATATATAATATATATATATATATATATATATATATATATACATATTATTGTATTTTTGCAGTGTCTTCTTTCGCTATTTTTGTATATATCAGATTGTATGCGAGTCTTGCAAATTCATTGGTGCAATGTTTTTAGTCCCAGAAATATGTATCTTTATCCCAACATTCGACTTTCATCTGTCACTCTCGCTGTAACCCATTTCTGTTTCACACACACACACACACACACACACACACTCAATCGGTCTGTCTGTCTGTCTGTCTCTCTCTCTAAATATATATATATACGAGGGTGAGTCAAAAAGTAATGCTATTTTGTTTAGGACACGTATAATGACCAACACAGGAACAAGGGGCCGTACGGCTATTGTTTTCTTGGGTTCTGCTACAAGAATTTGTTCAGCACAACCCTCAGCATGGTTGTGCGGTTCTCATCTAGCTTTTCTCAATGTAAGTCTTTTTGTATAAATACATACACGCATATATATATATATATATATATATTATATATTATATATGTGTGTGTGTGTGTGTGTTGTGTGTGTGTGTTTGTGTGTGTGTGTGATTTTTAAGGGATCTCAAAAACTCTAGTGATCTCAGTATAATAATGTAGAGTGTCCCATAATGATGTGACACATATGTGTTCTGTCATTATGGGACACCCTGTATATGAAGAAAGGTCTATATTCTTGGATTTATATGTGCATTAATTCTTTCGCTAAGATTTTAGGGTTTATTACTAATGCTCCAGGGACATTATCTACTACTCTCGCCTTCGTCCTCTGGCTTCTGCAGCGTCATGTTCTTGTTTTCATTTAAATTTGCTCGGTGGACTTCGCGCTTTCCAATTCGATCACACCGGTGTCAGCTAGGTGAGGTCCCCGAACAAATTCATGAACATTCCTCCATTCTGCCGATCCTTCAACACCATGGAATTGGAAAAGGCTTGGAAGGCGTCGTTGGAGTGAGACCTATCCGGGAAGTGACTGGAGTGTCGCATCTGTTGGGACAGTGGAATCTATTAACTGGGAACTGGGAAATCCATCATTCATACTGCGTTTCACACCCCACAACTAGATCCTATCTCCTCACGGGGATTGGATGATCCTTTACACCCAGAGAATCCTAGATGAT
Organism: Doryteuthis pealeii; assembly: GCA_023376005.1. Classification (NCBI taxonomy): domain Eukaryota; kingdom Metazoa; phylum Mollusca; class Cephalopoda; order Myopsida; family Loliginidae; genus Doryteuthis; species Doryteuthis pealeii. Next base: position 15,453,630 of record CM042158.1, on the reverse strand, counting down.
TTCCTGTGAGTGTGTGTGTGTGTGTGTTTACATCCTGTCAAAACAGCAGTTCCAACTGATCTTCATCGCATATATATATATATAATAATATATATATATATATATATATATATATATATATTCCGAAAGGAATCAAGGTCAAAAATCTTCACGATAAGAGAGAAGGTTGGCAAAGTGAATGTCAATCTGATTTGTAGGGTTTCGAGTATTTTCCGATCCAAATTTGGTAGGATATATATGAAGAGAAAACAGCTGGAATCTCATGAATCTTTAAAATCAACTGATTAAATTTCACACTTGTATATGGCAGATCTATCTTTTCTTACATATTCAAAACTTCACAGCTACATAAATTGATTAATTAAATATGTCTATTTTTTCACTCTATCTATCTATATATCTATCTATCCGTCCCTCTCCTCCCCTCTCTCTCTCTCCACACACACACACACACACACACACACACACATATATATATATATATATACATGTATGCTGGAGTGACATGGATATGTGGGCCATCCAGCAAAGACCTATATAGATCATCCCTGTGTGAATTCTGGATGATACACAGAGGACCTCAATAGGTTAATGTACGATAGGGACGGATGGTGAGAAATTTCATGGATATCTGTGTTGCCATGTATGTATATATATATATATATATATATATATATATATACATCAGTTTGTACTTATATGTACATCTATGTGTCTGTCTGTCTCTGTCTTTGTCTGTCTGTCTGTCTGTCTGTCTCTCTCTCTTTCTCTCTCTCTCTCTCTCTCTCTCTATATATATATATATATATATATTAGCATGTTGGCTAACTTGTCAAATAGTCCAGTCTGCACTTATATATTTATCAATCACCCCGTCTCTATCAATGAGCATATAAATTTGCCACTTCAATATCTATCTATCTATCTATCTCTCTATCTATTAGCAGCCTTTCACACATTGAATTTCTTGTTCGTCATTTACATCCCATAATTCTTCATTAATCATCCAATGTCTGCCGAGATTATGTTCTATAAGACAATTAAGCCTCATAATAGATGCGTCTACATTTTAATGGCGTTACGGTCAGTGTATAATCAAGTAAATCCTATTAGAAGCATCTCAGTACATCCTCATTTCGCTTTCTTTATTTCAACAGAGTTAATCTGAGGCAATGGTCCGTTTAGACTTTAAAATAAACGATTCTCCGGTGTAATTGGTGTAACCTTATATATAGCATATATACTAGCAAAGTACCCGTAAACATGATGTAGTTACTAATGTGAGGACGGGTACTTATGCTCACGATTTCATGTATCGTTCATTATGCAAATAATTTGATTCTAGTTTTCTTTACGCCCTGCCTAATATAAATGTCAGTCAGTATACTCTTGCTTTGGACATCAGCAACTGGCTAAGCATAAGTAAACTTATGCCCAAAACAGCTGGTACTTATGGAACTCAAGTATAGTCCATTCATGTATTTGGGTGATTCCATCCCTTGAGTCCTGATTGTAAATACATTATATATATATATATATATATATATATATATATATATATATATACTCGTCCTGTTTGAAAAATGTATTTTTTTCTATTGTTGAATTTGAAATATGTCTTCTTTTTTCAAAAACTGTTACACTAAGATATACATTATTGTCGCTGACCGAGAAACGCGTGGCGGATGTGCTTATGATGAAACTACCGCATGAATTTTTGGAACACCAATGTTTTCGTTTGGAATTCAAGTTATTTTCAGCTCCTCTCTCGATGAGTTCGGAGTAAAAACAAGCTCTGAATATGATTTTTATGAATCGAAATATTGTTCAATATTAGCTATGAATATGATATAAGATATTTTCATTTTAACAGCATATTGTGTGTTTTCATATTCTTATATATATATATATATATATATATATATATAATGTATTTACCAACCCTTCCATAAGAGTAGGATGTGCGAAAAGGTCAATGTCTTAAGCGGGAATAAAAATGTTTGAATACAGAATTTTCCATTTCCTATACTGCTTACATGACAAAAGTTAAAGAGCCCACTCTGTCATTTACCCATAGTTGGAGGGAGAATAGAGTGCTTCATACCTTTCCTAGAGGTGTTAGCGTTAATTGAAATGTAAACAACCTCGTCCAGGATTTGAACTCGTCTCGGAGTGTCCGTTTTCAACAACGATAACCATTACACAACGCGCCTCAATAAAAAGTTATTCTTTACATGTTTTTAGATGCTTTAAGCAATAATATAAACTGTTTAGACGTTTACAAATTTGGCTGTTGGTTGGTGATGCCCACACATTCCAATGTCCTTAGATGCAATGATGTTTAAGTTGCGCAAACATGATTTTCCAATAAAAGCTGTCTAATGGTAGAATCCATTGTTTGACTAGAATGGCGTGCAGATCATGGACTGTGTTGTCTTGTTTGCTCAGACGCGTATAAAGATCTTCTGATGTATGTCAATAGAAAAAAAAAGGATCCACTAAGATCAATGAAAATAATTTACAATGAATTCGGTATTTTCTGCTTTTTAAAACTTCTCTACGGGTAATACCACGTCAAATCATTCAGAAAAAACGTAAAATTGTAACCCAGCCCCTTCAATTTTTCTAAAATTTCTTCCAGGTGTGGACTATATTAACGTTAGACAATCCCCAGCATTTGAGCTGTTTTTCATGATTTTTCATAGCAAGATCAATATCCCGATAGTGCACTGCAGCTATGGTAAAGAGCCCAGTCTGTTGGAATATATTCATATAAGATGTGCTCTAATTCCCAACCAAAATTTATAGACTGGCGATGGTCACGTGATTTATTCCTGCAGCCAATCACTAACCATACAGCGTAGAATTCACACTATTTAACCCCCCCACCACTCGTCATAATTACAATTACGCTCACTGAGGACGGACATAGGATAACTAGATCTTTACCAATACTCAGGAAGGACTTATACTATTACCAGAGGAACCAAATGATTCATTATCGAGGCACTCTTTACCAGGATCCAATTCCACTGGACAAGCGCTCCTGTTTTAAGGCCAAAGGATGGCCCATAAAAACTTAACACATTCTGCTCTACTATTTACCCACAGCTGAAAGGCGAATAGTTGGATGCATACATACCCCATGCGTAATAGCGCTACATGAAATGCAAACAGCTTTATCCAGGTTGGAACTTATGTCCTTTTCCTATGACGATAACCATAAACAACGAGTACTTACTGTATGCTGCTATAAGGATTGAACTTATATATAATGCGATGGTTTTATAACAGCAGGGACTTCAGTGCCATGATTTAGCGGACAGAACAAGGTCAACTGTTCAATCGCGTGAGCTCTCAGTTAAATGATAGAAGCAGAGAGGTAGAGTTTAAACTAAAAGAAGCACGTGGTTATCATGACAGCAAATAGATAAGTCTAAAGTTTGTTTTTTTTTTATCTAAGAATGACGTTACAAGGGTGAATGATTTTACAAGGATCAGTGGCATTACAAAAGAGAAGGATGTAACTGTTAAGTTTTTAAGGGCCATTACGGGCCTTATAGCAAAAGCTCTTATCTGGTGGAACCCTTGATAAAGAGTCCGTGCACAATGTGAATCCTTTGGTTACTAAAGTGTCCTCAGTTACTGGCAATCGTATAAGTCCTTCGTGAGTATTAGTAAAGATCCCGGCAATCTATGTGCGTCGTCCAAGAGTGTGTATTTGATGTGTGACCAAAATGGGGTGGGGTAAGTATCTTATCAGGCCACTAGTACTGGCAGTGATTGGTTAGAAGAGTCAATCACGTGACCTTGGACATTCTATGAGTATAAGCGGGGAACCAGCACACACCTTATACACAGAAAAATCTAACAGTAACAAGAGAGAGTAATTTATAAGAAAGAATAGTGTTACAAGAAAGAATGGTGTTACAAAGAAGAATGGTGTTACAAGGGAGAATGAAGATACAAACTACGCATTGAGAAGGCATTTTTTTTATCAAGATTTGATCAATGACCTCTGGTGCCGGTTGTAAATATTACAGAATAACATTGACCATGTAACTGTAAAGAGAGCCATCTTGCATAGAAGCGCGCATCCCATTCATCTAATATGTACAATGGTTGAATGCATCCCAAATCATCGTTGTTTTCGAATATTAAACTCAATCAATATGAACGGTACATTGATTACAGGAGCATTTATATTGAAGACAAGCATTAAACATCTATAAATGCATTAAAAAGGAAAACAAACAAGAAATTTACGAGTGATGAACAAAACTCTATAGGAATGTATTGCACAGCATTTGTTTCAAACGAAACGAGTCTTTTCTGTTCGATCGTTTGGAAAAAAAGGAGTTTTTTTTTATTTCGTACAAACAAGAGAAATAAAAAAAGGAAAAATGTGGCTTTATATTAATGTTACTGATATTTTATCTTAGAGTTTTGAATAATTTCAAAAGCATTTAAGGTATTTTGAAAAAAAATTTCTTATTGTTCAATTCGTTACGTTAATTGAAACAAGTGACAAACTCTGTTGTTAAGCATAACACATTCAATCTCTCTCTCTTTATCTCCCCCTCTCTTTATCTCTCTCTCTCTCTCTATATATATATATATATATATATATATTGTATTTATATAGGAAATGTATCCGTTTGTGGGAGGTACATATATATATCAGGGTTGGGCATTAGTATAAAGCATTAAAGAAATAAATATCAGAAACCCGGTTGTTTTGAGTAGAGTTTTGTTTATTTAGTAGTTGTAAATTTTCAGGATTTTTATTCTCCCTTCTTCAGACTGTGTAAGGAAAGTAGTGTTGTTGGCTTCTGGCTGTTCCTTCTAGTGGGCGTGGCTGCTGCTTGTGCTAGCATAGTTGTCATCTTCGTGTGTGGGTGTACATGGCGCTGATTGGTCAGTTGATAATTTAGGAGTTTGTACTCGGTGTTCCTTGTAGTACACACACACACACACGCATATATATATATATATATATATATATCATGTCACGTTGGCAGGAGGGATATTCATGACAACTTATCGTCAACCCTCCCTATCGGTCATCACTCCTGAGAGGTCTTTTTGCAGCATCTAGAATGCGTACAGATGTTATCTATGTCGTTTCTTGCTAGAGAACCCACACTGGCGTGTCTGCGTGCAGGTTTTCACTGGAGAATGTCACTTATGAGTTCATCCTTGCTTCTCCAGCAGTACATCGATTGATAGGCTGTCTATAGTATTCGATGCCTTTCAAATACACACACACACACACACACACACATACACACACACACAACACACACACACATATATATATATATATATGTGTGTGTGTGTGTGTGTGTGTGTTTTATGTGTGTGAGAGTGTGTGTTTGTGTGTGAAGAAGAAAAAGATCCTAAGATAGATATACATATGCTCTAACTATATTGAACAATATTTACTAATGAATATAGGACACTGTATATATATATATATATATATATATATATATATATATATATATATATAAAAGAAAAAAGCGTGTGATCTATTTAATAGAATTGTCGGCCCGACAAGCAATCGAACCATTGCACGACGATACATTATTACAGTGAATAGTTGTTACTTCAGTAGTCAATTTCGATAGCTGCCAGTCGCATATGAGGTGTAACAAATTCAAACGATCATATATATATTTACCAACACGAGCAGGATGCGACACAGTGTCAATTTCTTAAGCGGAGTTTAACAGGTTTAAATTAAGAGTTTTCCTTCTCCTAAACCGGTTGCCTAACCAAGGTTAAAAGCCCAGTCTGCCCTACTATTTACCCATAGCTGGAGGGAGAGTAGAATTCATACCTTTCCCAAGGGTATTAGCGCTAAGTGAAATGCAATTACTACGTCCAGGATTTGAACTCGGGGCGACGTGTCCAATTCCTAGTACTTTAACCATTACACCACACGCTTTTTAAACGATTATAAACACACACACACACACACACACACACACACATATATATATATATATATATATATATATATATATATATATATATATAATATAGCTTTGGAAGTGTAAACTTATTTGTTCGCGTAATTGTAGATAGACAGTTTTGGAAGGTTGGCAGGTATTTATATGTGCTTTGGTTGGGCAGGTGTCTAGATCTGCCCACTTACCCTTTGCTATTTCTGGCCACCTGTTATCCTCATCAATAGCAAGTCTATTGTCCGGTCCCATTTGGTAGTTGCAAGATTCTAACGGAAGAAACAGAAGAAGAGGATCGCACACAATTTTTCTGTTAAATTTGATGGGTTCCATAGATGGTAACAAAGAAAAGAGAATGGCGACTAAGAAAGCGTTAGAGAAAGAGAAAGTAAAGGAGATAGAGACAGAGAGACAGAAAAGAAAGAAAGAGAACATGAGATGCAAGAGAGAAAGCAGTAAAAGAAAGAGAAAAGTGACTAGAGAGAGAGAGAGAGAGAGAGAGAGAGAGAGAGAGAGAGAGAGAGAGAGAGAGAGAGAGAGAAAGGAGTATGAAGTAGTATATCATAAAGGACGAAGATGGATAAGAAGAAAAAGAGATAGAAAGAGAAAGATAAAAAGAAGAAAGAGAAAGAGATAAGAGAGAGAGAGAGAGAGAGAGAGAGAGAGAGAGAGAGAGAGAGAGAGAGAGAGAGAGAGAGAGAGAGAGAGTCAATAATAGAAATTCGATGTCTATAGAGAAATGAAAGAATGCAATTTTCATGAAAGAAATATACAATAATATAGATAGAATAACATTCCCATAAACAAGCAATTAACTAACCAACTAAATGCAAATTTGATAGTTATAAAGAAATTAATGAATTCTTATCTCATGAAGTCTGTCGGATTCACTTCCATTCATTTTTCATATATCTTCTTATAATGGAGATTGTGTGTTTGTTGTCTGTAACCGAAAACTATATCAGTACTCTAGTCACAATTCCCTTAGTTATTTACGTCACATTCTCCATGATCTTATTTTTATTCAAACCTCAATTACTAATAAAATTGTTTTACATTATTAATACTGTTGGCCATATCCTTATACAAATAACATGCAGTTTTATACAAGAAAATAGCGGTTTACAGTGTGAACGAGAAAGCTAATTTGCATATTGATATTAAAAATTTCATTTCATTAAATATGAGCTTAGTATTATTGATTTCTAATTGTTTGCTTTTATTTTAATAGATATGATAAAAAATCCCGGTAATAAATCGTAAAAGAAATCCATTAACGAAAAGAAATAACTGTAATTTTATTCTTTAATACCTATTTTAACTAAATAGTTAAATTAGGAAAAAATAGCAATGAAAGACGGGGATGATGGAAGAGTAAGTTTCAGTTGTTCTACTTTTCAATTATACCCCATTCTGTTTCAAAATCTTTTTATCTGCATTTTTTTAGTTTCATTAGCCTTTCTAGTTTAATATGATATTTTATTACATTAAGAGTTAAATACTTGCACCCGGCGGAGGGTGCATATATTTGCTAGTAAAGAACATAAACGAGGTTGTCATACCATAAAACCAACCAACTAACCAACCAACCAACTAAATGCAAATTCAATCGTAACAGAGAAATGAAAAAATGCAAATCTATTAGATGGACGTAAAATCATTAGGAGGAAGTCACTGCAGACGATGGGAGGAAAAAAAAGAAGTCGCTAAAAATAACAAACTTTGCAAATAAAGTCGAAGCTAGAGAATAAATTAGAAAAAAAAAAGAAGAAAAATGTCGGAAGGGGACTGATAAGTTGGTCGAATGAAAGGAAGGAATTGGACGAGATGAGAAAGAAAAGGGTCTTTTAGCGCTGAACGTAATTACAGAAATGGTGGCTTTTCTACATTCTGTTTTTGATCTCATCATCTCAGCTGCCCGTGTGTTTCTGAAAATAAAACCGAACAGGAGACGGGAGACTCGACCTCGAGATATGCCCGGCCTTTTATATCCAGTGTACTTTATCAATGAGAATAGATAATTCGGCAGGTGAGAGGTGAGGTACGTTGAAAGAGGGAGTGAATGAGGGGTGTAAAAGTGGAAGAGTCGGGGTGAAAGAAGAAATACACAGAAGAGGGTACATAGATTGTTTTAAAGATATGAAGACTACAATTGAAATATATATTAAGAGAAGGAAGCGCGTGGTGTAATGGTTACAGTCATTGGAAATGGACTCGTCGCCCCGAGTTCAAATCCTGGATGTGGTAATTGCATTTCACTTAGCGCTAAACCCCCTGGGACATGTATGAATCCTACTCTCCTTCCAGCTATGGGTAATAGTAGGGCAGACTGGGCTCTTTAACCTTGGTTAGGCAACCGGTCTAGAAGGAAAACTATGAATTCAAACCTGATAAACTCCGCTTAAGAAATTGACCTTGTGTCACATCCTGCTCGGGCGGAGGGGTTGGTAAATATATATATTAAGAGAAGGTATTTACCCAACCCTTCTGACGGGGATAGGATGTGACAAAAGATCGCACATATGGGGTAGGTATTTACCCAATCCAACAAGGTCGTATGGTACACCCAGCGAGGATCGAACTCGCTATTCCGTTGTAATTCATATGCGAGACTTGACTGCTAAATATCATACCACGAGTGACGCCCCTTTTACCCCACCGTTTTCCACATAAGAAGTAGTGGCCATCCAGCAAGGATCACATTCGCTTTTCAATAGTAATGGATCTGCAAGTCTAGCTTCCTAACGATACACCACGATGGAACGCCTATAATAGGTAGTTATTTAGCCAACCCATTCGCCACAGTTAGGATGTGGCACAAGGCCAGAAGTACGGGTATCCACACACATAGAAATGCAAACACAGATAATATAAGTATATTCAGACGAACTTGGTATTTCATTTTTGATGTCTCTGATTGATTGACTAAGATTAGATTTATTATGCACAAGTCTTGAAATATCGGGCACTCAGTGAGAATCAAACTCATCAACATTGGTTTGACTTTACTAATTACTGTTCCAACTCGATAAGAATATTTGCAATCTTGCTGAATGTGTGCAACAAAACGATTTTGAAAAAAATATTTCAAAACTTTGTGTTTGCATTTCCATTTGGGCTAATGCCCATTGGAGAAAGTATTAAACTATATCCTCCTCTCACCTCCAAAGCTACGAGTAAGTAAAATAATCTATATTATATGGACAAGTCAATTTTCAAGCAGTATATAGCTGGTTTGAATTCAGTTTTTATTCTTCTTGACTGGTTATCTCACCGAGGCTAAAGATGTCAATCTTTCCTGCTATTTACAAATATTTGTTGGGCCCGGGTTAGCTCAGTCGGTAGAGCGTTCGGCTAGACACCACAAGGTCCCTAGTTAGATAGCGACCCTCACCAACTCAGCGTATGAGTAGCACAGGGATCTGTGAGGTAAAGTAAGGAGCTGATGGTAGGTGTGGCGTTCCACCTCAGATGCAAAAAAAACAATCTCTTTGGTTTAGCGCTAGTGAAAAGGGGATAGACTCCCTCGATGATTGGCTGATACCGACGTTAGGCCACCCCGAAGACTTTGCTTTTTTTTTTACTTACAAATACTTAGAATACATTTAGTGTATCTCCTGCAGAGGTTAATGAATCTGTGTTACAATTCTTGTCGCTATTGTAGAGGTTCAGTTGTTCTGTTTTTCACAGGATCCAATTGGTTAATCCTAGTCTGTAGGTTTCCTTTGTAATGTATAAGTCCAAGTCTGTCGTGAGTTGGTAATCCTAGAGTGTAGTTTTCCTCAGTAATATATAAATTCAAGTCTGTAGTAAGTTGCTAATCCTATTCTGTAGTGTTCCTTGTGGATTGTCGCGAGCAACATACGCGACATCACGCACGAAACGTCCACGATTTGCATGCGCATGTTGTCGTAGGGCAGTTTGGAAGAGAGAACGGACGAAGTACGCTGATGCAAATCTTAAAACTCTGCTGATGAACAAATCGGCCGCCTCCCCGTATCCTATAAAATGAGTTTGACGGAGGCTTTGGCAGTTGATTGTGAACCGTCTTGGTAGTCCGTTCGTTTGAAGGTTTCACTGCTCTGTTCGAGTAGGTTTCACTGCCCTGTTCGTGCGAAGGCTTCACCTTGTAATAGATATAAGTCCGAGTTTGTAGTATTCCTCTGGTGTTAATCCAAAAGATAGGTCTTGCTGGCTGAAACTTCAACCAGTAATTTGATTTAAGGAGTGTTCCAAGAGATCTTAAATGCTTTCTGTCTTCATCACACTTTTGGCCGATTTTTACTTGCTGTTGTTGTGAAATTTCATAAATAGAAGTGACAATTTTGTGCACATATTATACCAAGAGATACTCCAACAATCTTTTAGTAGATCCTTCTAAATGAATCTTGTGATTGTTTGTGACCCAAAATTACCATTTAAACATATTTGCTTCATAAAAAAGTGTTTTTTTGTTTAATGGCATACCAACCTTCCTATCAGCCATCCAGTGGCATTAGGGCCACAACCCGGCCACTACTAACGGGGACTCCTCCTAATAAGTAGGATATGCTTTTTTAATAAAAAAGTAAACAAAAATAAAACGAAGAATCCTTATTAGAATTACTGGTAATTCCATGTTAAATCATCCAGGCCATGTCACCCACCCACTTTAATTATTTTGTCCAGTGTGGATTATGTTAAAGTTAGACAATCCCAAAATTTGAGCTTCTAATTCCAAAAAATGGTCTAGTTATGTCAATTTTAAACTCGAAAAAATTTAGGGAGGCGCATAAAATGGCGACTTTTTGTAATCTATTTTTGTCTGTAAAATGAGTTCCCTACTCCTAAAAACTGGTTTGTCCAAGGAACCAAAAATGCTATAAAAGGTCATAAAGTCATTGTTGATTTTAAAATTTTTTCATAGCAAGATCAATATACCGATGTGGCAATCATAAATGACAAAAACGTTTCTATTATTATTTCACATATATTGAACATTCTTTGTATCAAATCCTCCATAATTGCGATCTTGTGTCACATCTTACCCGAGATGAATGTGTTTGGTAATACCTCCGGAGTGGCAGTCCAACACGTTATCCAATACGCCACATGGTCCCCGCTAATTAGTAGGATATGCTTTTTTAATAAAAAAAATAAACGAAAATAAAATGGAGGATCTTAACTCCTTGCCTACTCTAATCCGCTAACAGCGATTCCCAACCAATGGATCTTACCGTAAACCGCTGAGAGCAGCTCTCGCTTGTGTCCCGTATAATTGCGCGGAAGGACTTAGATTGCAATAATAATAGGTTTTTTTAATAGAATGAGTCAGGGGTGAATAGAGAAGGAAATTGGAAATATCCTATCATAAAGGTAAAAAATACTAAGAAAATTTGGTACAGCCGTGGAGAAAATTTAGTAGGCAAAAAGTTAAATAGAAAATATGTCATTGAATTATTGTCTGTGTATAAAAAGAATGACCGTGCTTCCTTTATTCATTTTTTTGTCTAACGGAGAAAATAAAGGATCAAGAATGTCCTGGTTATGACGTTAAACTCTGATGGTGAGGTTCCAGATCTGGATATCTGGGGAATGTGAAGGACTTCTTTATCACCATTGCTCCTAGGTCCAATCTGACCCGGAGTGGTAGTACCAGTTAGGATCCCATGTATGGGTTAAATAGAAAATTACTTTACAAAAAAATTGAGTTTAAATTTTTTCCCAAACTATGGCTACAAATCTGCCAAAACTTTGCAAGCATTAAATGACCCACTGTAGTTGATATGCCGTAAAAAAGATCAAGGCAGACTAAAAGTGAACCAAACGTGTTAATTTCAACACACGAAATTTTTGTTTCATTTATTTATTTGTGTTGTTTTTTTATTATTTTAATTATTATAGGGAGGGAACTTGGACATATCCTATCATAAACGTAAAAGATACGAAGAAAATCTGGTATAGCCGTGGAGGAAATATAGCAGGCAAAGAGTTAAATAGAAAAGACGTCATTGAATTATTGTCTGTGTATAAAAAGAATGAGCGTGTTTCCTTTAATTTTTTTGGCCTACCGCTGAAGATAAAGGTTCAAGACAGACGAAAGTTCAACCGAAAAGTCTTAAATTCAAAACACGAAGTTTTTGTTTTATTTATTTATGTTGTTGCTTGTTTTGTTTTTTTTGTAATTATTTTTCCCGCCTTCTTTTGCGTATTATTTTCAAGTCGATACGTTAGTGTGTATAAGATGACAAAATGGCGGACACTAGCACGTGTTTGGATTTTGATAACTGAGTGTTCATCTGTGTACGTGTGTCCGATCTGCAATAAGCCCTCAGACGGGTGAGTTCATTATAGGAGGTTCTGCAGGCTCAGGAGACGAGTTGATATGCGAAAGAGGTGAATAATAAAACATAGCCAGATGAGAGCGGCTTAGTGTATGTGATTGTTTGCGTGCGTGTGTGTGTGTCTGTATATTCAATAGCGTGTGTGTGTGTCCGTGCGTGTGTGTAAACGCATCGATTCCTTAGTAGCCCAACTCACTGCATAGTAATGAGGACTTAAGCTGTAGCAACAAAGCGGCCAACAAGACAGCAAGTCAGCCTCCACTTAACCTGTGGCAAGGATTACACAACTTAAATCTAACACATCTGTTATTTTACTGAACTATTTAACAAGCTGTTGAAAAAATGTACAGCAACAGGGTGGTGACGATGTAGGAAAAATAGTTCTGTTCATTAAAATTTCGGACCATATGACCTTTAGGCACCCCTTTTGCTTTGCCGATTCATAATTACATTTTTTCATTTACACCGTCAACATCCGATTGTTTGTTAGACGATTTTAGAGTTTTTAAATTATAAAACTAAACCCCTAACCCTAACCCCTAACCCTAACCCCTAACAATCAGCCGGATTTTGACGGTGTAAAGGAAAAAATTTACTTATGAATCAGCAAAGCAAAAGGGGTGCCTAAAGGTCATATGTCCAAAACTTGCTCTATCAAACGGTGCTATTTTGTTCCGTTTATCTGTTGGAATTTTTGTAAATATATATAGAACATATTACTCTTGTCCATTATATTTGTATCACTACGCGCTCTCTCTTTTTTTTTTGCTCGCTCTCTTCCTTCTCTTTCGTTCTTAACTCACTCTCTCATTTGTTGCTTGTCTGTCTGTTTCTATTTTTATGGGTCTCTGTATGTGTGTATGTCCCTGTTATAACACAGTCTCACTGGCTCTTTATCTCTCTTTTGTCTGTATATCTATATGCCTGTCTCTCTCTCTCTCTCTCTCTTTCTAGCTATTTCTATCTGTCTGCCTGCCTCTGTCTTTATGTGGGTATATGTTTGTGTATCCCTGTTACACTTCCCCTCTCTCGTTCTTTCTCTCATTTTTTCTTCTTTTCTTCTTTCTTTTCCTTTCCCCTCTCTCTTTTCTCTCCATTCATTTGTCTCTTTATCTGCGTGTTTGTCTGCCTCTGGCTAGGTTTTTCTATCTGTTTCTGTCTTTATGTTTTTGTACATTATATATATATATATAGAGAGAGAGAGAGAGAGACAGAGACAGAGACAGAGGCAGAGATAGAGAGAGATTGAGAGAGAATATTTGCATTAGCTGTGACAAGCTGTACACGGTTGTAATATAATACACCCGTTATTTCATTTAACTACTTGATGATCTGGTCAAAGTATTTTGTCCAGAATTATGAATATGTTGAAATAGACTTTTGCTGATTATATTTGCACTATCAAACGGCGTTATTATCATATATATATATATATATATATATATATATATATATATATATATATATATATATATATATATTTGGTGATCGTGTTGACCAGTTTGCGTGAAACGCAAGGTTATGTATAATATTCAACAATATGAAACATTTGTTATTTTAAATTTTAAATTGACTTTGCTTAATAAGATGATATCACACATTGTGAACAACTTCTCAAAGAAAGGTTTACATCAATAATATCAATTTCATTGAGCACTTTTGTATCAATACTGATATATATATATATATATATATATATATATATATATATATATATATATCAGGCTGAGTCAAAAAGTAATGGCGTTTTATTTAGAACAATTATAATTAACAAAACAGGTACATGTATCATACATCCAAATGAAGCTGGTCCTCTGTGGATCACATTCGTATTTCTCCACATAGTCACTGTTTCTCTCAATAGAATGAAAGCATGTATCCCCGCCCCGTAAATTCTGATGACTGGTCTTTGAGCCACTTCTTCACTACATATTTCACTTTTTCGTTTTGTGGAATAATGTTTGCTTCTCAAACCCTCTTCCATGGGGCCGAAAAGAAGCAAACATTATTCCAGTGACCAGGATGGAATTATAAAGTAGTCCCAGAGATATGGCTCACAGGCAGCGCCCCATATGCCCAAGGGACTCTTTCAGTTGATTTAACAATCATCAACAAGGAATTGTAAAGGGGAGTTTAGTAAGCATTATAGTTACATCCGCCAAGAACCTCTCCACCATCCAGAAAAAGCCCCAATAGTTTTTATTATTTTCTTTAATTGTCCTCCTCACACGCAGATATTTTTTCTTTAAATACATTTTCATATTATAAGCAATAGTTCTGTGCAAGTATTTACCGTATCCTTTAAACACACACCCCCACACAGTCACACACACATACACACACGTATATATTTATATATACCAATCCTTCCGCACGAGTATGATGCGACACAAGGATAATTTCTTAAACGGAATTTAACGGGCTCGAATTCAGAGTTTTCTTTCTCCAAGACTGGTTGTTGGGAAGGGTCTCAAAAACTACCCTAATTCTGTCAATTAACTGGGCTTTTGTATTACTGGCACGGCGATTGGTGTCTTTCTCAACAGCGCCACATACATAATAATCCATGGGGTTAAGATCTGGGGAGTTCGAGGACCAAACATTGGGACTGGTGTAGTCGTAAAAATTCGCCGACAACCATTTTTGGCTTTTCCCAGAGGTGTGGCAGTGGGCTGCATTCTGCTGCCATACATATGGCTTACCCTTGGCTACCCTTGTTATCCATGGCTTGACTACTGTGTTTAGCAACTCCACATAGGCATCTCAATTTAACCTGATACCCTTTCTGTAGATTTTTGAGTTTACAGTAAGAATTCATTTTTATGAACCTAATTGTAGGATGTTACATAAGGTCGTAAGTATTGGGCATCTAGCAAGGATCAAACTAAGTATTCTGCTTGACTCTCCTGCAAAACATTACAACACGATGCGACATTCTCAGTTATTTGCCTATACTTTATGAATAAAACCGAAAAGTTATTCTAATTCTATTTAGTTTTAATGAATGCCTACGAATAATATGCCGGCCACATAAACAATTCTGTATGTAAACAGACACGAACTGAGAAATTAGCAAACAAATTGTTTTATGACGAGTATAATGAAAATAAAAACGTACCAATACACATAAACATACAATATATACAGACAAATGATTGTCTTCATTTTCATATACCATAATTATGGAGGTCTATTGGGGGTGGTGCTGTATTTGTAAACAAAAGTCTGAAACCGAAATCAATTAGGGTTGTTTTTGTTTGTTTTTGGCTAGATTGCAAATTGATAGCTCATCTTGAACTAAAAAAAAGACATATGGTTACGATATATATATATATATATATATATATATATATATATATATATATATAGAGAGAGAGAGAGAGAGAGAGAGAGAGAGAGAGAGAGAGAAATAGAGTGAAGATAATCACAATATAATATATATATATATATATATGTATATATATGAGGATGATAATAATAATACAATAAAAAAAACAAATAAATAAAAAACAAAAAACAAAACACTAATATAAATAGAATAATGGAACAATCTAATGTTGTATTGTTTTTACATTTACCCATGAAGATGACCTTCGACGGAGCAGAAAGTACTCTGGAGCAAATAAGTTCCGACAAATACATCAGCCAATTTCAGCCTGATATCATATTATATATTCGGCAACTACATATTTGGCAACTAGAGAATATTTTCATCTATTTATCTATCTATACATTCATACATACGTACACACATATTGATAATATAGTTTGCTATATTTATAAGTAATGAGTGCTCAATATCATTGACAGAGCATGTATACTTACGTATGGAGCGAGGACATAAGGACAACGACGCTCGGTTACAGACAGTTTCTCACCGATGCGATTTTCAGACCATGTTCGTTTTAAAATGCCATTGGTTAAAAACTTTCAAATACATAGCGCCGTTGACTTCATATCTTCACCATCATAACTTAAACACACACACACACACACACACACACATATATATATATATATATATATGTGTGTGTGTGTAAAATAAGTAAAGTTGTCGGGGTGGCCTAAATTCGGTATCAGCCAATCAGCGAGGGAGATTATCCCCTTTTCACTAGCGCTAGACCAAGGAGATTGTTTTGGCGTCTGAGGTGGAGAGCCACACCTATCATCAGCTCCTTACTTTACAGCAGAGATCCCTCTACTACTCATATGCTGAGTTCGCGAGGGCAGGTATCGAACTAGAAACCTTGTTTTTTCTAGACGAACGCTCTACCGACTGAGCTAACCCGGCCCTATATATACAAAACATCATCTTTTATTCACATAAATCCTTGTTTCTTCTTAAATAATTTCACAGCCCTGGAGAAGAGTTCATTGTAAACCGAAATGTTTGACCATCGACTATAAATTTCCATCCATCATAAAATTCCGTGTTTGTTTCTACATTTTCGCCACACACACACACACACACACACACACACACACACACACACACACACACATATATATATATATATAATATATAATGTATATACACCACACATATATATATTATATATATATATATACATATTATATATATATATTTCATTGTAAACCGAAATGTTTGAACATCGACTATAAATTTCCATCCATAATAACATCCCTTGTTCGTTTCTACATTTTTACCACACACACACACACACACACACACACAAACACACACACAAACACACACTCACTCACACACACCACACACACATATATATACACACACACACACACAACACACACACACAAACACACACTCACTCATACACACACACACACAAACATACACACACACACACATAATATATATATATTATATATATATATACATATTTATATATATATATATATGTGAAAATATTTTTTATGCCAGTTGACAATACGTGAATTCATACATTTTATTTCTGATAAAGCACCTTCCTCAGAAATAGCCAGTTTAGCATATCTAACCAAATATTAATTTCTTATCCTACACAAACATTCTGCTTGAACAGACAAACAAACAAACAAACATACAAACAAACAACAAGGAGTATAAGCAATGTTTACGATGCCGACATTTTCTTTGAGTTGCCGGGAAGCCGTACAATAAAACGGAATTGAATGTCTCATTCACAGAAACTATATTTAAGCCTTACTCTCTATTAGTTATGATTTGATGATCGGCAACATCGAGGAGAAATAATCCGTTTTACATTTAAGCAACATCTTCAGCCTCATGTTATCTCATTTTTCTTTGATATATATATATATATATATATATATATATATATATATATATATATTGTTTTTTATATATATTATTTTTTTTATGTATATTTTTTAATATATATCTTATTATAATGGAGATTATGGGTTTGTCTGTCTGTAATCGAAACTATATTACTATACAAGTCACAATTCCTTTAGTTATTTACGTCATATTCTCCATGATTTTATTTTTATCTAAACCTCAATTATTAATAAAATTGTTTTACATTACTTACACTTTTGATCATATCTACATGCTAATAACATGCAATTGTATTTATATATACAACAAAATAGAGGTTTACAGTATGAATGGGAAGGCTAATTTTCATATTGATCTTAAAAAATTGATTTTGATAAATATATGCTTAGTATTATTGATTTCTAATTGTTTGGTTTTATCTTAATGAATATGAGCAAAAATCTCTTCAATAAATCTTAAAAGAAATCCATTAACAATAAGAAATAACTGTAATATTATTCTTTACTTCCTATTTTAACTAAACAGTTTAATTAGGAAAATTTACCAATGAAAGACGGGAGTAACGGAAAATGATGGAAGAGTTTGTTTCAAAGTTGTTCTATTTTTCAATCATACCCCCTCTGTTCAAAATCTTTTTATCTACATTCTTATTCAGTTTCATTAGCCTTTCTAATTTAATATCATATTCTATTATAAAATTTAACTAAAATACTTGCACCCGGAGGGTGCATATATTTACTAGTATTTTTAATATATATATTTTCAGATTTTATATATTTTTTGTTTTATCCTTGCTTCATATTTTTCAGATTTATTTAATTCTCATAGTTGATAATTTGTCTGACTACCATCCCCTGAAAAAACTTGGCCCTGAAAAGTATTCTTTTTTCTCATTTGACTTCCTGTCGCCATGGTGACAGTCTTTTAATGTATACATTTTGTAAATGGAAAAAAAATTTTTTGGAGAGTAAATTTTTCTGTTATGCAATTCAAATTATTTTGACTTCCCATCTGATATGACTTGATTTGGGGAGCTTTATCAAATCAACTTAGATTTAGAAAAGGCTCCAATTTTGGTCGAAATAAATTTATTATGGAATAACGGTGTTGAGTTTTCCCTTTCTTTCAAAGATGAATATTGCTCTGTATATAATCTAAACATTTTATCATACATTGAGCTCTCTGTAGTGATTTAAAGATTCACTGTATTTATGCATACTGGATCATACGATAATAATACAGTGTTTCTTAGAAATCACATATAGAATCATCCCTTACTACCAAGTTTTGGATACCTCACGTCTGTCTGTCTGTCTGTCTGTCTTTTCTCTCTCTCTCTCTCTCTCTCTCTCTCTCTCTCTCTCTATATATATATATATATATAATATATATATATATATATATATATATACGTTGTTATCTATTGTTCTATTCATTGTCCACAGGATGATTTACTGATATCACAAAAATCTACTTGTTTCGGCTTCGCTGAAAATACAAGAACGCAAGGCTACACGTGTTGTAATGGCTAAAGTCGTAGGAAATGGATCCGTACACCCGGGTTCAAATCCTAGACGAGGTTGTTTATATTTTACATAGCCTTAATAACCATCGAAAAGGTATGCATCTATTTGACCTCCCCCAGCTATGAGTAAATAGCAGGGCAGACTGTGCGCTTTAACGTTCGTTAGACAACCAGTCTAGGAGAAGGAAAACTCTGAATCAAACCCGTTACACACCAACTGAAAAATTGTCGTGTCCCATCCTGCTCGTGCGGAGGGGTTGGTAAATATGTACACGCTTCTCTCTCTCTATATATATATATATATATATACAGGGATGCTGATAGCTTTTTGATTTAGTGCATCCTGGCACACACATATTTATGGGTCCCAACTAAAGTGTAGGATTTTTATTTATGATCCGGGGAAACAACTAAAGCCGTCTAACTCCTACCTTGTAACCTATCCTGTGTAATTTGTTTCTAAGAATCTATTCAAATGTATTTACAGTTACCTTGAAATGGTGAAGGAAGAAATAGAAAAACATTGGTACGCATGGATACAATTGTACTGCGTTCTTTTAGATTTTTTGCGTCAGGGACACAGAACACGTACCTATCACCATCTCTGTATATATATATATATATATATATATATATATATATATATATATATATATAATGTTGTTGTTGCTGATATTTATTACGCCCCTAGATAGAATGCTTATTTTTCAAAGTAAGATATTTTGAATGCTATCGAAAAGACAAAATGGGAAAATAATTACCTATAATTAAGGAGGTTTTCCGCGAAACAAAAGAGATTTATTGGAAAGAAGAGGGAAAAAAAGGAAAAAGAGAAAGAAAGAAAAGTAAAAGGAAAGAAATATAGGAGAAAAGAGGACAAATTGAAGAAAACGAATATGATTGTTAAAATAATAATAATAATAAAATAATAATAATAATAATAATAATAATAATAATAATAATAATGGACTTCGAG
Source organism: Doryteuthis pealeii (assembly GCA_023376005.1). Taxonomy (NCBI): domain Eukaryota; kingdom Metazoa; phylum Mollusca; class Cephalopoda; order Myopsida; family Loliginidae; genus Doryteuthis; species Doryteuthis pealeii. The sequence goes on along the minus strand of CM042158.1, from coordinate 15,433,574 downwards.
ATAAAACCGGATCACTCTATCCCAGCCAGGAGACCAGACTTAGTCTTGATTAACAAAAAAGAAAAAAGAAAAAAGAAGTGAAGGTGTCAAGTGGATCAAAGGCAGGGTGATGATGAAGGAAAACGAAAAGATAGACAAATACCTGGACTTTGCCTGAGAATTGAAAAAACTGTCGAATATGAGGGTCAACGTGATGCCAATTGTAGTTGGTGTACTTGGAACAGTCCAAAAAGCTTGGAAAAAAGACTGGAAGTTCTGGAAATCAGAGGAGGAATTGGGACCATACAGACTACTGCATTGTTGCAATCGGCTAGAATACTCAGAAGAGTCTTGGAGACATAAGGAAACTTGTTTTCACTTAGACTCCAGTGAAATACCATCAGCTAACGCTGATGTGAAAAACTCAAAAGGAGTGAATAATAATAATAATAATAATAATAATAATAATAATAGGGTAAAGCCAGTCCCACCACCACAGCCAAAAGCTGGTGCGGGAATGATTGAGGGACCCATAGGAAAAGATCTAGTATTAATCGACAAGAAGAAGAGAACTTGTCATCTCGTGGACTTTGCCGTCCCGGCGGATCACCGAGTGAAAATGAAAGAAAGCGAAAAATACACAAATAATTGGACCTTGCCAAAGGATTGAGAAAATTGTGGAACATGAAGGTAAAAGGTTGTATCAATTGTAATTGGTGCCCTTAGAACGGTCCCCAAAGCTCTGGAAAAGAATTTGCGTGAATTGGAAATCAGAAGAAGAATCGGGACTATCCAAAATACAGCGCTTTTTGGATCGGCTCGAATACTCAGAAGAGTCTTGGATACCTGAGGAGCCTTGTTGTCACTCAGTCTCCAGTGAACCAATGGCTACGGCAAATGTGAAACACTAATAATAATAATAATAATAATAATAATAATAATGTTGAGGATACAAGTTCCATATGTCTCATATTTTTTAAAGTAGCACAGCAAAGCATCAGCCCCAACGTTACAAAACGAATACCGTTAAATTACTATAATTTGAAGAATAAAGTAATTTCCGGTTCAATCGGGTCACTGATTTTCGAATATACTTTAATTAACTAATCAATAACATATAATTTGATAAAAAGAAGATCACCCATAAAAAAGCACATTCAATAAAAATAACAACAGTTCTATTAATTGCTAATCACAGAAATGTTTTCATTATTCTTAATGGCAATAAAAATGCAACGACTACCCTCACCACCATCAAACAACACCACCATTAACTCCACCAATAATAATAATAATAATAATAATAATAATAATAATAATAATACAGCTTTGTGATAATTAGCATTTGCAAATAATTATAATACAAATTCTATAATTAGGAACTCATTAAATATCGAGAAGAAAGCACCAAAGGCAGAAATTAAGCAAATAATAATAATAATAATAATAATAATAATAATAATAATAATAATTCCCTGGGACTTCGAGATAAAGACGGATCACCACATCCCAGACAAGAGACCAGACCTAGTGTTGATTAACAAAAATAAGAGAACGGGCCAACTGGTCGATTTTGCGGTTCCAGTAGATCACAGGTGAAGTTGAAAGAAAACGAAAAGATGGACAAATGCCTGGACCTTGCCAGAGAATTGAAAAAGCCGTGGAATCAAAGTGATACCAACTGTAGTTGTTGCACTTGGAACGGCCCCAAAAAACTTGGAAAAAAAGACTGGAGGACCTAGAAATCAGAGGAAGAATTGAGACCATCCAGATTACTGCATTGCTGCAATCGGCCAGAATACTCAGAAGGGTCCTAGAGACCTGAGGAGACTTGTTGTCACTCAGGCTCCAGTGAAATACCTTGCTAAAGAATTGAAGAATAACTGGGTAGGATAGATGATCCACTGGGAATTGTGAAAGAAAACTAAACTTTGACTATACTAAAAATGGTAAACCATTCTTCCTCGAGAATGAGAATTAAAAAAAATTCTACGGGATTTGGAAATACAAACAGATCACCTAATCCCATCTATAAGACCGAACCTTTTGCTAATTGACAAGAACAAAAGGACTTGTCATCTAGTGGATTTTTACGTAGAGGCATACAACAGAGTAAAAATGTGAGAAAAAATAGACAAATTCTAGGACCTAGCTAAAGATTTTAAAAATCTGGGGAACGTGAGGGGTAATGTGACACGAATTGTAGATGGTGCTCTTGAAACAATTCCCAAGAGTATGGAAAGGAAATTGGAAAAATTCTCCAGTCATCTATTCGAAAAAATTAGTTGAAAAATCGTCTGATTAGCATATTTTCCTTATATATATATATATATATATATATATATATATAT
>CM042158.1:15421244-15426244 GCA_023376005.1 Doryteuthis pealeii | reverse complement strand
GTAGCAGAGTGATCTGTGCGGTAAAGTGAGGAGCTGATGGTAGGTGTGGTGCTCCACCTCAGATGCAAAAAAACATCTCCTTGATCTAGTGCTAGTGAAAAGTAGATAGACTTGCTTGCTGCCTGGCTGATACCGACGTTAGGCCACCCCCCCAACGACTATACTGTTGGAGTAATGCAGTCTATTCATCTGTCTGTCTGTCTGTCTGTCTGTATGTATGTTAGTTTATATATATTCATCAATATCGAATGGGTTATAATAAAGAGACCTTTATACTATTCTAAATAAAGCAATCTATCTATCAATCTAACTATCTTTTTCTGTTTATGACTGTCTATCAATCTACCTAATTATCTATGAGTTATTAATATTCCTCTATCTACTATCTATCTATCTTGTCTGTCTATTTGTTTAGAGCATCCTAGGATTGAGCGACGAATTGTCCAGCAACCTTAGCTAGTCCGAACGCTTTGGCTGATAATTCTGAATAAAGGAATCTATCTATCTATCTATCTATCCATCTATTTCTCTTTATGACTGTCTATCAATCTAAATTTCTATTTATCTATGAGTTTGTTAATATCTATCTATCTATCTATCTATCTTCTTGTCTGTCTATTTGTTTACAGTGTCCTAGGATTGAGCGGCGAATTGTCTCAGCGACCTTAGCTAGTCTGAACGCTTTGGCTGATTATCCGACTCTGTTTATCAAATGAAAATGCTTGTTGCTTTTATGTGGATTCAGCTTCTTTGTCTTGTCAGAATTGCTAAAGGCTCATTAATTATATAATTTCCGTTTGACCTATTGTCAGCCAAGTTCCCTCTATTTCTTCAAGGTTGACGCCTCTCATATCCTTACATTATCTTACTTCAGTTATAGACTAGTTAGTGATCTAAAATAGCAGATACTTTTAGTGAGACTGATTCTGAATGCTTCATACGCCTGACCATGTGCTAGAAAACTGAAATGAAAAAAAAAATAGGAAAATATATAGAAAAGAGAAATTGAAATTTATTTAGAATGCGAATCTTTCGATAGTGAAACGTTTCTTCTGGAAAGCTTGATTAAAATTTACTGTGTTTTCAATATATATATATATATATATATATATATATATATATATATATATATATATATATATATATATATATATTCTTTTTTAATATATCTGTTAGAATGATTGATTTTTTTAGGAAGAAAACTCGGTCGAGAGAAATTACTTTTGGTCGAGTAAACTTTTCCACTGACGTTTGAGTTATTTATTTTTTATCATTATTTTATTTATTTTTTAAAAACTTCTACACTGGTTTCTAATTTTAGTTCAGGTATTTTTATTATTTCATATTTTCCTCTTTACACTCTTATTCTCTTCCACCATTTCTTCATGTTTGTTTTTTTATTTTATTTTTGTTGTCATTCTTCTCTTATTCCATGCTTTCTTCTTCATTTTCTTTATTTTGTACTAGCAGTGGCTACCCGGCGAAGCCCGGGTAAAGGAGAAAAAATGGTTTAATAATCGTTTGCAGAGTTATTACTACTGAATAGCGAGTTCGATCTTCCCAGGATGATCCATAAAAATCACCACATAAAAAAATATTTTATTTTAATTTGTTTACTTTTTAGCAAAAAACGTCGAAAATAGCAGAGTAGAATTTTAACGTTATTTTATAATACTATTTAATTTTTAACTGTATTCGATAATATGAATAAAATTTTCATTATTTTTGTTCAAAAACCAAGCCCTGTTCATATTTAATGTGTATATATATTTACTTTGTCGTTAATTGTCGTTAATTGTTTTATTTTCGAAGTTTCCTCCCGACATACACACAACTGCCCTTTATATATGTATAGATGGTTATTATTTTATCTAGCAAACATATGCACCATCTGCCTTCATAATCATGTTTTGCTGACAGTACGGATTCTCATGACATTCCCCCCTCTCTCTCTCTCTCTTTCTCCGTACGTCCCTATCAGTCATTGCTATAGTGGCACCCCACCAATAAAAAAAGGAAATACATACGAAAAAAAAACCCCAAAACAACAAAAAAAAACCCAACTAACATAAAACAATCTTCTAATCGTTGTCGGAAATAGACACGTCGAGACGGGTTCAAATACTAGACGATACTTTTTGCATTTCACATTGCGCTGATATCCTTGGGAAAGGTATGAAGCCAACAACCTACCCTCCAGAACACAAAAAAGGACCCAGAAACAGACATTCCCGAGCAGAAGAAAGCAGATACCCGGTCCAATCCAAGAAGAAACCCCGATACGAGGAAGAACGAGATACCCGATAGCAGTGAGCATAAGAAAAGGACCACGCAACAATACATTAGCAGGTTTCACTGATAGCACGAATCTCCATGTTTCACCCTCACCATACATCCCTATCAACCATCGCACTTGGAAGTTTCTCCGCAGAGCATTGGGTATCCGTTCAGAGTTGATCGAGTAACGATTTGCTACCCGATACACACTGGTGTAACCATATGCAGACGTGTACATCTTTTAATTTTACCATTGAATCTCTCTTTCTGTTTATCTATCTTTACTGGGATATATATATATATATATATATATATATATATATATATATATAGAGAGAGAGAGAGAGAGAGAGAGAGAGAGAGAGAGAGCAAGAGAGAGATAAAGATATATAAATGAGAGAGGGGGAGAGAAGAAAGGAGAGAGATATATATGAGAGAGATAGAGAGATATAGACGATATATAATATATATATATATATATATATATATATATATATATAGACGAGAGAAGGAGAGATATAGACCATAGAGAGGGGGGAGAGATACATACATGCATATAGACAGATCAGACAGATATATATATATATATATATAGACGAGGTAGATAGATAGATAGATAGAGAGAGAGAGAGAGAAAGAGAGAGAGAGAGTATGTGTGAGAGAGAAAGAAAGAGGGAGAAAGAGGAGAGAAAGAGAGATAGACAAGAGAGAAAGAAAGAGGGTAGAGAGAGAAAGTGATAGATAGATAGATAGATAGATAGATAGATAGAGAGAGAGAGAGAGAGAGAGAGAGAGATAATAGTTTAGAAACGCAACACTTGTGTAACGCCAGTTTCATAAACTTGATAATTCTGGCGAAACCTGCCAATCTGATTTTTGCAGCTGTCTTTCTTGTTTTCAGTCCATCAGTTTCCATTACACATTTTCTTCTTATATTTATATCTAAATAATCATCTAATCCACAACTGCTCTTACTGTTGGTGTTAAAGCTAAAATTAGCCTGGTTTTAGCGTAGGGCTAATCCCACTGAAGGAAAACATATTTCAATTAGAAATGACCATGTGAAAAGATCAGTAAATTTATCGATCTATCACTAAAATTATCATCACTTTTGTACACACGTTTATGTAATTCTGACCAACCAAGAACGGATTACGATTATATATATATATATATATATATATATATATATATATATATGAATATGAATATGAATATGAATATGAATATCATTCAGAAGTTACATTGCACTTCAACGATGGTTTAATTTACAAAGCGAAACATTTTCCAACGATAATCCTCTGAATAGATTAAAAGAAAATATATTTTTATATATCTATATATCTACATATGGTCGGAATTATTTACATTTTCCTAAATATATATATATATATATATATATATTATATATATATATATATATATATATATATATATACTTACCACCCAGGTTTAAACTGAACCAGTTTCCGGACATTTTCAATATTCATTGTTTTGTACTTGTATTATTTTTTTTCAGACGAAGTAATTTTACATATTGTGAATCGTTCTGTTTTTCTTCTTTGTTTGACTAGTCATTATATATATATATATATATATATATATATATATATATATATATATATATATATATATATATATATATATAATATTGTGTGCTTCGGTGTGGATTGGTTTGATTTCCTTCTTTAATTACATATCAACATTTGTGAATTATTTAATACCAAAACCATTCTTGTAGAAGAACAGTAGTGATATTATTTAACTCTCTGCATCCTCAGTGAGTCAACCATTTCTGTGATCCTACTATAAACCGCTGACGTTTAGTTCATTACAATTAAGCACAAGGACTCATATTCCAATAATAATTGGACTTTATTATTATTAATAATTGACTTTCTGGAATGAATAGATTGTGAACTTTGAAATATCCCATCCTACACGTAAAAATACAAGGAAAATAGGGAGGAGATTTGGTAGGCAACAGGTTATGTCATAACTAGGGTGATAAAGAGTTTCATATCTTTCTCAAGGGTACACAAATTATATATATATATATATATATATATATATATATATATATATATATACTTTATACACACATGTCTACACACACATTACATACACTATAGATTCATTATACACACGTGTCTACACGCACACACACACATATATATATATCACTGAAATATTGAAAATACACTGAAGATAGCTCACGATAGGGCGGAAAGTACTAAGTCTATGACATATGGCAAATACATCAGCCAATTTTCGCCAGATATTACAAAAATAAAAAAATCCGAAAGTTGAGTTCAAACTCCCTTACACAATATGGTAGAGTTCAACACGTTAGCCACTGAGCCACTGAGACTACTCGTATTATAGTGTATTGTGTAATATAGTAAATACTATTCACCCATCTGTTTATAACATCTGTTTCATAACAATTACGATTTTCAAATAAGCTACTTTCATTCTCTTCTTGTTGTAGTTTCCTTTTGTAATTGTCCGTTGATGTTGCATGGCTATCCAATTGCGTTGATTCGTTTTTCCTTGCGAGGTGCTAAAACAGGTCACATGACGTGACCATTTTAAGATGGACTCATTTGAAAATCTCGAACAGCGTAAAACGAGAGAGGTGAATATTACATAATGTATTCCACAATGCAAAACAATAACATATCTATCTTATATTGAGCTCTCCGAATAGGGCATAAGACCCG
>CM042158.1:15416244-15418744 GCA_023376005.1 Doryteuthis pealeii | reverse complement strand
TATACAATTATGAGCTTTCATTTGAGAGGTTACATTTATCATGTTCAAATTTTAACAGACAAGGTACCTTATCTTAAGAATGTACAATAAGCGTATTCATATAGAAAAAACAAGTAGCTTAATCCTAATTTTGACAGGAAACAGGCTATATACATATATTATATTGCACAATACATTTAAAGTCCAATTATTACCATTGGTTTCAAACCAGGATGTTATCCACTTTTTTTCAAGACAACACGTCTGTTAAGAAATGCAGTGAATGACTGTATAATAAGCATATATATATATATATATATATATATATATATATATATATATATGTGTGTGTGTGTGTGTGTGTGTGTGTGTGTGTGTGTGTGTGTGTTGAAGTGTGTATCAAGTGAGGAGAAAATTCGAAAATGGGTAGTCTTATACTTCTAGCAGTGGTTTACCTTCTTCTACGCCGCTGGCGAGTATTATATTTTGTTAATGTTATAAAGATTCCATTTCATTTCCAACCTCCTTTGGTTATTTCTCATTTATTAACCTTTGTTATGTTACAACATATGTTGCTCTTAGTTCATTTGAATTTAAAATCTCTTCTATTTGTTCATGTTTATTTTTCTTATTCTTTGAGAAAAATCCCAGTACACACACACACACACACACACACACACACACACACACATATATATATATATATATATATAGTTTTTTTCCGTAGTTAGGGTCTTTCCATGTGTGGTTTAACCAAGCTGATGCAGGTAGACCATAAGGAGAGCTCAATGTACCTAATACCAGTGAGTAAAAGGACAGAGCAAGATATTTTGTAAATGAAGAAAAACTCTAAACTTGCTTCATTACAATAATTTATTTCAACCGTATTAATACGGCATCTTCAGGTAATCACAAGAACATGACTATATATTGTACAATACATTTAAGGTCCAGTTGTTACCATTGGTTTCCAACCACCATGTTATCCACTTTTCTTCAAGTCAACGCGTCTGTTAAGAAATGCAGTGAATGTCAATACATTTCTGTATGTATAAATGAATTTACATTCAGTGTATGTCTTGACAGTCGCGTTGTCTTGAAGAAAAGTGGCTAAAATACTGCTTGGAAACCAATAGTAACATTTTGACCTTAAATGTACCTTATATGTATTGTACACTATAAAAAATAAATAAAGCTCTTACACACGCAATCAAGAACTTTTCAATTCCCCAATACAAAAAAGACTATATATATATATATATATATATATATATATATATATATATATTGGTTTCACAGATTTATCATGTATATAAGAAATATCCAAGCCAATTTAAATAGAAATGGACTTTTTCCAATACACTTTCCGTCTTTATTTTGAGAGTGTATCGTAAATGGATCCATATTTTCACAGGCAACACGAAGCTTTAAGTATATTCTAGAGTGCATGATGAAATCCAGAGTGTACGATAAAAAGAAAAATATAAAAATATTTATTGATGAGTTAATCGCAATATATTTTCTCATGGCTATACCAGAAAAAAGGTTCACGATAAGTGAACGCTTCCTTCGGTCTACAAAGTAATTACAGTCCACAGTGCAGATCTGAGATCTAGCGTCCCTCAAACATATTAGTGATGCAACCTATAGACCCAGAAGCCAACAAGTGCTGTCCCCCCAAGTAATATTATTTTACTCGGTTTGAGATTCAGCTTAATCAGATTTTTAGCTGGCGATTTAAATCGTTTTTTTTTACGTTAACTTCAGTAGATAAGTAAAGATACCAACCACGTACGTACATATACAAGGTGTATCAAAAGAGTATCGATATTTTTAATACTTTTTGACACACCATGTATTCTGAAAAAATTAACGTTCCATTCATTGTTCATTTCTATCTTGGGAAATATAGCTTCAATCTCGATACTTTTATGACACACCTTGTATGTGAATATATATATGAAGGCGTGTAATGGTTACTGTGGTTGGAAATGGGCTTGATGAGAAGAGTTCTGGACGAGGCCGTTTGCATTTCACATAGCATTAATACCCTTGGGAAAGGTATGAATCTAACTATTCTCCATCCAGCTATGGTTAAATAGTAGGGAAAACTGAGCTTTTTAATCTTGGTATGGCAATCACTCTAGGAAAATTACAATCTGTTAAACTCTGCTTAAGGAATTCATCTTGTTTCACGTCCTCCTCGTGCATAGGGGTTGGTAATATATATATATATAATATATATATATATATATATATATAGAGAGAGAGAGAGAGAGAGAGATGCGTAAATCTATATATATATATATATGTTCAAATCTTCGTTTGAAAAATCGCATAGGTGAAACGCTATAATTAATCAAGTGTAGTTGACTCCCTGTCCACGCTATCCCCTCTTAAATATAAATGCTGTATCCATGATACTGAGCATTGTTTAATTATAGATATATCACCTATGTTATTAATATTAACATGTATACATATACATATATATATATACATATATATATAACATGTATAT
>CM042158.1:15408744-15411244 GCA_023376005.1 Doryteuthis pealeii | reverse complement strand
GAGTTCGAATCTCATAGGAAGCTCTACCATTTTGTCGTTTGTCTTTCCAAGCTAATCTGTAAAATCAATCTGCTGTGTGACTAATTCTAGTTACATCTTTACTGCTGGCTCCAATGGTCGGTATTGCACAGAAAGTAATAATGTCGAAAGCAAATGTTAATTCAGGAACGGCCTCCGCTCTAGGGGAGAGCGGAGTCGCATTTGTTCCTTCCTAATCAATTTTGCTTTTCTGAAAATAAGCTGTAAGCCCATCTTTGCCGTGGAAATCACCTCACTGAAAATATAACGCGTAATCTGTATACTGCGTGTACTTATGCTAGGCAAAAGCAATGTAGAAATGGGTATTCCCGACCGGAATTCAGATCACCCAGATTTAATACTAGGGTAATCCGAAAGGTCTCCAAAAATATTTAGAAATCACAGAAACCTTTACTGCTATCAATGATGTTTACATCATTTTTAACTTTGAACATGTATCTATTTTTTTTTTTTACATTATCACCATTTCTGTCGATATATTTTTGTAGACGATATGGTAGTTTTTGTATTTTGTATTGCCATCTCATACAGGTTTGGCGTTATGTCGTTGAGGAAGCGTTGAGCCTCGTCATTGCAAACTACTTATACCACGTTTTTGGAAAAGCGTGTGGTGTAATGGTTAAAGTCATGGAAAATGGACTCAGAGTTCAAATTCGGGATGTGGTAATTGCATTTCAATTAGCGCTAATACCCTTGGGAAAGGTATGAATCCTACTCTCCCTCCATCTATGAATAAATAGTTAGACAGACTGGGCTCTTTAACCTTGGTTGGGCAACGGGTCTAGGTGAAGGAAAATTCTGAATTCAAACCTGTTGAACTCCGCGTAAGAAAATTAACCTTGTGTCACATCCTACTCGTGCAGAGGTGTTGGTATATATTATATATATATACCATTTTTGATATCCATGACGACTCGCTATATACTTCCGTTAAGTGGGCGATTAATTTCAATCGGTTTCATAATTTTTCCTTTCAAAAACTGAATCACGGCACGAAATTCACGATTGGTGGTAGCGTCAATCGTGAGATCCATCAGAAACGATGGCTAAGCCATTGCGCATGGGGACAGGCACATGCACAAGTTTCAATAGCCACACGAACAGTTTCCCTGCGTCCCCGACGTATTACTCTCGTATATATATATATATATATATATATATATATATATATATATATATATATATATATATATAAAAAACAAAAAAATTAAGGATCTTATTAGCTTACACCTGTGAGTTTCTGATTATGTATTCATATATTAATATTCGCAAATATATATATATATATATATATATATATATATATATATATATATTATATATATATGTGTGTGTGTGTGTGTGTGTGTGGTGTGTGTTTGCCGGTTGGTTTTGAAGATAGTGCAATGGTAAAGAAAATGAGGTAACCGGAATTCAGCGAATTATTTTCTTCATATTTCGGGATGAAAAATCCTTCGTCAGAAGACTATTGCAATTTCGGGGCCTTAAAGGAAGACATTGACTGCTACCCATTCAGATATACACGCATAAACATGTTTACTGAGTTGGTAAAGACAACAGTGACGAATCATTTAATAGTAAACAACTACAAAAAATGTACTTTTCAAGCCAAATATAGATTGCAATGCACCGTGTGTTCAATATAATCACTTTTATATGAAGACTTAATACAGATAAATATCACAACATATTATCAATGCCTATCTATTTACTTACCAGTGTGAATGTCACTGTTGTTTCTTCTTTTGTCGCTTCTTAGCCTGTTTAACTTACAATTGATTTTTATCTATCTATCTATCTATCTATCTATCTATCTATGTCAGTCTTTTCACAGCTATCTATATCGGTCATCATATCTATATCTATCTATCTATCTATCTATCTATGTCAGTCTTTCATATATAATATATATATATATATATATATATATATATATATATATATATATATATATATATATATATATATATATATATATATATATATATATATATATATATTCTTTTCATATATTATCTATATCGGTCTTCATATCTATATCTAGCTCGATATATCTATCTATTTATCTACGTCAGTCTTTTCATATCTTTCTATCTATCAATTAATCTGTCCCTCTTTCTGTATATATCCATGTAGCTCTCTATATAGCATATGTAGGCATAAATAAGAGACATATATATGTATGTCACTTGATTTAGATTTATTCAGACAATCTGAAATATATTGGAAATCATATGAAAACATAGATAGATAGATAGATATTTAGATAGATAGATAGGAGTTAAAATATTAAAATAAATATGACGGTATGTAGAAATAAGAAAATAAATTTCCAATAGAAGAATGAATTTGTAGATAGGGAAGTCGACGCTAAAACGTTTCGGTTTGTTATAAAACCTTCCACAGGATGAGTATAATATTGTAAGAATATACTCATCCTAATGTCCCGAGGAAGGTTTTA
>CM042158.1:15391244-15401244 GCA_023376005.1 Doryteuthis pealeii | reverse complement strand
GTTTCTTTCTTTTGAAAATCGGCTTGCCTCTTCCTACATGAGTCTACGCGCGTGTATGCTACGGCGTTACAAGACATTGGAGGTTTATGTAGTTCACTTCCAGCTGTTACGTTTGATACGAGTGACAGTCGGAGAAAGAAAAATACTCGCCCTTAAAGACAGCATTAGCGATATTGTTTTTCGTGGAGGTAATAGTAGTATTAATATAGCTGTATTAGTATTAGCTGTTGTCTAAAAGGGAGAGTAAAAAAAAATAAAGGAGAGCACTGATGGTAATAAGGATCTTAGGAGAGTAATTATGAATGGTTTACGATGGTAGAACATTTGATGCACGTTTTAGTAATGTTTCCTAATATCTCAAAAGAATTTTTGATAAAGTCTTTGAGGGAGACATTACCAAAAAAAAAAAAGAAAAAAAAAGGAATTAGATGAGAAAGCGTTTGCATGAAAGCATTTGCAGAGGCTTAGGCAAATGGTGAAATATCGGCATTGGTTTGTAGTTGTTTTAGAAAGCGCTGATCGGCGAAGCGGTTTTAGTTATCAGTATTGTTGTAAAATGCTTCGGAATATTGTCTTAGATTTTTAGTAAGAATATTAGGTGATCATTAGTCGTATTTCTGTATGAGTGGAGTGTAGCAGTCGGCAAAGTAGAATAAAAACATCGCCTAGGTTTGAAGTGTTGTCAATTGGCTCGAAAAAAAAATGTGCTAGCATTGTTGCACTCGCCGAGTCGACGCACCAGCAGCAACTTTAGGTTTACAATGAAGATCAAGTGGTAACAAGCCGCTTTCAATACTTTAACATCCTTCTCAGCAGGTGTAGGATTTTTCAGTCGGGTGGGTCGTCTCATTATTTCTAGGGATTCCAGTCCATTTACTCAACTTTACTTAGATCGATCACAGTGCTCCAAAAATTACTGGAGCAACCGTCGCCTTTATAATCAAAAACTTCTTCTTCTTCTTCTTCTTCTTCTTCTTCTTCTTCTTCTTCTTCTTCTTCTTCTTTATTATTATTATTATTATTATTATTATTATTAGTAGTAGTAGTAGTAGTGATGTGGTGGTAGTAGTAATAATATTAGTGATGATTAATATTGTGTTGAGTGATGAAAACTAAATATTATAACCCTCAATTATTATTATTATTATTATTATTATTATTATTATTAGTAGTAGTAGTAGTAGTAGTTGCAGTATAAGTAGTATTAGTAGCGATTATGAGGGAGTGATCTGATGTTTATTATTAATTTTGTTATCAGTTTCTAAAGAAAAGAAAAGAGGAATAACCCATACCCTGGTGTAAACAGGTCTCACGGATTATTAGTAAATTGGCAAGTTCGATACTCACTGGGTGTCACATACATATGGCATTGGCCAAACACTAATGTAAACTCAAATAGTGAAGGAAAGGGTGTATTATTTCAATAGCAGTAATGGCTGAAAAAGCCCTCTATTTATCACTTCTTCTTCTTCTTCTTCTTCTTCTTCTTCTTCTTCTTCTTCTTCTCTTCTTCTTCTTCTTCTTCTTCTTCTTCTAATAATAATAATAATAATAATATATATATAATAAATAATATTATTATTATTATTATTTTATTGAGGTTTTCATAGCCGGTGGTTCAGTGAAGGCTGAGTGACAGCAAATCTCCTCAGCTCTCCAGACCTCTTCTGAGTATTCTAGCCGATCTTAACATTGCTTCAATTTGGATGGTCTCGATTCTTCCTCTGATTTCCAATTCACTCAAATTCTTTTCCATAACTTTATGAAAAAAAAATTATTCATTATTACATGCTATTATTATTATTATTATTATTATTATTATTATTATTATTATTATTAGAAAGAGGAAAAAACCTATTGTATTATTACTGATAATGATCTCGTTACCACTGCTGTGTATTATTCTTTTAGGAAATTTCAGTATTCTTTCCATTGGAATTGGTTATTATACCTCAGATCAAAGTGTAGTATCCTCTTCCCAGATTTTCAACTATGATCAGTGTATAGTATCTGCTCGGGTTCCATAAACACGTTCTTATTTACAGACATAATGTGTAAAAGAACAAGACATGCTTACTCCCGGAGAATCTGATACCAGTGCGACACCTCCCAATTACATAAAAAGTTGGACATTGGGATTCTTATCTTGAGGACGCGGGAAATTTTGTTATTCCAATCACGCATGCGCGTGATTGTAAGTGATCACGGGTCTCATTCTACATTCATATGGTGGTACTTAAATACAAGAGCATAGTGTAGTATCTGTAGATATGCATACTTTAAAAAATAACTGTAACATGACCAATATGTTAATGAAAACTCCATCAATATATATATATATATATATATATTAATTTTTTTGACTCATCTGAAGATTGCATATGCATGAAACTTAAAGTTATGAGTTTAAATCATCCATAATACCATTACTATTGATTATAAATCTGCTCTGCTTTATTAGCATTGAGCACCTTTTTATGCCAATACTTTTCTCATTTATTCTCTATTCATTATATATATATATATATATATATATATATATATATAATTGTGTGTGTGTGTGTGTGTGTGTGCGTGTGTATGTATATATTGTGTTGTGAATGTATATATGTGGTGTATGTATGTATATTTTGGTATTGGAGGAAGGAATATAAAATGCTCGATTACAGGTGTAAGACCTGTATTAATAATGGTAAGCATTACAATAAAAAGGCAATTGTTACCACTGGTTTCCAAGCAGCGCATTAACTGTTTATCTTCAGACAAATTGGCTTGGAATATATATATATATATATATATATATATATATATATATATATATATATTGTCACTTTAGCGTTTCTGTTGTGGCATAAGTAGTTTATCCAAGAGTCCATAATATTTCATTAAAAAATGAACTCTGATAATCGTGGAAACAAATTCTGGATCTACAACGGAAGGATCTGATGGCGCCATGAAAACGAAACCCTGGTAGACCCATAATTTTTTTTCAAAATTATATATATATATATATAATATATATAATATATATATATATATATATATAAAGGGAAATGTACATGTTTATAAGATATACAGATTGTAGCAAAATATAAAAGTTCAAAATCTAAATTTTGAACTTTGATATTTTGCTATATGCTTAATTAAATCTCCTCAAGTAAAGATAACTATATCTGATAATAGACTGAATTATCAGGGTGCATCCCTTTGATTGTAATCATGCCACACATATACTACACTCTCATCCTTGCAGAAGTTATCTATTATATAGATATTGTTTTCGTTTTTAACGTTTTTAGGGTAAAGATAGACGCGTACAAGTAAAAAAAACAACAATTACTAATTCACTGCGTGTAAGTAAAAGAAGGCGAAGAACTGGATATATACATGGACGTTGCCAGAGAGATTAAAATGGGGTGGAGACATAAAAGTGACAATGGTACCAACCGTAGCTGGAACTCTTTGAATAGTTCCCAAGAACCTGGAAAAGATACGGGATGAAATGCAGATTAGAGGAAGAATTGAAACCCTTAAGACCACTGTGTTTCTAAAGGCAAGGCTACTTAGAAGTTTTCTGGAGATCTGAGGAGAGTATTATTATTATTATTATTATTATTATTATTATTATTATTATACAATGTGTGTCATAAAGTATCGCTATTGAACCTGTATTTACAAGATAGAAATATGAATGGATACGTTACAAGGTGCGTCATAAAAGTGCCGAGTTTGAACCTGTATTTACCAAGATAGAAATGAACAATGAATGGAACGTTAACTTTTTCAGGATACAAGGCGTGTCAAAGAGTACAAAAAAATGTCGATACTTTTTTGACACACCTTGAATTCTTTGTGTTCTAAGCAGTTTGTATTGACTCCTACTAGATGTGGTGACAGCAATCTCTCAAAATCTCTAGGAATCCAACTCAGTATTGAACAGCCTCTAAAATTCCTTGAACCTCATTTTGTAATCTGTCAAGAGATTTTGGAATGGTTCCAAGTACTCCTTTTACTATAGACACTACCTAAAACATGCATTTGCCACAATATCCCCTTTCTTATCTGCATCTTTGAAACACTGACAGAAATCAGAAATTGACAGTGCCATCTCTGGTAATTCTTGACCATTTTCCCATTCCATTCCAGGATGTCCATTTCAACTCTGGAACCTATCTCTGTATGTGTAGTTGAGATCCTTCTTATTGCGCGTATGATTATAGGTATGACCATCATTTTAATGCTTTCCAATGTACTTAGGAAATATATACTGTATTATTGTTTTCTTTCTTTAATGATATATCAACCTTTCTGGGTAATCTAGTGCCAAAGAAATTCTTGTGGAAAATCAATAATGGTACTATTCAACTCGTAGCTGAAGGAAGAATTCATTTATGCTTTTCCCAAGGGTTTTAGGCTGAAAATTAACTTAATAGCACGACTGCAATTCGAACTCGTTACTACGATATCGCAGTCCAGCACGTTAACCAATACGCCACGGGGACTTCCCTATAATTATTTATAGAAATAGTAGTATAATTAGTATTAGGAGTAGTAGTAGTAGTAGTAGTACAAAGTCACAATAAAGAATGTGGGTTTTACCAGAGACTGTCACTGATAACACTAAGACAAGAGCTTGTAGATTATTATATTATTATTATTATTATTATTATTATTATTATTATTGGCAGTGTTCGTGGTAATAATAGTAGAATGTGAATGCTTCCAGGTATTGTCTTACAGTGAGAGTTAATGAGATTAACTATACGACACTCACGAGCTTCTATTAGCTAGGGTAGAAGGTGAGAGTGAGTGTTCGGGGGTTTAGATTGCATTTCTTCCCCTTCTACTGCACTACATGTGCATACCTGCATGTGTATTATTGGTGCATATAAGATGTCACTAGTGCGTAATGTTCTTCTTTTTTTACCCCCTTTTCTACTTCTTTCAATTTCTTTCTTTCTTTCTTTCTTTCATCCTTTCTTTTTTTTCTTTCTCCTTTCTTTTCCGACTTGTCATCTGATTCTACTCTGTCAGTCTACGAACCTTCAGCGACGAATCGACTAAGAGCAACTCCCGTGTACCTTTAATAATCGGATGACGATGACAGTCCCGATGACACTGACACCACAGACGAGAGACGGATCTTTTTTCATCTTTTTTATTTTTCATTTTATTTAAATTCAACCCGTCCGAGTATGACTTAATCAGGAAAAGTAAGGCTTATCAGGGATAGATTAAAACAATATAGTTATGATAAATGTAGGAGAGAGAGAGAGAGAGAGAGAGAGAGAGAGAGAGAGAGAAGAGAGAGAGAGAGAGAGAGAGAGAGAGAGAGGAAAAGTAAGGTTTATCGGAGATAGATTTAAAAAACATAGTTTGATAAATAGACAGACAGAGAGATAGGGATATCTATCTATCTTTATATTTATTTACCTATCTCTCTCTCTCTCTCTCTCTCTCTATATATATATATATATATATTATATATATATATATATATATATATACAGAGAGAGAGAGAGAGAGAGAGAGAGAGAGAGAGAGAGAGAGAGAGAGACAGAGACAGAGACAGAGACAGACAGAGACAGAGAGACAGAGAGAGAGAGAGAAAATAAAAGCAGAAATGAAAGTGAAAGTAGAAATGAAAATGTACGTTAATAAAGAAACGAAGAATCTAAAAAGACGTGCTATTTTCCTAAGCCGCGAATACGACGATATGTGCCTTTCATCGTGGGTGAGGTAGATAAAGGCGGGAATTGTATCTTTCTTAAATAAAAGGTAGAAAATAGTTTAGCAAAGAAAAAAAAACGAGTTAAAATATACCTCGAACATTTAATGGGGTATAAGAATTCTGTGTTTTCATCTGCATATTTATCATTTACCTCAATTTCCCGCCTTCTTTCCGTGTTCGCCTGATCAGCTCGATCCATCTATCTATCTCAAATTGTTCACTTATACCCTTCCACCCTTTTATCTCTCTTTATATTTCATTCTTTCTGTATTTATCTCTCTCTATCTACTTCTTTTTCTCTCAATAATTGTACCTTGTACATATTTTTAGGCATCTCCTAGGTTTTAAATAGATCTTTCAATCTATCTATTTGTCCGTATTTTTGTCTGTTTATATATGGGTCTTCTATATATATATATATATCATATATAGTTTATATATATCTTAGTTTGCATCTATGTATCTATCTATCTATCGATCCCCCCCACTCTCTCTCTCTCTCTATCTATCTATCTCAGTCTTAATGTTAATAGATAGATTGACAAATAGATTTAAACACACACACACACACACACACACACACACACACATACATACATATATATATATATATATATATATATATATATATATATATATATATATATACACGCATACACACACATACACAAACATGTATAAATATATATATCAGTCTGATTTTTTATCAGATTTTTTATACATTTCTATGTATGTCTGGTTCTATCTATCTACATACATATACACACGCACACACATACATACCCACCAACACACACACACACACACATATATATATATATATATATATCTTCGCCTACCAAATTTTCCCCATGGCTGTATCAAAACCTTTGGTGTTTTTACCTGTATGTTTAGATATTTCAAAGTTCACTATTTCTTTACCTCAAAACAAACTTATTATTTTCAATTAGGGGTGTTTACGTCAAGTGAAATGCGATAATACAAGCGGCTTACGGTTGTATCGCATTGGTGGGAGAGCCGCTGGGAGTGGTTTAAAATAGACAAAGAGTTAAATATAAATATATGTCGATCTCAGTCTGATCGACTCAGTCTGAACCTATTTATTTATCTATCTAGCTAGATAGCAAGACAATTTACAGACTATATTTGAACTCTAAACTTCAAATTACAAGAAAATGTAAGACCTGTTTGTTTAAGGCGGTAGCACGAAATCTCGCGGTAAGCCTTTATGTACGACAGGCAAAAATCATGTTTGAAAAGACAGCTATACTTGTCAATGAAGCCTGCCTAGTTTTGTAATTAGGGAGACACGGTTCTAAAACGGATCTACTTAATTCAGCATTGAAAAAGCTTTCCTTCTAAGCCCCTAAATCAGTTAATTAAAGTTTTCTGCCAAAAAAATCTCCACATAAACACGCAAACGAGATCTGTTAAAAAGAATTTGTTTAGCTTATGTATAAAAGCATACATCTAGAAAGAGACGGGAAAGAACATAATGAAAGTGAAAGTAGAAAGGAAAGTAAAAGTAGAAATTAAATGAGAGAGAATGAGAGTATATAAGGTGAACAGAAATAATAGAACACTCAATAATGAAATGTTTCTTTTTAACTGGCATATTGTCATTTTTTGTATAAACGATGCATCATATAGACGATCAGGAAAGCATCATCAGTGATCATTCTGGGTTCATCAGGGGTCTCGGGTCTTTCAACAACGGACCCCTTGCCCAGTTGACCCAGTTCAAATTGATCAGTTCCCGACTATCTCTACACATATAAATATATAGCACGTTTCATCTGGAAATTGTATTTCTTTGATTTCAAATACGTAAAACTCATAGGCATGAAGCTGATACAAGGAGGTGAGAAAACATTTATTTATTTTAGGTTTCATACTGCTCTACTGGTCAGTATTTGAGCACTTTCTGATTTAAGAAAGAGACGTTTTCAATAACGATTCGTTCATTTCATTCTCTCTCTTTCTTTCTTTCTCTCTCTCCCCTCCCTTCTCCCCTCTCTCTCTCTCTCTCTCTCTATATATATATATATATATATATATATATATATACTCTATTTACCTACCACTCCGTCCGAACAAGCAGGATGTGACACAATGTCAATTTCCTATGCAGAGTTTACCGGGTTTGGATACAGAGTCTTACTCCTCCTATACCGGTTCCCATACCAGAGTTAAACTATATACCCACTGCTGGAGGGAGAATAGTTGGATTAATGCAGTTTCCTGAGGAATTGGTTCCATGAGAAACGCCGACAACTAATCAAGAATTGAACTTGAGTCACCATTTCCTATGACGAGGAATAGTACAGATTATACACCCCACTCTCTCTCTCTCTCTCTCTCTCTCTATATATATATATATATATATATTATATATATATATATATATATGTGTGTGTGTGTGTGTGTGTGTGTGTGTGTGTGTGTGTTTGTATGTGTGTGTGTGTGTGTGTGTGTGTGTGTGAGTTTGGTGTTGCAATTGTTTTAATCTCAGTGTAAATTTTCACTTTTGATCATAGAATAATTTTCAAGCAAGAATTGAGCGTTCTTAAATGATAAAAATCATACTGCTGCCATTTTTATATATGTAATCAGTGATCGAGTCGTGATCTTAGGTGAATATGCTAAGACTTTAAGAAATATTTTGGAATGGTAAATCAAATGTTATTATTGCACTAGTTACAGATTAGAACTTTTAAAATTATTAATCATTTACTTATATATATATATATATATATATATATATAGATATATATATATAGAGAGAGAGAGAGATAGAGATAGATAGATAGATAGATAGATAGATGGAATGAGAGAGACAGAGAGAGACAGAGAGGGGGAGAGTGATTTTTGGCCAAAATTGCTTTAGTTATACACTTTTTCAGTTATACCAGTTTTCAGTTACAAAATGCATATATAATTTTTCTATATTAACACGTTGCCTATATTTGCTCGAATGTCAGTTTCTCCTCACTGAAATTGCCCTATTTCCTGTATTGCATCAGTTTTAAATGTATTGATGGTACACTTAGTGGTCCAATAATGTACCACGTCTCGACGGTATACACGCTTAGGTCAATCATAAATTGACTGAGTTAGCGATTGGTACACAATTGTGGCACGCATTTATCTGTGATGTATTCATAATTTCATTCCAATAGGATATAGTTGCACTATATGATATAAAATGATTTGTAACAGGTCATAATTATATAAATATATAATATATATATATATATATATATATATATATATATATAGCGATAGCATAATCTTTATAGATCACTGCCAACACTCACAATCCTATGACCCCACCACCAGAACCTTTCTTCTCATGAGCCCTCAAATGACTCATCAAACCCGCTGCAGATCCACAAATCTTAATGCAAATATAACATAGGAAGGACACCCTTCTTATTGTATCAGATGGAGCAGGTGATAATATTTTATGCTTATGCACCACCATAGGTCTCTTAAGACCGGAAGCTGACTTACATACTTTGCTACAGATTGCTCTAGACAATTTGTTTGTTCCTGAAGTTTGCATGAATTGTCCCGGATGAGAATTTCTATGATTGACATATCCAGCCTTTGAAAGCAGAATTCAATCACATGTCTGACATTTCCAACCCTCCATGTTATCTCCAATATGACAGGTGTATCCCTTTCAAAGTTGACACATGAGGTTTCAAGCTCAATACTTTCACTCTCAAAACTAGTACAGCCATCCTTCCACATGAATTCTCCAGTCAGTCCTCTTCAATGCCAGCGTTTTGCACTTGTCAGGATCTGTTTTTATTTTTACAAGGTTTCTTTTTAAGCAATCCTTATACCTCTTCCAAGGCTTATGTTGTGGTCTTTTATATACATATATATATACCCCCATATATATATATATATATATATATATATATATATATATATATATAATATAGCGTGGATTGTCACTGTTTCAGCATTTACTGGAACGGTGTGTCAAAGTGCAGTATTATTGGGAGAGTGCTCAATATAAAACATAGAGCTATTATATAATATAATAAAATAAATATATAAAGGTTTTACATATCTATTTATTTGATGACAAAGGAACAGTCACGACCACTGTTCCTTTGTCATCAAATAAATAGATATGTAAAACCTTTATATATTTATTATATTATATTATATTATATATATATATATATATATATATATATATATATATATATATATATATATATATACATTTAAGAAAGTATATGTTGTAATTAT
>CM042158.1:15378744-15383744 GCA_023376005.1 Doryteuthis pealeii | reverse complement strand
TGGGCTTGACCACATATCAGTGTTCCCAAAGTTTATGTGCGTGCATTGGTGCGTAGGTGGGTGAGTAGTTAATCATTCACACACACACACACACACACACACACACACACACACACACACATATATATATATATATATATATATAATATATATATATATATATACTGATATTTTCTTTAGCTTAGTACGCCAAAAAGCCACGCATACGAGGCATCCAGCTAAGATCGAACCCTCAACCCTATTACTGGGTGAGACGTCTTAGGGAATATGGTATTTGATGGTGAATATACTTTTGAAGTAACTCTGAAATCACTGCATCTATCTATCTATCTATCTATCTATCTATCTATCACGGTTTGGTTTTTACATTCTCTCGTTTTTTCTATCCCTCATTTTCCTCTTTCTTTCTTTATTGCTTTCTTTCTTTGTTATTGTATATCTATCTATCTACTATCTATCTATCTATATATATATTCAGGTGAAGTTCTGTTTCTTGCGAGAATGCTTATTTGTAAGCCTGCTGAATCTTTTGTTGTATCATAAAATGTATTCCTCAGCGTGACAAACGTTCATCCGTGAGATTATACTTAGCACCTGTAAATTAAATTCGTCGATATCATTTTTTCTATATAATCATAAAAAAAACACCTGGTTTAGTCCTATCATGCGTGCATTTTTGACTATACGTTGAGCTAGTTATTTAAAAGTCTTACCTCCCTGTTTCACATAGGCAAATATGAACACTAAGTTCCATAGTAAAATACACACATCGATATACATATATGGTTGTATACGGGTGTGTGTGTGTGTGTGTGTGTGTGTGTGTGTAAGTGTGTAATATTCAAGAGCACATACAGACACACAAACACACAGACACACACACACGCACGCATGTGCACACACACACACATACACACACATACACACACACATATATATATATATATATATATACGTTACTTGTTGAAAGATATAGTAGCACATTTCCTACGAGCACCTGCGGTCGAGTCTAGGTAAAAGCGACGATTTCAAAAACTGATTTCCCCACTTTGATGTGTGGCACTACACAATCTTCCAATTCCCATATGGCCTTTTATTAGAAGAAGCCCATCTTGCGAATCTTCTATTTATATTCATATATATTTATAAATATTAAAATTCAGTCACACAAACACATACACACACAAACTCTCTCTCTCTCTCTCTCTCTCTCTCTCTCTCTCTCACACACACATATATATATATGTATATATATATATATATATATATATATATAGTCGGAATATGATGTTTATTCTAAGCTTCAGTTAGGGGAAACCAAATTGTATGAAATAAAATTTTGGAGTATTGTATTTTTTGAAATCTCCCATGTAAAGAGGACCTGATTTTTACCTGGGGTTGAACATCGACTGCTGTTTTTAAAAAAAAGCAAAGACGAAAAACTGTTCCATCAATGACGCATTTTTGGTGTGTATGTGTGAGAATGTGTTTGAAGTGACAAGACATTCAAAAGGACATTACCGTAAATACATTTTCTAAAAATCTAGATGAGAGAGCTGAACGGACTCTAGAAAAGCGTTTTCAGTACTATACATATATATATATATATATATATATATATATATATATATATATATATATATATATATATATATATATATACTTATTTATTTATAACTATATTTACTATATTTATATACAAAGATAGTTATAAATATATATGTGTTTCTGTATGTGTGTGTGTTGGGGTATACATTCCAAAGGACTTGATGCATATACACACCCGAGCCTATATACGCTTTGCAAAATATTTTAAATCTATTGTAAACAAGTATGAATGAATTATGACATGTAGTGTAATGATTAAAAATAAATAAATATGTGTCTATGTATGTGTGGATGTGTGTATTTATTTAATTATACGTGTATGTCTTATCTATGTATACGCTTCCAGAAGTAGTGTGTCAATGACGAGAATGCATAGTTTGTTGAGAAATGAATGGATTTTGTCAGTTGAAATTGCTAGTAATTTTTGTAAGGCTGGCTTGGCTTCTTTCATAATGTTATCCATTCCAGTCTCTCAGATCTCACGAATCGAAAAACGGACTTTCAAATAAAAAAAAGAAAAGAAATATCGGGCAAACAGTGAAATTGCTATCGACCCCAAGCCAATTTCGACTTAACGAAAAGATAAAATGAGGGAAAAAAAGTGATTAAAGAAATTAAAAAAAAGAAGAACTTAACAAAACAAAACAAAGCATGAAATAGCTTCACCCCCTTCAAAAAAAGATAGGAAGGCCGTCAGAAATGAGACAAGATAGAAATGTGAAGTAAACTCGTTTCTTGGTTAAAAATCTTCATTTGAAAATGAAAGTGAAACCGCTTTTGAGAAGAGCAAAAGGAACGTCTTCAACGGAGGTAGCTTTCGCTTTATGATAAACTGGGAACAACCTTTGTAATCTAGAGTGACTAAAAATTAAAACAAACAAACAAACAAACAAACAAACACACACACACACGCATATATATATATATATATATATATATATATATATATATATATATATGTCCATACATAGATGTACATCTATAGCTATACATATATATTCCTGTATATATCTATACATACCTATATATCTGTATATATCTATATATATGTCTGTAAATATACTGATATATCTATCTATCCACACACCACACACACACACACACACACACCACACACAGACACACAGACACACACACACACATATATATATATATATATATATATATATATATGTTGAATACTAGTAAACAGTGGTTTCATCTGTTTTATTAGACACCGACATAAAAATTCATGAATATATACACACTGAAAGTATATTTGCATATATAACTGCACAGACAGGAAACACACACACACACACACACACACACACACACACACACACACATATATATATATATATATATATATTATATATATATATACATATCAAAGGTGTTTTTCTTCATGTTAGTATCACATTCACAAATCATACACCTGTAAATAATTGAATATATTGGTAAAAGATGCCGATAGATTCAAACAGACTTCCTCTTGCAATATTATATAATATATATATATAATATATATGTATATATATATATTATATATATATATATATATATTGTGGGAGACAAATTATTTGTTTACACACGCACACATATACAAATATACATACATACACACAGATATATGTATAAACATGCGATATAAAGGTATATACACTCGCGTATAACAATCACATATATATTCAAATGAACAAACGTATGATATTTAACGTTCCCGTCAAGTGTTTCAAATGTGTATATATGCATGAATATGCATATGTTTCTTTGTGAGTATGTATGTGTTTGTATGTATGTATGTGTGTGTGCATGCTTGTCTGTATGTCTCTGTGGGTGTAAAAATTTGAAGTGTATCTATGGACAAGTATACGGTATTTAGTGCGTATTCCATACGCGCACAAGTGTCAAGAATGCATACCCGTACCAAACAAACGCGTACACATCAGTAAATACACACACATGCAGATAAACACACACATACACACAAACACACACACACACACACTCCGTCACACACACAGACATGTATATATATGTATATATATATATATGTATGTATGAGAAAGGTGTTGGTAAGGTCTCACACATATGCAGCAATATATAGGTGTATAATATAAGGTGTTTATATTTCAATTTTGAAAATTTGTTGGCCAAGCAGCGTCTAGAGTCCTTGCCATTTCTCGCAGACATGGTTGGGAACAGAATACCGACAGAGAGAAAAGATCGTCGTGAGAGTATAGACACTCGTTGCGTGGATCGTGTAGAAGCGTTCTTGATAAATACTGACGATGTATACACTCATTATCAACGTATTTAATTCCATAGGATTATCTCTAAAAAAAAGTGGAAATCTTACACAACAATGTCAAAAACATGCTTAGATTCATATATATATATAATATATATATATATATATATATATATATATAATATATATATATATAATGGTAAGCAATCATATACATATACAAACACCCCTTTCTTTTTTTTACTTTTCTTTCTTTCTTTCTTTCTTTTTTCTTTGCTCTCCTCTCATCTCCCTCCTTCTCTCAATCTCTTTTTCTTGTCATATATACACTGGCGTTTTTAGCCTCTTGCTCTTGTGGTCTCTCCTGTCTATTCGCAACCCCCTCTCTCTCTCTCTTCCTCTCTTCCTCTCTCTCTCTCTCTCTATCTCTCTCACACACACACTCTGTTGCTTGTACTCTTTTATATACATACAGTACGGTGTATACATCACTCAACACACAGCAAACTAGTATAAAAAATTGTTGTGACGTGTTTGATAAAGAAAAAAGATGGGTTAAACTCACACGTGGTCAACGTTTCTGCCCTTTGGTGACATTAAAAAGACGGATAGGCATTCATCAAATCACCATATAAATACGTGAATAAATCCTCATAGTGTACTCCAAACGTGCTCTCTCTCTCTTTTTCCACTCAGCAATTGTTATCTTTCTAACTCCTACTCCGGCGTCTACAACAACTACTACCTTCGCCGACAGAGTTACTGCAACTACTATTACGACTACTGCTACCACTGCTGATGCTGCTGTTGTTGCTTCTGATACTCAAGCAATTAGTACTGCTACAGCCACTACTGCTCGCTATATTACTACTTTCGGCACTATTACCACTGCGCTTGCTACTGCTTGTGCAACTCCTCATACGACAACATATCGAAATATCTCTCTCACACCATCTCCCTCTCTCTCTTTCTCTCTCTCTACCCCTCTCTCTCATACTCACCCAATCTCTCTCTCTCTCTTTCTTACTCTCTCTCTCTATTTCTATCTCTATCTCTATCTCTAGTTCTATCTATCTATCTATCTATTTGTGTTTCTCAAGCCTTTTATCTCGGTGTTTCCTTTCTGTGCAAGAATCGCTCTCCTTTCTGGTGCAGGCTC
>CM042158.1:15361244-15371244 GCA_023376005.1 Doryteuthis pealeii | reverse complement strand
TCTTGTTTCTTCAGTTTTTCGAAATTCGAAGGGTCTACCTCGTGTGACGATCAACATTCGACATATTGATTTTTGTTGGTCTCGAACATCGATCACTAGTCCCTACGGTTAATAGGTAGCTCTCTAAAACACGAAGCAGCCCTCTTTTTTAAAAAACTGTTTATTTGGAACAATTGTAGCGCACTCAGTGAGCTTCTTAACTCCGAATCTACATCCAGGTGTTTCCCCTTAAAATCCTCTATCTGACTGTCTGTCTGCCTGCACGCCTGTCTGTCTGCATGTCTATCTATCTATCGATTCCATTGCATTCTATTTTTATAACTCTTATGTATTTGCATGTATGTACGGCCATCTATCTATCTATCTATCTATCTATCTATCTATCTGATTGTGCTGATACTCAACAAATTCATATATATGTATAGAATTCATGTATGCATATAATATATATATTATATATATATATATTATATATAATACAAAAAATAATATCATTATTAGAGGAAAAATAAAGGGTCTACTATAGTTCCAATCAAATTAAAATGATTTCTTCAGGGCCCTACCATACCTTAACTAAGTCGATGTAATTCCTTAGTTAAATTTAACTAAGGAATAACATCGATTTAGTTAACGTAGGGTAGGGTCCTGAGGAAATCTTTTTGACTGAAACCATGGTAGACCCTTTAATTTTCCTCTACTAATAATGTTATTAATATTATTAATGTTTTGTATTTTTAATATATTGGGCACTTTTGGATTATTTACTGATGCCACTGCGACGGAAATGTTAAAGCGGCAATTTGATATATATATATATATATATATATATATATATATATATATATATATATATATATATATATATTCCATTTATAGCTATCTGACATATTCAGCTGTATGCCTGATTAGTTATCTCATTCTGCTGATATTCAACATTCATATGTATGGATAGTATGCATGTATGTATGTATGTATGTATGTCTCTCTCTCTCTCTCTCTCTCTCTCTCTCTATATATATATATATATATATATATATATATATATATATATATTACATTCATACAAATCTGAAATATTAAGCTCTATGCCTTAATTATCTGTCTCTCTGTCTCTGACTTTTCTGTCTCTCTGTATATGTATATATAAAGAAAAAGAGAGAGAGAGAGAGAGAGAGAGAGAGAGAGAGAGAGAGAGAGAGAGAGAGAGAGAGAGAGGGGAGGGGGATACATTTGAACCTTTCTTTTGTATATTTCTCTTAACAGTTTAGGATATTTTCTTTTAAAGAATTGATTTTCAATTTAAATCTTTCATTTCCCAGTGGGTCATTTCGTTTATTCATTGTTACTTGCAATTTATTTTCTAACCTTTTGTTTTCATTAATTTTACATTTTTATTCAGTTTAGAAGTGTGATTTATACTCATTCAAGAATTTCATTTTTTATAATATGTTCCTCTCACCACCTCCCCGCAAGACCTATTACTAACACTTAAATAAAATAAAAAATACCTGATAAAAAAATCAATTAGAGATAAAGTGATCACACACACAACACACACACACACACACACACACACACACATATATATAATATATATATATATATATATATATATATATATATATAAAGGGGCAATCATTTTTGTTCCTATTTATTTTAAACTACCTCACGTGGTGTAATGGGTAGTAAGCTCGTTTCGCAGATCCCATTACCACTGCAATAGCGAGTTCGCGCCTCGCTGGATGTTTCATAATTACGACCCTTTGTCACATCATACCCGTGGCGAATGGTTGCGTAAAACCTACATATAAGAAACATTATTTTTGTTCGAATTTATTTTATATTACCTCACACGGTGTAATGGTTAACAAGCTCAGCTCGCAGAACTTATTACTCCTGAATAGTGAAGACGTTCCCCATAATTGCGATCGTGTGTCACATCCTACCTGTGGTGAACGGGTCTGGTAAATACCTACATTTAAAGAGGCAATCCTTTCTGTTCCTATTTATTTTATATTACCTCACTTGGTGTAATGGTTAGCAAGAAGGTAGCAGATCACTGTTAGAGAATTCGATTCTCACTGGGTGCCCCATGCTTCTGGCTTTGTGTCACATCCTACCTGTGGTGAACGGGTAGGTTAAATACCTACAATTCAAAGGGGTAATCCTTTTTGTTCCTATTTATTTTATATTACCTCACGTGGAGTAATGGTTAGCAAACAAAATCAGCAGATTACTGTTAGTGAATTCGATTCTCACTGTGTGTCCCATGATGCTCGCCTTAGTAGATGACGATAAGGGAAAAAATACATTTTCAATTTGATGTCCTCAATGAATTTAATGCTAATTTTTTAAACTTCATTTATTTACCTTATATATATATATATATATATATATATATATATATATATATATTGTAATACAGGTACAAGTGATAACCTACTCGAGTTTCACCATAAGGATCTTCAGGGTTAAATCCACTGGATTAATCAAGATATTGATTAATTGCATTCGATTACAGGTGTATGTCTTTCACGTGTAATCTTGATTAATCCAGTGGATTTAACCCTGAAGATCCTTATGGTGAAACTCGAGTAGGTTATCACTTGTACCTGTATTACAATAAATTTGCTCTACTAACGTAGAGAACTTTTTATGTGTTATATCTCTGTCTTACCTTTCTGAATTTTGCATCAACTAACCGTTGTGACCATATTCACCGGTAAGTCAACTTTTCAAAAATAACACACACACACACACACATATATATATGTATATGTATATATATAGATAGATAAATAATGGGGAGGTGTCCGTATAAACCTCAAAACAAATCCTGAGTCCCTAAGATGGAATAACGCTCAACTTCAGCGCTACACAGCAACTACTGCGACACTGCCGTTGCCAAACTGCATTGTTTTTTTTTTAGCTGTCTTTGGACAACAGTGGCAGTGTGGAAAGGGGGACTTGATGCTTGGGCAACAGCTCATCCTCCATATGAACTCGCCCTTGCTACGTAGTTTTAAAAAATTGGATACAACTCGATCGCCTCCCGCAGTCGGAAGCCAAAAAAATACAAGCTTCGTTCTTGGATAAAACAAAATGTCTTCGGAATAAAGTAACCCAACAAGGGTTGACATGACGTAATATCCAACCAATCATCTCTGCGATTACTTCCTTTCCCTTTCTCTTCCACCCCTTCTCTTTTTTCTTCTCCCTCATTCGTCCATTTTTTCATTTCATTCCTCATCCTTTTTTATCCATATATTATCTTCCTTCTCTTTTAATTCCTCTTTTTCTCTTATCCTTTTTCTCTTTTTATCTTTTACTATCTTTCTTTCATTTCTTCTTTTTTACTCTTTGTTCTCTTTTTTCTCTTCTCTTTTTCTCTTTCTTAGTTTTTTTCTCTTTCACTTTTACTTTCCTCTTTCTTTTACTGTTGTTTCATATCTTCGTTTTTTTTACTTTTTTGTGGAATTTCTTCAATGTCGGTTCTTCATCTTGTTCTTCTTCTTCTTGTTCTTCTCATCGATTTATTTTTCATTTCATCAGTGTGCTTCTGTCCTTTCTTTCTTTTTTCTCTCTTTCTATTTTATTCTAACTCTCTGTCTATATTTCTTCTTCTTCTTCTTCTTTCTTCTTCTTCTTCTTCTTCTTCTTCTTCTTCTTCTTCTTCTTCTAACATCTTTTTCATTTCTTCTTCTTCTTCTTTATGGATATTATTTTATCGTTTCTTCTTCTTCTTCTTCTTCTTCTTTTCTTCTTTTCTTCTTCTTCTTCTTCTTCTTCTTCTTTTCTTTTTTTCTTCTTCTTCTTCTTCTCTTTATGGATATTATTTTTCGTCTTCTTCTTCTTCTTCTTCTCTTCTTCTTCTTCTAATATCTTTTTCATTTTCTTTCTCTTGACTTCAGTTACTTCATTCTTATTCTTTCTTCTTTTTCTTCGGTTTTTGTTAACCTTCTCATCTAATTCTCAAGTCTTACGCTTTATTTCCCTTTGCTATTTTCAATCTCTTCTTTTCCTTACGGTTCTACCACTTCCCCATAACTATCATCTGCTTTGTAATTTCCCTTCCCCACTCTCCTCAAACCTTCTTCTCAACTGATGCTGTATACACATCCTTCCATTTCATCTCCATCCTCTCTCTCTTTTCCCGGCTTATCTGGCCAATGCGTCCTAGCTACAAAAACACACACTTTCTCTTTCTCTTTCATCTCGGACTTCACTCACAGTTTGGGACGAAAATAATGTCGCCGACGCTAAAGACTTTCCATCCTGAGGTGTTAACGGAATTCTTGCTGCACGTGTAGACACACGCATGCGCACGGCTGTCGTCGCGATCCTTATTCGTTGTGCTCAGATGCGGAGACGCGGCGCTTATAGATACTGCAACGAATAAATGTATGAGATATCATTTTGCACTCGCAAAGCATTGCGTATGGAATATAAAAATGTCGGATCGTCGTATATATGTAAATTGTATCTATCTTGTAGAAGCCTCAAAGAAAAAGGAATTACACGGACGAAGACAAAAAAAGAAATTGCTCGCTGACACGATAAAGAATGTCCTCGTATACATAAGTAATCGACACATACACACACATAAACATATATACATACATATATAATATATATATATATATATATATATATATATATATATATATATATATAAATTATGTATTTATATATATTTACATATACATGAGGATATATGTTATTTACATATAAGGCGAATATATATATGTGTGTGTAGAGGTGTATATGTGTATAGATATATGTGTACAAATATGTACTTATGTATGTGTGTTGACATATACAAATCCATATATATATATATACATATGTATATATATATATTCATATGGACATGGATGTAGTAAAATGCTAGAATATTTACCAGCGTATAAGTATATATGTTAAATCGTTATACACACACACACACACACACACACACATATATATATGTGTGTGTGTGTGTATGCGTGTGCATGTGTGTAGGATCAAGCACACAAATGATTTCAATATCAACTCGTTTATCCTCATTTGGCATGGGGTATACAAACAATATATATATATATATATATATATATATATATATATATATATTAAGAATTATAAAAATATGAGGCAAGGCAAAACATAACGATTTCCCTAGTTTCACAGATTAAGTGATCTGGTTATAATAATAATAATAATAATAATAATAATAATAAAATATGACAAGCAGAAATATATCAAAAACTAAAAAAACAGAAATGGGAAGAAAGACGACTATATGGTACTTCAATCGATAAACTAAAAAAGATATATCAGATCAGAAGGCATGGACATGGCTAAGAAGAGGAAACTTCAAGAAAGAAACTGGATCTCTTATAATCGCAGAACAAGACAATGCCATAAGAACAAACTAAAGGCAAAAATAGATAAAACGCAGTAGAATAGCAATTGCGGAATGTGAGGAAATCATATATAATAAGCGAATGCAGCAAATTAACACAAAGAGAGAACAAGACAAGCACGACTGGATGGGAAAGGTAATCCACTGGGCATTGTGCAAGAAATTCAATTTCCCCATACAACTAAA
This sequence comes from Doryteuthis pealeii, assembly GCA_023376005.1. Taxonomy (NCBI): domain Eukaryota; kingdom Metazoa; phylum Mollusca; class Cephalopoda; order Myopsida; family Loliginidae; genus Doryteuthis; species Doryteuthis pealeii. The sequence continues at coordinate 15,365,657 of CM042158.1, read as the reverse complement.
TGGTATATGCACAAACCTGAACCTCTCCTAGAGAATGAGGCGCATAAAATTCTCTGGGACTTCGAGGTACAAACGGATTACCTAATTCCGGCCAGGAGACCGGACCTAGTATTATTCGACAAGAAGAAAGGAACTTCCCACCTCGTGAATTTTGATGTCCCGGCCGACCACCGAGGGAAAATGAAAGAAAGCGAAAAGATAGACAAGTACTTACACCTTGCCAGAGAACCGAGAACACTGTTGAACATGAAGGTGAAGGTCGTACCAATTGTAATTAGTGCACTTGGAACGATCCCAAAGCTCTGGAAAGGGATTTGGGTGAATTGGAAATCAGAGAAAGAACCGAGACCAAACAAACTACAGTACTCTTAAGAGTCCTGGAGACCTGAGGAGACCTTGCTGTCACTCAGCCTCCAATGAACCACCTGCTACAGTAGGTAAGAAACTCCATTAATAATACTACTTATAATGATAATGATAATGATAATGATAATAGAAATCGGCTAGAATACTCAGAAGAGTCCTGGAGACATAAGGAGACTCAGCCTCTAATGAACCACCGGCTACGGCAGTTGTGAAATTACTAATAATGGCCATTTGCTTTTTATAAAATTTCTGTACTGATTGCAAAATTGAGAAAGAATTTGGATAATGATCATAACACATTTAATGTTTCATGAACCTTCCAATATTCATGCAAACAACACAAAATAATGCAAGAAAAAGGTTTCTCTCTCTCTCTCTCTCTCTCTCTCTCTTTCAATGTATGTGTTTCACTGCGATATATATATATATATATATATATATATATATATATATTTGCCGTATTAATTCGAACAAAAATTATTCGTTTATTCTATGGATAGTTTGTTTCTTTTTCTACTAAATTATGAAGAACTGTGAAAAGTTCCACAAAAAGATGTATATCTAAGTATTGATATATCATTTGATATGTAAAAATCAAAAACTAAATTTTGTACTTTTTTAAAATTATAGACAATACACGATATTAATACTCAATTATATCTCTTTTCCAGGTTATAAATCGATACGTACATACCACAACAAACGCAACACTTTTATATATATAGATACGCGTATAAAGAGTAATATCGCATTCAAAATGAGGAAATTTCTAAACGACTACAATAAGACTAGTGTTTGATAGTAAACAGCATCAGTGCTACTTACTTAGCCACCTGCTCCCAACAAACCGAGAATCGTTTTACTGACAGAAGAACTCGGCATTGCCTAGAATAAACATAGTATCTTAAAATATATTTCATTTAAAACATTCTAAAAGACACCTCTAATATATATATATATATATATATATATATATATATATATATATGTATGTGTGTGTGTGTGTGTGTGTGTGTGTGTGTATTTGGGCAGCATTTTTTTCATTTATGCATGTTGAATTAAACAAAAGACACATCTCCTTTATTTGTGATTTTTTCAAGTTTTCTGGCCAACTTTTTAATTCGTGGATTAGTCCACCAAAGTTCATGTCCCGAGTACTTTCGACACTTCGAAGTGCCATCATCAGGGGTGATGTGTTCCAGTTTTTCAAATTATATTAATGGATGTGGAGGCTGGAAGGAGGAGAATTGATGGGAAAGATGCTATAGGCATTTTAAAATGCGTGTACTGCATTGTAAATTAATTTTGTTTAAGGATGGTTTGTATTGTTTTATGTATAAAGCTTCTAGTATATATATATATATATATATATATATATATATATATATATATATGAGAAGTAAATACACAAACGATGTGTTTTGCTATGGCTTTTTTAGCCGACAATTTTTGGGAGAATATGTGCTTAATTGAAGTCGTACCTAATTTTGAAAGTTAATTAATAATTAATAATAAATTAATTAGGCGGGCATACCTATTCAAATGTAAGGCTAAACAAATCGAGAACATATCTGTAATGTACATACAAAGATTGATTTTTCTCGATTTGTTTAGCCTTACATTTGAATAGGTATGCCCGCCTAATTAATTAATTATTAATTAATTAACTTTCAAAATTAGGTACGACTTTGATTAAGCACATATTCTCCCATATATATATATATATATATATATATATATATATATATATATATATATATATATATATACGAGGGTTCATCAAAAAGTAACGCCATTTTGTTTAGGACAGGTATAACTATTAACAGAGGAACATATATCATACATCAAAATGAGGCTGGTCCTCTGTGGATCACATCCCTACTTTTTTTACATAGTCACTGTTTTTCTCAATAGCAATGTTCCACCTTCGAATGAGAGCATGTATCCCTTACCGTAAAATTCTGTTGACTGTTCTTTTGGGCCACTTCTTCACTACATTTTCACTTCTTCGTCATTGGCATAATATTTACCTCTCAAACCCTCTTTCATGGGGTCGAATGGATAATAGTCTGAAGGCGCTAAATCTGGTGAGTATGGAGGATGAAGTAGAGTTGTCCACCCGAATGAGGCGATTTTCTTCCTTGCGCTGATACTTGTGTATAGTCGAGCATTGATATGCAGGAGGACATTGTCGATTGGCAAGTTGAATCTGGTAGAGCTCTCTAGGGGCGACTTTAATTGGCTTTCTCCACCAGCGTAATAAAACAATGATGGTCTGTTGTTTCCAGATTTGATCTCTCTGGTGATCGTAAAATATATACACTGATGTACGTACTTATCAGTTAAAAAAACACTCCATAGTGGCAGCTGTCGATGGGCGAGAATTTAATGAAAATAATTGATGAAAAGTCAGTCGGTTTTCACTCCTGGTCAGAAGTAGTTGCTTTTTCTAGCGACAGTGATGAGACGTGAAACGTCGAAAGACGGTGTCTGTGGATGACTTATCTAAACGTCAAATATGGTGTATTAATGCTGTAGTCTTTCATTAATACATGTAAGGACGAGGTAAATTATAAGCATATTCTCTTTTATCTCATCCTAATGGAGATTATGTGTCTGTATGTCTGTAGCCGAATCTACGTCACTACTGACGTAATAATTCCTCTATTTATTTACATTATCTTCTAAAAGGAATATTTAACAATAGTTATGTAATCCTACTGCCTTATATTTATCAACGACGTCTCTATTAAAGTCGAGCTTGAAAACACCCCATACGTTTAAAAACCTGCAATGTGTGTTACATATATCTTTCGGGTGGGGCAGAAGAATACACAGACTGCACCTCTGCAGAAGGGTAAGGACGGGTTCTTGGTGGCTGAATAGTCCATGACATGCAACCCTGCACTTTAGCTCTTAGGCTAGATAGGCGGTCGGAGAGACTCCCTCCGATTAATCGGCTAGTCATGTCAAGCCCTAACACCTATATGGTTGTCATAACTTTATTGCCTTGAGGCGCGTAGACTAATGGTTAGAGTCGTAGGAAATGGACTCGTCAACGCGAGTTCAATTTCTGGACGAAGCTGTTGGCATTTAACATAGCGCTAATACTTTTGAGAAAGGTATGAATTCAATTCCCCCCCCCCAGCTATGGGTAAATAGCAGGGCAGGCTGGACTCTCTAACCATGGCTAGGTAACCAGTCTAAGAAAAGGAAAACTCTGAATTCAAACCTGTTAAACCGCTTAAGAAATGAACCTTGTGTCGTATCCTGCTCGTGCGGAGGGGTAGGTATATATATATATATTGCCCTTATGGTAAATTCCAACCCTTTTTATCCTTCATCCATTACTTGCAGGTCAACTCGGAGTCGTAGTACCTGTTAGGATCCCATCTAGGGGTTAAATCAAAATAATGAAACTTAAAATGTGTTAAAAATTGAGTTATAAATTCTTTTTTGAATGCCAATGAAGAATGAATAAAACAAAACATCTTCGGTAGAAAATAACCCAACAAGGGTTGTCATGACGTAAAATCCAAACCAGCCATCCATCCAATCTACAATAAAACTTAAACACTTGTAACCGGAGGTGTGAGAATACCCGGTCTGCAACGCGTGCACCTTCGTTGCACAATGTCGATGACGCCACGTGATTATATATATGCTAGGCACGAGCTAGAGACAAGGTTCACAAGGATAAAAAAAACACGTTACAAAATTTGATGACAAGACGCTAATGGAGGAGGAAGGTATGAAACATTGTGCAGTATGTGACGGAGCAGAGGGCACTTAAATATATATTGTCAGCTGGCAAGAAGTTAAGTCGGCTGCAACAATAACTACAAGTCTGACTATCAATAGGGTCTTTACTTATTTTCTATCTATCAACTTCCCACTTATTAGACAACCTGAAACTGGTACTAACATTTTTGGCAGGTATTATCGCTCCAATTTCTCCTAAAATTATAGCCATTACTTATTTTACCAGACTCAGTGTCCCCATTTTTCAGACCATTAACTTTTCAAGACCCAGTTTTCTCTTAAAAC
>CM042158.1:15321244-15343744 GCA_023376005.1 Doryteuthis pealeii | reverse complement strand
ATCAAGCTTCATCTCAAGAATACAGAGAAATAGTGTAGGTAACAATAAAGCTGAGGACAATTGTCTGAATAATCCAAATAATACTAATTATCAAGCCTGATCTAAAAGAATTCATAGAAATAGTGTAGATAACAATAAATATGAGGACAATAGTCCGAATAATCTAAATAATACTTTTTTGCTTTAACTAAATAAAAAATGAATGTCATTTTGCCAATATCTATTTCTAAAATGACTTTCTCTTGTAACTTTCTCCGTTTGCAGATTTATTTTTGCCGATATCGTAACCGAAAGTGTATAAGGTTTCGAAACAAATATTTGTAACTAGTCAAGGACCCCCACCATCCGACACCGCCTCCATGTACAGGTATGGGGAGACTATATTTCTATTTAGTAGTTGCTTGAGGCTAACTGTCTGCCCTGTGCATTGCTTTGGTCATATCTCATTAACTTGCGGAATAGAAGATATCATATATCATTATCTATTATATCTATATGACATGAGTGGTGGGGGTGTTGTGCGGCGTAGGGGTGCTGGCGGAGTGGGGGTGCTGGCGTATAACAATTCAATTGCTTTAAACATGTGAGAACAGCTCCAAAGTAGAGGTGCCTATCAGAATCACACTATCAATAAAAAGAAAGAAAGAAAAGAACACACACAAAAAAAGAACATGTCTTGTGATGGCACTTATTTAACTGATTTCTAACGTTGTGACGACATTTTTGACTCTGCGCGTTGAAATATGTCAAGTCTTCGCCAATGTGAGGTAAAACATAACATTTTCTTTTGGTGTTTGGTTTTGTTTGTATCTTTTTTGCTGATAAGACAAGAATCATATTCTTCTCCTTGCTTCTTATCTATTTTCGTTGTTGTTCTTTTATATATTTTTTTAATAGTTTTCTTTTATAGTTTTTTTTTATTCAAATAGTACTATTCAGTCAGTCACTGAATCTGTCAATATCATCGAAGAAGCCGTTTCTATACCATCTTGTTGGTTGGTTGGTTGGTTGGCTGGTTGGATTTGTACGGCATGTCAACCTTTGTTGGGTTATTCTATGCTGAAGAATTTTGGTTTCCTTTATTCTTGATAGGTAATATATTTTTTTAAACTCAGTTTAAAAAAACACTCATTAAGTTCATTTAAACCAGAGATAGTTTCTATCTTGTTGTTTGGTTGGTTGGTTGGATTTGTACGGCATGTCAACCTTTGTTGGGTTATTCTATGCTGAAGAATTTTGGTTTCCTTTATTCTTGATAAGTAATTCATTTTTTAAAACTCAGTTTTAAAAAAAATTACTAAGTTCATTTAAACCAGAGATAGTTTCTATCTTGTTGGTTGGTTGGTTGGTTAGATTTTACGGCATGTGAACCTTTGTTGGGTTATTCAATGCTGAATACTTTTTGTTTCCTTTATTCTTGATGGGTAATAAAAGAAATGTTAAACTCAGTTTTTTAAACACATTTATTAAGTTCATTTAAACCATAGATGGGACACGAACAGGTACTACCTCTCCGGGTAAACGTTGACCTGGGAGTAATGGTGATGAAGGGGTATTCCACACACCCCAGAGCTCCAGAAACAAGACGTCAATAAGACATACGAGTTGTTCTTGAAAGTCTGGAATTAAGAATGGGTATTATAGCAGGAATTACGACTTGCTAAAAAAATCTTACAATCCGAACAGAACGCGCGATCTTTGCCCGAAATTGACCTTTTGTATTATATGATTATTCGGAATATTGACCTCATCTTTATTGTTATCTGTACAACATTTCGGCCGATGCACCCTCCAGCCCTTTTCAGGTATTTCTTATCGGACTCGGGAACCTTCTTTTAGAACTCCGGAATCTTCTTGTAATCGGGAACTTTCTTGTAATTGGAAGCTATCACGAAACCTTGAACCTAACCCTTTATTCAAACCATGGGGGTATACTATGTTCATTCCGGTACAAATGTTAAGCTGAGTCAATTTTTATTCTATTTTACTATCACCTTTGACCAGAATTGAACCTGCTAGAAATACCTGTCTCCTAGAACTGTCTTAACCCCATGCCTATATCCACTATGCTATATGTCCAATTCGACGGAGGGCATATCGGCCGAAACGTTGGACAGATAACAATACAGATGAGAACAATATTTCGAATTATCCATATAATACAAATCATCAAGCCTCATCTCAAAATATCAGAGAAATGTCAACCTTTGTTGGGCAATTCAATGCTGAAGAGGTTTTGTTCTCTTTATTCTTGATAGGTATTCAAATTTTTGCATTTTTACATTTCATCTTTGACGATTTGAACAGTTTCATTTTTCACCGGAAGGTGTTGTAGGATGATGGCGGTCATACAATTGGGGAGCATGAGTATTAATATATAGATTACATTTTATGGTGATTTAAAAGTGTTAAAGTATTTTTTCTCTGGAAAGAAAATTTGAAAATGTGTCAGTTAAAGGATTATCGGTAAAAAAATTATTAACAAGGAAACGAGGAATTTTCAGGAACACCAACAGTAGTAAGATTGGGATACTCAGTACTCACTTAAATCCCCAAACTGGTCAGAAGGGGTTCTTTAGCCTTGGCCGGCAACCCATCTAGGACAAAGAAAAGTCCGATACAAAACCTCCGTTGCGTAGCGGTTTTACCACATCCCAAGGAAAGGATAGGGGAATAAACCCCGAATACAAATTGGGAGACGGAGACCCTAAGGTGGTGCGATTCTGAAATCCAGTGCTACCTAGCAACTACTGCGACACTTCCGCTGCCAAACTGCATTGGCTTCTTGCCTTTACTTTGGACCACAGTGGCAGTGTGGAGAGGGAGGTTTGCTGATTGGGCAACAGCTCATCGTCCATATGAAACCGCCAAGGCTACGTAGTTCCAATAAAAAAATAAAAAAAATTGGACACTAATCCATCGTCTCTCGCAGACAGAAGGATCCCAACAACGTTCAATTTTTTTAAACTCAATTTTTTAAACACAATTATTAAGTTCATTTAAATCATAGATGAGACTCTAACAGGTACTACCTCTCCAGATACTCGTTTACCTGGGAGTAATGGTGATGAAGGGGTACTCCACATCTAAAAACAAAACGTCAACCTGTTATGCCTGTGGTTCTTGAAAGTCTGTAATTAAGAATGGGTATTACAGAGATGCTGATAAGTACGCATCCTGCGTCATTGACGAATAAAAATCTAAAAGGAAGCAGTAAAATTGTATCCATGCGACCAAGTGTTTTTTTTCTTCCCTCCCCATTTCCAGCTAACTGTAAATACATTTCAATATTTTCTTGGAAATGAATTACACGCTATGGGGTACAAGGTAGAGGTTAGACAGCTTTATTTGTTCATAGATAAAAACTCTACAATTTATTGAGAAACCTAACTTGGGACCCATCAAAATTCCGAGGGACTCATTCAAATCAAATACATGCGTCCCAGGACACACTAATTTAAAAAGCTATCAGCATCACTGGTATTATAACAGTAATTACTACTTGCTAACAAAAAATATCCCACAACCCGAACAGTACGCGCTATCTTTGCCACAAATTAACTACCTTCGTTACTGTAACAAGACGTGTGCAGAATCTTAATCACGAATTATTGAGTAAAAACACGTTTTTTTAAAATTATGATACTATTTTTTTTATTAAAAAGTTACGGTGTTTTGAATTTGACTGGTTTATAGTTAAATTAACATTAGACTTTATGCGTGCGATTTTATCGATAATTGCGGTACTTTTTAGATCATGTATTCGCTAATTTTGAGGCGCGTGGTGTAATGGTTAGAGTCGTAGGAAATGGAATCGTCGATCCGAGTTCAAATCCTGGACGAAGCTGTTTGCATTTCACATGGCGCTAATACCCATGGGAAAAGTATATATTCAACCACTCTCCTTCCAGCTATGAGTAAATAGCTGTGCAAACTTTTTTTTTTAACCATGGCTTGTTAACCAGTTTAGGAGAAGAAAAACTCTGAATTCAAACCTGTTAAGCCCTGCTTAAGAAATGTACCTTGTGCCGCGTCCTGCTCGTGCGGAGGGGTTGGTATATATATATATATATATATATATATATATATATGCTAATTTAAGACGAATTCCGGTTTCCAGAAATATTCTGATCTTTTGGACTGAAAGGTTTAACAATATATTCTTAGGATTATTTCAGAAAATATTTTATGGATATCATATAGCGCCATTAGCACGGATATCCATAACAATCTCTCTCCAACCATCCCTATGACTCATTGTTCTCGGGAGGTCTTCTGCACAGCATCCAGTATCCGCACAGAGTTGGTCAATGTACGTCTTTGCTGGCCGGCCCATACTGGTGTACCCATGTGCTGGCTTCTACTGGAGGATGTCACTTATGAGTTCGTCCTTGCTTCTCGAGCAGTGTCATGTGTGTTGTCCGTCTTACTCGTATTGTTTGAGTGATATGGGGCAGATAACCGTACAGCTGCTTTCTCGTGGGGTGTTGTTTCCACGTTTTGTTTAGGATCACGCGCAGTATTCTTGTGCAGCTACATCTAAATAATTGATATTGTGCCCTTTTCCCATCATGAAAGCTACAGATGGTTTTAGTGAGAAGAATAAGAATAAGAATAAGAATAAGAATAAGAATAAAAATAAGAATAAGAATAAACAACAATCGATTCAAAATCAATAATCTGTGTTTCGCTGAATGATAATGAATCATCATAGAATTACAACAAGAACCTCTCTGTTCCTTATTGTACACTAGAAGTAGCTACCCGGCGTTGCCTGGGTAGAAGGGGATTTTTAAAAAGTTAGTCTCGCAGATCCATTATTACTTATCACAAGTTGGATCCTCACTGGATGCCCCATAAAATCCCCCCTAAATATATAACACTATAGTAAGAAATGTTAATTCAATAATTTATAATTAAAAAAAATACAATATAAATGAGGCGATTAATTCAATCAATCAACATCATATTTCAATTACCTTCTGTAACTATACAAATTTTAATTTTTAAATATTTTCCCAAATATGAATACAATCTTCATTATTTTTGTTCAAAAACCAAGCTCTTGTGATAGTGAATGTTTATAAATATTTACTCTGTCGTTAATTGTTTTATTTTCGATGTTTCCTCCGGGCAAACAGATTCACACAACTACCCTTTATATATGTATAGATTTATTTAGAAGCGGTTACAAAGGGCGATTCTTGTAAAGATGTAAGCAAAGAATAAGAGACCAACACACACAAAAAAAAAAAGAAAAGAAAAACAGGTGTGGAGCGTGTTTAACGGGAAGGAAGAGGGTGTTTCAATTTGTCTTTAAATTTATCGTCTCCATTGTCCATTGAACTATAATTACCCCCGGGGAAATGGGGGGGTCTCCTACTTTATTATGAACGCATCGTGGCACGTGTCTCTCTAGTCAACGAACCAAAACTCTTTCTTTTCATCCTCCAATTCTTCTCTGTGAATTTGATGCGCCATTCGGGTTTTTATAGTCACACCCCCTCCTTGAAAAAAAAATCTTCCTGAACGTGAACACCCTGAAATGAAAGAACGTAGAACAAAACAGGAAAATAATCTATTCCTGGTTAATTTTGAAAAATAGAATAAAATAAAATAAAAATAGAATTAAAAATAAATAAATAATAACAGTATTTTTTGTATTATTTGGACTATTGTTTTCATTTTCATTGTTATCTGTACAACGCTTCGGCTGAGTTCGAAAAGAATGTTCCCAAGTTCGAAAAGAAGGTTGATGGCAAAGAAGGTGATGGAAAAGAAGGTTCCCGAGTCCGAGAAAGTCCCCAACTCCGACAAGAAATACCTGAAGAAGGCCGGATGGCACATCGAGCGAAACGTTGTACAGATAACAATGAAAATGTGGACAATAGTCCAAATAATACAAATTATACTAAGAATCAAGCCTTATTTTAAAAGATTACGAGAAAACATAACATCTATTAATAATGGAGATTTGCTGTTTGTCTGCCTGTAACCAAAATTACATCATTGTTTAAATCAGTAGTTCCCAACCTATGCCAAATGGCCAAAATTGGCCACAGTAAATTTCAGGTGGACCAAGGAAAGATTATGTAAATCATAAAATTTATATGATTGCCTTTCCAACTACTTACCTATTAGAATCAGGATTTAGCAGAGTGCCTCAACTATTAGGAAAAGTTAGAAACCTCTTTGAAGTGACTAGAAGAGGAGACCTGCGTCTGTCTTTGACAAGCGTAAATCCAAATATTGATAAACTTTTAAAGATGCATCAGAGACAAGGGTCTCATTAGATAAGTGTATTTGAAAGTTGCTTTCTTATGATAATTCATAGTTTGAAATTAGTTGATTATTTTAAAGGTGAAGAATTGTTTCTTCAAGTCTTATTTGTTGTTTGTGAAAGCTTTGTTGTTTTTTGCACATACATATATATAGGAAAATTGCAAAATTAAATATTAATAATAAATAGTCGTTAAATTGGAACTGAAAAGTACATGTAGTCTAGATACTTGAGATAAAGTGAGTGCGTCAATATGGTTGTATCTTGATTGAATAAATATTTTATGTAAAATGGAAATATTTTTTCTATTATAATTTCATGACTACAAAAGATTCTGGTTTCAAAGTGAGCAATGAGCTGAAAAAGTTTGGGAACCCCTGGTTTACATCACAAAACCTAATAACACCACACTCTCGCCTTTGTTTCAGTAAAATAAGTTAACTAAATGTTTTACAAATTGATAAATACTTACGATTTGTGTAAAATTTATGTTTAAAATATTCAAAATAATTATTTAATTAATGGACTATATGACCTTTAGGCACCCTTTTTGATCTCGATTAAGAAAGGACATGTTTTTAATTTACACCGTCAATATCCGGTCGTTTGTTAGGGGTTAGGGTTAGGGTTAGGTTTAGTGGTTAGGGTTAGGGGTTAGTTTTATAATTAAAAAAAAAATCTAAAAATCGTCTGTTAAAGCAACCAGATATTGACGGTGTAAATGAAAAACATGTCCTTACTTAATCAAGATCAAAAAGGGGTGCCTAAAGGTAATATGGTTCTAATTAATGATTAACAGATGGATGCAACATTTTATTTGAGGAGAACAAAAACTAAGTTTCCATTTCAAATTGTATTATTTCCTTACTCCTTAAATGAATTTGATGATACAAACCTTTTTTTAACCCCACCCCCTCAGGCAATATATTTCAAAAATGATTTTTTACACAGCTCGGAGTGTGTTTATTTTTGTTTGTTTAAAGAATGAAAAATAAAACGATTTATGTAGACAATTTTACTGCGAAATATGCTCGTCTCGTTTTCAAACAAAATAGGAGGGGTTGGGCAAATACATATAGTTATTTACTAAGCGTAGCTTAGGTGCGGCACAAGGCCTTGAAGTATGGAGCACCTAGTAAGAATCGAACTCACTAACAATGGTTTGCTAATCTAGCTAGCTAACCATTACTCAATGGATAAAAACATACATGATATGAAGAGTTCCTATCAAGTAAAAGGAATTTGCACGCAGTTTTATTATTTCAGTTGTCCCTATCTAACCTTATTATAATGAAGATTGTGTATCACCTACATGTCACAATTCCCTTAGTTATTTACCTCACATTTTTCCTAATTCTATTTTTATTTAAACCTTAATTATTTTTAAAAAAATTGTACATTATTAATGCTGTTAACCTTATCTACATACTAATAACTTGAAATTGTATTTATATTTACAACAAAATAGCGGTTTACAGCATGAACAGCAAGGTTAATTTGCATATTGATATTAAAAATTTGATTTTCATTAATATATGCTTGTTATTATTGATTTCTAATTGTTTGGTTTTATGCTAATGAATATGATCAAAAATCTCGGGGATAAATATGAAAAGAAATCGATTAACAAGAAGAAATAACAGTAATTTTATTCTTTACTTCCTATTTTAACTAAATAGTTAAATTAGGAAAATTCAGCAATGAAAGACAGGAGAGATGGAAGAGTAAGTTTCAGTTGTTCTATTTTTTGATTACACCCCCTCAGTTTCAAATCTTTTTTTCTGCATTCTTATTTAGTTTCATTAGCCTTTCTAATTTGATATAATATTTTATAATATTAAAACTTAAATACTTGTACCCGTAGGTGGCATATATTTGCTAGTACTAATAATTCATACACACTTATATGAGGGAAGTCCCTGTGGCGTCGGGGCTAATGTGCTTGAACTGCGACATTGTAGTAAGCGAGTTCGAACTCTAGTCACCGTATTACGTTTACTTTCGGACTAATAGCATTGAGAAAGGTATTCGACCCTTAATCCCTACCGCTATTGCTTAGATAGAACTACTACTGTTATTCCACAACAATGAATTTGGCATTAGATAGCGAATGTAGGTTGATATGAATTTTATCCTATAAACTTATCCCTCAAAGCAATTCCCAATCCATTCAACAATAAACAACTACAGACAATTTACTGTCAAAATCAAGAAACACCTTGGTAAAACATTTCAATAAATCTGACCACCGCTCCCAATTTACCTTTTGGTATAAAATAACACTAGACGGTTTGACGTGTCGTTAAATCCAAACAATCATTTTTTATTGTAAAATATAAAAAGTTCTCCATCTGTATGTATTTACCCAACCCCTCCAGATGAGCAGGGTGTCACATAAGGTCAATTTTTAAGCAGAGTTTAACAGGTTTGAATTCAGAGTTTTTCTTTTTTTAAGAAAGTAAGGAAGAGGAAAGTGAAAAGTCTGTATAATTATCTGAAGTACCAAACTAGTGAGTTTCATTAACATAAACAAAATTAAGTAGGGGAAATATTGATTCGCTATCTCAGATTTACTTATATATATATATATATATAATATATATATATATAGTATGAACAAAAAGTAATAAGACAAACAGGAATATTTCTTATATATGAAATTGTTTTTAGATTTTTTGTAAGGGAGCATTATAGAAGAACTATAAAAATTGGAGTATTTTTGAGGGTTTGACATGCTATTAAAATCCGGGTAGACGACTGTGTTAGTAGTAGCAAGTCCATCTGTTCTGTGAATAACCTCTTTGAGGTGGGTTATTTTTTGAATGCTCTTATATATGTGAGGGAGGGTTCTTGGGAGTTGTGTATATATATAAATATATCTAATGTGTAATGTTGTTTTGGTTTGCTTCGGTTTGCTTTGTTTTACGGCATATCAACCTCAGTGGGTCATTTAATGCCGATAAAGTTTTGAAATAAATTTATTCCTAATGGATACTCAATTTTTTTAATAAAACCATTTTTCTATTTAACCCATAGATGGGACCATAAAAGTACTACAACTCCGGGTCAAAGCACCAGGGAGCAAAACTGGAACCTCACCATCAGAGAGAATTTAACGTCATTCCTAGGACATGAAGACCCTCAGCCACTGCCTTCTAGCACCTATATTGTAAAAAGGTTTGGGGCTTGCCATACAAGCAATAGGGTCGGGGAAATCATATAGGTGCTAGGGTTTGATGTGACCTGCCGATTGATCGGCGGCGGGCCTCTCCGACCGTCCGTCTAGCCTAAGTAAGGGTCTAAGTGGAATTTTTCATGTCATGAACTTCTTATCCACCAGGATTCCATCCTTAAGCATCTTGGGTCACCATCCACGGCCAACAGGTGGCCCCATTGGGGGGGGGGGTCGTACCCATATACAGAGGTGCAACCGGTATATTCTAAAGCCGCAGGCGACAGGGCCAGTGTAATGTTGGTATTGTAAATAAGTATATCATTTATTAGGAAACTTATTTAAAATAAATATATCTGAAGCTCGCTTGTACCTCAGCTCGTAAATTGGGGTACTCATAATTCAAGGTACCATTCTATATATATATATATATATATATATTATATATATATATATATATATATATATATTTCAACATTCATGCATATAATACAATCCTCAATTCAATTTTTCATTTATCTTAATTAAACGCAAATAAATACTGTTGAGACATTGTCCAAAATATAAATTTCCAAACTTCAAAAGTAAAAAAAAAAAGAAAAGAAATCAAGTAAACAAATTATACCATGCAATATAAAATAAGACAAACAATCTTTAATATTTAAAAAAAATTATGTTAAAAATAAAATCATTGGAAAAATAAAAAGAGAATATAAATGATCTTAAATAAACATTAATAGCAATGATAAAAATGTATTTAGTATTGAGTTAAATAACGCATCCAGGTATCAACATGCCTCAATTGGCAAGCGGTGATGTATTATACTATATGATTTGAATGCCCTCTAGTCAACTTGATGTCTTCATAACCGGACCCGTTTGTTATGATGAGCTGTCAACCTGTCACCGATCTTGTAAGAGCTGCTTACCACTATTGACATCTTCATTTAAAGCCTTCATACGGGAGCAATTATTGTTTCAATCTTCTTAATTAACAATGAACTTAAACTTTAAAACAATCAATCGCTTCGTTAATTATGCAAACAATCAACTATGATTATATACGCGCACTAATTTCATTCATTATTGAATTGTACAAAAGGAAGATATTTTATAAGGTTGGTCTAGAAGTTGTGTATATAATCGACTAATGAAAGACTTTATGTAATGAACGACATTTTGTTTGTGAGGTGAAAATTCGTCTAAAAAGGTCATTTGTAATACTTGTTATATACTTTAGGCTATATACAAGGTGTGTCTGAAAAGTAATAAGACTGTTGTCACAAACAATTTAGGCTGAACTTGCACAACGGTCGGAAAATTAAAACGGAAAGTTTTTTGGAGGTTCCCCCATGACAGTTTAACTACAGTGTATGAATGAACTTTTTGCGAATTGGGTTACGGTTTAGGGGTTTGGAGATTAAGGTTGTTTTTAATTTCGTATTGCTAAAAAAAATCCCAAAATTACTATACATTTAATTAACCATTGAAATTAATTACTGAACCCAACACATTAGACACACTAGTCTCAGTTGTTTGTGTTAGTATTGCAATGTATAATTTCAACTAAACTTGGTTTAAAAAAATATTTTTCAACATTAAATGTATAGATATTTGTTTTTTTTATTGTTATTTTTTTAAGCAATACGTAATAAAAAAACAAAGCTAACAAACACTGTGAAAACGGGAGGAGTATTGGTAGAATTCTCACGCTATTACGTTCACTTTTGGACTAATACTCAAGGGAAAGGTATAAACACCCATACCCCCCAACTATGGGATAAATAGTACCACAACTGGTCTTCTACGAAGAAGACATTGACATTAAATAACCCACAGTGGTTGATATTAAAAAATAAACCAAATTAAATTAATTCTAAAAATATGTTATCTTGAATCGTCATGATTTTTCAATATTCATAGTACTAGTAGATAAAACACCCACCGGGCGGTATAAAGATTAATTTTTAAAGATTTTGCCTGAGGAGGTGGGAATTACAAATTCAGTGTCAGAGGGATTGTATCATAAGTAAGTAAATTCATCAAATTTATTATTATTGTTTTTTACAAACAAAAAAACAAAAAAACAAAAAAAAAGCACAATTTAAAATGGATACTTAATTCTCTCAACCCCAAATAAAATCTATTAAGTATTAATTAAATAATTATTTTGAATATTTTGCACATAAATTTTACGCAAAATCGTACGTATTTATTTATTTGTAAACTTTTTAGGGATACTGAAAAAATGACTATTTCTTCTTTGTAAATAATTTTCCCGTAAAACTCTATATATTATGTAACTTTAAATACATATCAGAATAAAACAAACTATATGTAAATATATATAATACCGGGCAGATGTTCATAAAAACAATAAGAACCGTAAAAGTTTTCATACTCAGATTTTGAGTCGTATGATATAAGGTTGTTCTCTATTCTATGTATAGACGATTTTGGGTAATGTGATGTAAGCAGTGACGTAGTTTCGGTTACAGACAAATAGAGATCGAATCTCCATTATTAATAGATATATTTACCTTAATCATCCGCCATTGGATGCAAGGTCAATTTGAAAGTAGAGTCAAGCTTGTTTGAATGCAGAATTGTCATTTTCTACTGGTTGATTAAGTTGATAAAAAAGTTGTTTACGCTTAGAGTCTTGTTACCTAATCAACAAATTTGTATATATATATATATATATATATATATATATATATATATATATATATATATATATGAAATCAGATCTGTAGAATAATCAACAGAAGAAAAAAGAAGCAACAGCGAATTTTATCTCGTGACATTTGGTAGTTTGGAGTTTGATTTTCGTAATATGAAACTCAGGGTTGACTAAACACTTGTAAAATATTTTGTAGAATAACGAAACCTTTTCTGAGACAAAACGATGTGATAAAGTACTCTCTGTCATGATTCTAACCCCTAGATTGTCAAATGGAACTACGAATCAGGTAGTTTATAAAAAAAACGAAACGTGTAACACAAAAGGGGAGGAGAAGAAATGGAGA
Organism: Doryteuthis pealeii; assembly: GCA_023376005.1. Lineage (NCBI taxonomy): Eukaryota > Metazoa > Mollusca > Cephalopoda > Myopsida > Loliginidae > Doryteuthis > Doryteuthis pealeii. The sequence goes on along the minus strand of CM042158.1, from coordinate 15,331,263 downwards.
GAAAAAAATAAGATTAGTTTCTTCGAAAGAAACTGAAAACATTGAAATAAAGAAAGCGAGAAAAAAATAAGAAAACAAAATGGTTGTGATTTGTCATGAGCTGTACAAAATGACAGTTGAAGGTTATAAACGGAACTGCAGAACTGGCGGATTAAATGGAGCTTTCCATTGTGAGATCCACGGGTTTTAAGGCTGGCATCGCCTTTCTTTGGATTTGTTGTCATGGAAACGATTTTCTGTTGAGAAGAAAAGTGACACAGCGGGAACCCAAACAACGCCAGGGAGAGGCGGGAAAAGTTGGCGGTAAAAATCGGCGGGCAATGTGAAGGGTGAAGAAAATAAGACAAGACAAATAAAATAAGATAAATAAAGAGTGAATGAAAAGAAAAGAAATATCCGATGATAAATCGAAGGGAAAGAAATAAAGAAGTCAATGAAGGAGAAATAATGAGACATAGAAGAGTATGACACTACATTGTATCTGGTGGTGAGGCTCCTGTTCTGGACTTAAAAAAATTAAAATGAGTGAAATTAGTAAATTAGTGAAAATGCGTATGAAAGGGAATTGGTTTAGTTAGTTAGATTTTGGCCTTTAAATGAAGGAAGTTAGGGTCGTCGCTCCTAAGGTACCAACTTCTCATCGCGCGGTTGAAAACACTTTTTGGGCTTAGGGTTTTTAATAAAGAGTAGACGTTTTGAAAAATAATAAAATCTTGCTTAACCATTACAACCGAGAAATAAGCACAGATTATTATTTTTGTGTGAAGTTGAAATAAACAACTATGCAATACTAATTGAAAACCAAAACTATCACCATCAGACTGTTACATAATTCGTGGGTAGCCTACGAATTATGCCTGCATGTGTAGTAAAATTCAAATAACGGTATGGTAATTGGTAAATTAACATTAACCGTTGAAAAAAGTAATTGACGGCAGATGATCTTTCGCTGACCCTGACGTCGACTTCTGATTGGCCGAAGTGTGAAAGGGAATTAGTTTAGTTAGTCAGATTTTGGCCTTTAACTGAAGGAAGTTAGGGTTGTCGCTCCTAAGATGGCAACTTCTCGCCACGCGGTTTTTAATAAAGAATAGACGTCTTGAAAAACAATAACGTCTTGCTTGATCCTTACAACTGAGAAATATGCACAGATACCCAGCCCAGAATAAAGAAAAAAATATTAGTGAAACAGATTACTAATTAGGAGTAAGCCTATTCTAATAGTGACTACCCCAAGCGTATTTAACAGGTGTGAATTCAGAGTTTCCCTTGACCTAGAATGGTAGCCTAACCAAGGATAAAGGGCTAGATTCATACCTTTCCCAAGCGTATTAGCGCTATGTGAACTGTAACTTCATCAAGGACAATGGTTCTCAACCTTTTTTACCCATGGACTCCTTTTAACCCTATTTTACTCTGGTGGACCCTCCCATAGTCATTCGATGTTTAAAAATCCCATTGTAATTTTATAGTTAAATACATTTTGCTTACCTGGGTCCCAACAAATTTTATATGGTTCCCGGGGGTGCACATGGATCCTGGTTGAGAACCACTGGTCTAGGATTTAAACTCGGGTCGACGAGTCCATTTCCTACGAATCTAACCATTACACCACGCACCTCCAACAAAAGGACCGTGAAAACACCCCCCAGCAGGTGAGGCCCTCATAAATTGGGGGTCCTCATAAATTGTTTGGTTTGTAACGTAAAGAATATTAGGTTCGCAGTTATATTAGCTGACGATTAAGTCATTTGGTGTACATGTGTTGACGTTAGAAATTGAAAATGTAAATATGTACAGTGGAGTCGATTTTCAAATTCATCAAATTCTAGGAAAGAGGATAATCAAAAACTCAAAAGCTTGTATTGATTCAAGATAATTCTTTTAGAAAATCAAACTCCTGGAGAAAAAGTTAGATGAGAATTACCACATGTTACATAATTTCCTAAGCAGATTATGATTTATGTACGTACCTGTAGTTAGAATATTTGAATCCGGGTAAGTTAGATTTAAAATCGGTGGTGGGGAAATTTCCATAGCCGTTAGGGTTATGATTGGCATGATGATGACCCAACTTCACCTTCCGGTAGATGTGATTAGGCGTGAGATAGTTTTAGCTTCAGAGGCAAACAAATCCTCGAGAAGCGTGGACGTTGTTGTGAGCCCTCGGGGTTGCTATCACATCGTGGCGGAAATAACATGGGCAGGTTTGTGAAATAAAAGCTTCATCGGAAAACAACCAAGTCTTGTTTGTTGAGTTAATATTAAAATAAGAAATGATCAGTCCAGCAAGAAAGAAGAACCAACCCTTAACAGAAAGCCCCAATGGAAGTCATCCTCAAGAAAATGGCGGCCGAGTAAGAAGCAGTAAGCTGAAGTTAACAAGTAAAAAGAAACATCTCCATTATCTATCTGTCTATTTGTCTGTCTTTCTCATCGATTATATACTCTATGATGAACGAGTATATAACAGTGTGCTAACCTGTGTTAAGTTTTTATAGGCTATCCTTTGCCCTTAAAGCAGGAGCGCTTGTCCAATGGAATTGGATCCCTGGTAAAGAGTCCCTCGATAATTAATCCTTTGGTTACTCTGGTAATCGTATTAGTCCTTCCTAATTATTGGTAAAGATCTGGTAATCCTATGGTCGTCCTCAGTGAGCGTAATTGTAATTATGACCAGTGGTGGTGGTGTGTGTGTGTGTGTGGGTAAATAGTGTGACTTCCACGCAGAATGATTAGTGATTGCGGGGGTAAATCACGTGACCTTGACAAGTCTATAAATCTTGGTGGGGAATTAGAGCACATCTTATATGAAAATGCTCCTGGGCACCTCATTTGGTGTAATGGTTAGCGAACTAGATTAGCTGACCATTGTTAGTGAGTTCGATTCTCACTGGGCGCCCCACACTTCTGGCCTTGTGCTATATCTAAGCAAAGCTTAGTTTTTTAAGGCACCTCAGGTTGTGTAATGGTTAGCAAGGAAGACTGGCAAACCATGACTAGTGAGTTCGAGTCTCACTGGGTGCCCCTTACATTCGGCCTTGTGCCATATCTAAGCGAAGCTTAGTAAATAACTATATGAAAATGCTCCTGGGCACCTCATTTGGTGTAATGGTTAGCGAACTAGATTAGCTGACCATTGTTAGTGAGTTCGATTTTCACTGGGCGCCCCACACTTCTGGCCTTGTGCCGCATCTAAGCTACGCTTAGTAAATAACTATATGAAAATGCTCCAACACCCTGAACAAATCTTGAAAGTAGCACCCACACACACACCCCCAGCTGTACGGCCACTTACTTTCCATCACAAATTACGACCAAGTCACGCTGAAAGTATCGGTTCCCGATAGAACCCCAAGGTTAAGCAGCAATGAGCCAGTTCAATATTTTGGTGTGGTTTATTTTGTTTTACGGCATATCAACCTCAGTGGGTTATTTAATGCCGAGAAAGTTGTGAAATAAATTCATTCTTAATGCATAATACAATTTTGTTTATAAACTCATGTTTTTCTATTTAACCCATAGATGGGACCGTAACAGGTACTACCACTCCGGGTCAGAGTGGACCAGGGAGCAATGGTGATGAAGCGGTGCTCCACATTCCCCAAACTTCCAAAACTGGAACCTCACCATCAGATAGAGTTTAACGTCATCCAGAACATGTAGACCCTCAGTCACCGCCTTCTAGCACCCATATGATAAAAGGGTTGGGAGCCTGCCATAAAGGCAGTCATGTTGGCGCAATCATATAGGTGCTAGGGCTTGACGTGAATTCAATATTTAAGATAAAGAAGGAGTGTGCAGGAGGGAATGAAAGCAAAGGAAATATGAGATAAATCAAAGGGAAATGAATAAAGAAACCAATGAAGGAGAAGGAAAGAGACTTGAACTAATCATAAGTTTTTGTACTTTTCTTGGGGTATTATTCGTAGATCTCAGAGGTGTGAGTGGTTTAAAGAGTTTAAAAAAATTAGGTATGGCCAAAATATGCTTACGGCATCGCTTCCCTCTTTCTTTATTTTCTCATAAAAAGTAAAATTGTAAATAGGCACTTATTTCAATTTATATCCTTAAAAAGAGAGCCAAAACATTCATATAAAAGATTTATATGAATTTCTTGATGGTATCAATGTAATAAATCACGTTATAAAGAACACATATTCAAGGAAAAAAACCCGGCAAAATTGCGTCATTTTGTTCCCTACAGATTTTAATTTATGAAATTCTCCTGTTTTAAAGGCTGTAAAACATAATTTTTACGTGTAATTTAGAAAAACTGACTACGCAATTCAGCCAAGTTTACGTTGGTTCACTAATTATTTCCGAGTTTTATTGAATTTTAATTGATGAGGGGGGGGGGGGGTAAAGCCTCTTGAAATTTTGGCAATACTTAGTTAAAAGAGAAATTCAAAGCAACTCAAATCTTATAGATTTGTCATTTAACTACAAATTAGGAGGGGGGAAATGATTTATCCTCTAATTTAATTGTTTTGAAGTCCATTGATTTAATTGAAGTCTTTCTCTCTCTCTACGCAACGTCGTTTTTTGTCAGGTTATGGTTATACAAACCCACACACAGAGATAGACACAGAGACGCACAAAAAAACCCAAAAAACACACGCACACAAATAGATGCAAAGGCACACATGTACATACACACACTAGCACCCTCATGCGTATACAGATGTACATAAACATATTTATCAACATGATGAAAAATGAATTATACGAAATATACATAGATAGACAGAGAGATACGAAAATGACGTGAAATAAATCATGATTAAGTTACATATTGGACTGTACTATCTTTATTCTCTTGGTCAGAGCATTGCAAGAATATTACTAACTCGTATTTACCAGATTACCGTAATATATATATATATATATATATATATATATATATATGTGTGTGTGTGTGTGTGTGTGTGTGTGTGTGTTTTGTGTGTGTGTAGAGAATAGAAAACTAAGTATTCCAAAAAGATAAATTTATTATTGATGGTGAAAATTTTAGAATACTTTATTTTTTCTATTTCGTACATAACGTTGTATTTATTTCAATATTTTCGACCCATAATATATATATATATATATATATATATATATATGGAAGAAAAAATACAAATTATAAAATTTAAAGATAGAGACAAACTTTTAAACCAACGAGAAGAAATAGTAACAAAATGCAGACACAAAAACAAATTTAAAATATGAGAATAATAAGATAAAAATACACTTGGAGGTACCGCTAGGACCCAACTCAATAGAATAAAGGAAAAAAGGTGAAAAAGAAATACAAAAAAGTAAGTAAAATTTATGATTATACTTTTACATAAAGGAGGTCCCTCAAAATAGATTAAAAAAATAAAATAAAAAAAAAATAAAAAAAAATTAAAATATGAATAAATAAATAAATAATTATAAAAAAAAGAGACACATAAAAGAAGCATTGTAGATAAGGATATTACATAAGGAGACAAATAAAAAATAAAATAAATTAAAATAAAAAGATGTAAAGATGGAAATCGAAGTAATGGAATAAAAATAGGCACATAAAAATAGAAGATATGATTAGCTAAGTATGGAAGAACGTGCTTTAATATTTAAACATAAAATACACTAAGATACGCAAAGAAAAGTAAAGGCTGGAAAACAGTGTAGAAGACTGATAATAAACAAATAGATTTAAGCCCTAATAAAGTAAACACAGATAACCCCACCCGCTGAGAAAAAGACATACCTTCTCTATAACCCACTTGACCCCCTTAGAGAGGAAAGGCATCAAGGTCAAAAATAGGGCAGAATAAGTAGAATTCTGTGGGTCATTTAAACTCAACTAAGGAACTAATCAACAGACATAGACAGACAAAAAACACCGCCAACCACGTAAAGGAGGAAGAAAAAGAAGGAAAAGAAATTTCCACCAATAAAAAAGAAACTCGAAAAGAAAAAAGAAAATTTAGATCGCCTCTGGAGGCGGGGAGAAATGTATGAATATAAAATGAATTTGGCCTTGTGCCTGTCTAAATAAAATATATACGTGGTCTGAAGAAGCTCGTGGGTCCTAGATACCCACGAGTGGAAATGGTCCATAACCACAATACCCATGATATTTAAGACCTTTTTATTCACAAATATATTTGCTCTGTTTACAATAATTAAACATTGAGCTCTCAATGGAACATAAACTCTACCACAAACTACTGTCAGAGAATAGGACCAGCCTAGAATCACCTTGTAACAAGAAACTTGGTACCACACCAAAGTATATATATATATATATATTCATTTCTAGACATAATTTCATGATATCGCTCGTTAATTTTGGAACTATTTATTTATTGAAAAACGCACGTATCCTCAGAGTATTTGTTTTTTTTCCCTATTTTTATACTGACATACCGTCTAATTTATTTCCATTTTCCTTATATATATATATATATATATATATAATATATATATATATATATATATATATAAAGTAATAATAACATACTATACTTAGGCTCAACACAAGACACTTTTAAAAATACTCTATAACCACAAACCTAGATTTAATAACATAAAATATATGATTAACACCACTCTCTCTAAATAAGTCTGGGACATCAAGAACAAATATAATATAGACTAGGGACTGGCAAAATGAGACTAAAATCCGTTTTTGACCAAATGACTTTAGCCCCCCTACAGAAAATAATTTACCAAAAATCAGGAAATTATCGGATTTTAATAAAATTTTCAGTGTTTATGTATCAATGAATGATCTTTTTTTAATGATGGTTATTATGCTACTACTTATCGATTTAGACAAAGTTTAACCTTAAATAATAGATTTAGTTATTCTTAATTCGCTTTTAAAACTCGTAGTATCCGATTTTTTTGCCAGTCCCTAATATAGACCCTACTAGAAAATGGGAAAATATTTTTTTTTAAACTCGCCGATATAGATAGTTGATAGATTCTGTTCTTTATGCATCGAGCAAAAATTGGCAGGCAATAGCATGATAATACCAAAGAACTGTTTAACCAAGGACCCGAAATCTTTGGATAATGCATACATAATCGCACATGGCAAACCATCAACAGTAAATTATTTAATTTAAAAAAAATGTAAACCGATTTCTCTGAACGCAAACGTCAAACACGGATGTTGCCTGATATAAAAGAAAGTCTATTCTACATGCGTGTTTTTTTCCACGCCAACAATCACGTTCAGAATTTAACTTCATCTATGTTTAATATTTCACGTTATCATTCACGTTCAGGATTCAACAACATAGCGTTCAACTTCACCTAAAATCTGTTTTTAACAGTCATAATTGCAGTATTCACTTTTCAATTATCTGTAATTAATCAATATCTTGATTAATTTATAGGAAATAACCCTGAAGATTCTTATGGTGAAACTCGAGTTGGTTATTTCAATATACAGCCTAATACTATATATATATATATATTATATATATATATATATATATATATATATGTGTGTGTGTGTGTGTGTGTGTGTGGATGTGCTATTATAATGGAGACTGTGTTATTTTCTGTCTACAATCGAAACTATATTACTACTCAATTTACAATTCTCTTAGTTATTTACTTCACTTTCTCCATGATTTCATTTTTATTTAAATCTCAATAATTAATGAAATTGTTTTACATTATTAATATTGTTGACCATATCTACATACGAACAACATTCAATTTTATTTATATATACAACAAAATAGCGATTTACAGAGTGAAGGTGAAGGCTAATTTGCATATTGATATTAAAATTTTGATTTTATATATAACATTTTATTGCATTAACACTTAAATACTTGCCCCCGGAGAGTGCATATATTTGCTAGTATTATCAATATATTTTTATGATTTACTATGTTTATAAGAGAAGGTTGCTTCATATCGGAAATAGAACATATGGAGATCTAGGTTTGAATAGCATAGACAAAGTCAATGACACTTGAGTTTCTTGTTTATACATTCAGCAACATCTGATAATACATTGAATAGACATTTACAATCACCAAACACGTTTTTACTTTGTGACAACACAATTCAAATTTACACATTCCAAACAACTATAATCAACCAAGTCATTCACTCGCTACACAGCTAAAAAAAAGAATCAAAATTCCAAAAGCAAAAGTATAATTTATTTACTGGATTGCACATGCTGCTAAAAACAATATGTTGGAAAGTCAAAATGGCCATTTTATATTAGACTAAACAACTAGACACAGAATTAAATCTAAGGATCACTGTAGAGGAACACTTGTGGAACAGCACATCTATTCCAACGGTCATCATTTTAATATTAAATTCACCATCATAGAAAGAATGGAAAAAAGTATGACGATTTTAGTGGGCATCCTTCAAACAAGAGCGCTTGTCCAGCGGATATCCTTTGTGTTAAACAGAGCTCAATCCTTGTTAAAGAATCCTGTGGTTGTTCCTTGGTGCTCCTCAGTCTTGCAAGTTCTTCGTCAATGATTGCACATGGACGTCTCTCAGTATCAGCGATCAAGTAATTAACCAGCCACGTATTCGGACTGTTGATTGGCTGATATATAAACCCCGTGACCTCGGTTAGTCTATAGATTTAAGTGGCGTATATATATTTACCAACCCCTCCATACGAGGTCAATTTCTTAAGCGGAGTTTAACAGGTTTGAATTTGGAGTTTTCCTACTCCTAGACTGGTTACCTAGCCATGGTTAAGAGTCCAGTCTGTCCTGCTATTTATCTATGGAGGGAGAATTGGATTCATACTTTTCCCAAGGGTATTAGCGCCATGTAAAATGCCAACAGCTTCGTCTAGGAATTGAACTCGGGTTGACGAGTCCATTTCCTTCTACTCTAACCATTAGAACACACTCCTCCATTGTAGCAAGGCTTATATACCATCAAATAATCCAACATAAACATAGAACAATAATTGATAGAAATGAATAGAAAATCTAAAATTGTTCATGCCATTTGGATTTGAAATGAAACTTAATCACCCGAACTGTTAATGTCACAAACATCTATAAAACAAATAAATCAGCCACTGGTCACCCACGGCTAATTTGAAACAAATTAATACCAATCCTAATTAAAGCTCATTAGCCTGGTGCCGTCACCACTGATAAATATGTAATTCAACCAGAAAATAAATTATATTCAACTAATGGTTATGCCACGCCACTAGTACATTTTCCCCGGTTCTTTTGCAGCATATCAACTCATTGAAATATCTTTTAAAAGATTTATTTTTTCCACAAAGCCCTTTTCTCCTGACGCTGACCCAAAGTCGAAACTAATTGAGAACTGTCAGAAAATAACTATCTGGTTTATTATTTATGTTCATATATATATATATATATATATATATATATATATATATATATATATATATATATATATATATATATATATATATATATATATATATATATATATATATATATATATATATATATATATATATATATGAATAGTCCATGGTCTTCAATCATACATGATATAATAATATAAATAAATCATTTTTCGTGCTTGATTGTTTAGCTCAGTCGGTAGAGCGTCCGGCTAGGGACCACAAGTTTCCTGGTTCGATACCGACCCTCGCTAACTCAGCGTATGAATAGTACATGGATCTATGCAGCAATGAAAGGAGCAGATGGTAAGGGTGGCACTCCACCTCAGATGCAAAAACAATCTCCTTGGTCTAGTGCTAGTAAAAAGGGGATAGACTCCCACACTGTCTGGCTGATACCGACTTTAGGCCATGACAATGACGCCATTTTTCTTTTGCTTTCGTTCAGCATTTGTCCTAGTTTCCTTATGCCAATATCCATGTGTCAGAGGAGATGCCTCATATCGTGTTCCCAAGTCCATCTGTAATCGTCTTCGGGAGAGGAAATTCTTTTTTGACGTATTATTTTTTCTAGCTGGGAGCTTTATTCAGTTGGAAGGGTTTATTGTAGGTTGTAGTGCTATGCTTAGTGCGTTACTTATAAAGATTTTAAATA
>CM042158.1:15273744-15313744 GCA_023376005.1 Doryteuthis pealeii | reverse complement strand
TCGTGGTAATATGATTCAAAATTATCAATTATATATATATATATATATATATATATATATATATGTGTGTGTGTGTGTGTGTGTGTTGAAAAAATAAATAAAGGAAACAAAGTATAAAATGGATAAAATAGGATATTTTAATCCTATTTTATCCATTCTATACTTTCTTTCCTTTATTTATTTTTTCAACATACCGTCGGATTCACTCCTAGTTTCATTTTACATATATATATATAAGTCAACAAGTGAGACAGTAATAACCATACTCTATTGCAATATATTCATCTATCTATCTATCTATCTATCTATCTATCTATCTATATATATATATATATATATATATATATTGCAATAGAGTAGAGTTATCACAATCACACTTGTTGCGTTAATGGTAGGCCAATATTTGCGGCCGATTTCTAAATATCTGTGATGGAACTAATATATAATAAATAAAAATATACTAATTCGTCTAAATAGTCTAAACAACAGGAATCTTTTTACTTCGAGCCTTGTGTGTCAGTCTATTTAGCCTTCATCAGGCAGAGTGAAAGGTTTATTAAAAATCCTAATACATAGATACATTCGGTCTGGTTTTCCACCTGTCAGTGGAGTCAATCATATATATATATATATATATCTGTGTTTTTCTGTCTGTAACCGAAACTATATTACTACTCAAGTTACAATTTCCTTAGTTATTGAGATTGTTGGGATATTATATTATATTTATATATACAACAAAATAGCGGTTTACAGTGTGAACGGGAAGGCTAATTTGCATATTGATATTAAAAATGTGATTTTATTAAATATGTGCTTAGTATTATTGATTTTTAACATAAGCAAACATCTCTTCAATGAATCTTAAATGTAACAAGAAAAAATAACTGAGAAAAAATAACAATCGAGAGTGATGGAAGAGTAAGTTTCAGTTGTTCTATTTTTCGATTATATCCCCCTCTGTTTCAAATCTTTTTATCTACATTCTTATTTAGTTTCATTAGCCTTTCTATTTAATACAATATTTTATTACATTAAAACTTAAATACTTGCACCCGGAGGGTGCATATATTTGCTAGTATATATAATACAGAGATACAGAAAACTAGATCGAAACTAAAATATTTACCAATACAGAACAACTTATGTACAATATATTTGTGTGTGTCTGTCTCCTCTTTCTTTTCTTTCTCTGTCTCTGTCTTGATTTCTGTCTCTCTATCTCTCTCTCTCTTACTTACTCCTACCTCCTTTCTCCTCTCTCTCTCATTCTATCTATCTATCTCGCTGGGTTTCTGCATGAGGAACTTGCTACGCTGATGTATGTAAAATACTCTCCGTAACATAAAAAGCAATTACTCGAATGTAATGAAAAAAAAGGAAAAGAAAAAGGAAGCGAGAAAAGGAGCGACATGTGTACCGAGAGCGTTCCGTCTCTCATCGCTCATCATTAGCAGAAAAGAAATTGCTTATGCCAGTTAATGAGATATCGCAATGCATCGACGCCATATTTACATTCGTCCCGAGTGCATATCAAGGCGACAAGCAAATATAATACAAAAAAGGACAGGGGAAATTTGTTGGTTGTGGAACACTGAGGAGTAGAGTGAGGAGGTGTAGACTGAGAAGGAGGGAGGAAGTACGAGCAGGAGGGTATTTTTTATATTAGTTTTTGTAGTAGTAGTAAAGAAGGTGGTGTGGCTTACTGTCGGTATAAACCTGGCAGCGAGGGAGTCTATTCCATTTTTACTAGCACTAAACCATGGAGATTATTTTTGCACCTGAATGTGAGGTTGACAGTGATACGATTTCTAGTTGGTGCATTTGGGCTGGTGTCGAATTGCTTGAGAAGATATCTGGAAGAATTGGAAATCAAGGGAAGAATCGGGATCATCAAGACAATAGTATTGTTGAGCTCAGCCAGAATGCCCAAAAGATTCATTGGAGGAGACTTGCTGTCACACAGCCTCCAGGGAAACGCACAAGAAGAATTTGATGAAAAAGAATAAGAAAAAGAAGAAATAGAATATGATGTGAGAGGAAGCAGAAGTAGTAGTAGTAGTAGTAGAAGAAGAAGAAGAAGAAGAAGAAGAAGAAGAAAAGAAGAAGAAGAAGAGGGGGAAAAGTAAGAAGAAGAAGATGAAGAAGAAGAAGAGAGGAGGAGGAGGAGAAAGAGGAAGAAGAATGAAGAATGAAGCATGAAGAAGAGGAAGAAGAATAAAGAAGAAGAGAAGAAAAAGATGAAGAAGAAGAAACTAGAAAGAAGAAGAAGATGAAGAAGAGGAGGAAGAGGAAGACGAATGAAGAATGAAGAATGAAGAAGAGGAAGAAGAATGAAGAAGAAGAAGAAACTAGAAAGAAGAAGACGAAGAAGAAGAAGAAGAAGAGGAGGAAGAAGAGAAGAAGAAGAAGAGGAGGAGGAGGAAAACGAAGAACAATGAAGAATGAAGAAGAGGAAGAAGAAGAAGATGAAGAAGAAACTAGAAAGAAGAAGAAGAAGAAGAAACTAGAAAGAAGAAGAAGAAGAAGAAGAAGAAGAGGAGGAGGAAGAAGAAGAAGAAGAAGAAGAAGAAGAAGAAGAAGAGGAGGAGGAAGAGGAAGAAGAATGAAGAAGAAGAAAAGAAAGAAGAAGAAGAAGAAGAAGAAGAAGAAGAAGAAGAAGAAGAAGAAGAAGAAGAAGAAGAAGAAGAAGAAGAAGTTTAATCTATGCGGAGCGAAAGACGAAAAAGTAAACAATCTAATAAATGAATGAAGTAAACTGACACAGAAAGAGCATAAGAGTAGGCATGACTGGTTAGGAAAGGTGATTCGTTGGGAATTGTGCAAGAGATTAAAATTGGTCATACTGACAAATGGTATATACACAAATCAGAATCCGTCCTGGTAAATGAGACGCATAACAGGAATGAAATAACCTTTTATCTAAAGGATTTTGATATTCCAGCTGACCACATTGCGAAAAAGAAAAAGAAACAAATGATGGATATATACTTGAATCTTGTTAGAGAACTGAATAATCTGTGGAACAAAGAAGTGACAGTGATACTAATTAAAGTGGGAGGACTTGGAACCTTCTTCACAGGTCTGGAAAAGATACTGGGGAGGATTTCGTTAACATCTAGAACACAGCACTGTTAGAATTGGCAACAATAATTAGAAGAGAACTGAAGAACGAAGGAGACGTGCATTTTACTCATACTTCAGTGAAAATCACGAGGGAAAACTGGTGGGAAAACATGGAAGGAATATGATAATAATAATAATTATAATAAAAATAATTATTAATAATTATTTATCCTTATGTCTATATCGGTGATAAATCTTATGAGAAATCCACTAACAAGAACAGATAAATGTAATTTTATCATTTACTTCCGATTTCAACTAAATAGTTAAATTAGGAAAGTTTAGCAATGAAAGACAGGAGTGATGGAAAAGTAAATTTCAGTTGTTTTATTTTTCGATAATACCGCTTGTCAGTTTCAAATCTTTTTATCTGCATTCTAATTTAGTTTCGATAACCTTTCTAATTTAAAATAATTTTTTATTACATTAAAACTTAAAACTTAAATACTTGCATGCGGGGGAAGCATATATTCGCTCGTAATAATAATAATAATAATAATAATAATAATAATAATAATAAGAAGAAGAAGAATAAGAAGAAAAGAGGAGGAGGAGGAGGAGGAGGATAAGTAGGAGGAGATAGAATGAGACGAAGAAAGAGAAATAGAAAAAGAAAATGATCAAATCTAACTGAAAAGACGAGAAAAAAGGGAGGGAAAAAGAAACAATAAAGAATTAACAGAAAATACAAAGAAGAATAAAAGAAATATTCAAATTTTCCCCCTTTATCTTTCCCGCTCCCTCCATATTTTTTCACCAACCCTCTCTCCATCCACCCCCTCTTTCTCTCTTTCCACCCCCTCTATCTCTCTGTCTATCTTTGGTCCTCTCTGTTAATCTCTTTACTCTTTCCTCTATCTTTCTCTATCTTTACCCTCTCTATATCTACCTCCTCCCTCACTATATTTTTCCCTATGTTAAAAAAAAAATAAAATAAATTGGGCGCATGCGCAGACCGATAAGAAAGAAGCGAAAATGATTGAATTGTCCCTGTTCTTTTTTTTGTTTTTATTAATTTGCACAAGGACCCGAAAATGATGTGCGAGAAAAGAAGACAAAATTAGAGGTTGTATAAAAGGGAAAAAAACGACAACTAGGTATGTTGAGATAAAATGAGTAAGCGAAGTCTCTAAGTAATTAAAAACGTTGATTGGAGATTCGATACAAAATGCGCCATCTGGCGATAAGATGAATCATCCATTAAACAAACTGACCATCCAATCAACATGTCGTAATTTAAAAAAAGAAATCAGATTCCAATCACACCAACATCTCATTGTCTCTCTTGCTAATGCTCATTGGACGTTTTGCTTTCGATGTACATGTATAGCGTGGTTACAGCGCCATGAAAGGTTTAAGTCGTCCAGTTGTAGGACTGGTCACCTAATTGGTCACATACAAGCAGAAGCGTTCAACATAGGCAGTGGGTTAAAAACGACTTGCGAAATAATAGTCGGTTACAAGAGAGGCAAAAAAAGGATTGTTTATTTCTCGTTCGCTCCGTGTGTTTTTTCCAGAGAGGAAGAATAGGTCAAACTTAGCTATCATGAATTCCATTCATAACCCTATCTCGCAACTCAAGGTCGATCAATACAACCCTGTGCCCCACCTAGGCCCGAAGAACAACGTCCGCCTCCTCGTGAGACATCCAGCAAAAAAAACAAGTTTTTCTTTAATTCATTTATGGTCCCGGGGTGGGGGAAGGATGTATCCGTTTCCCCTCATCTGCAGAAAATTTGGAACTTCCGTTTTCTTCATCTAGTTCAGGGGTCATAAACCGGTCACTGGCTGACTTACATTGAGTGCTTAGAAACTTTATTTTCTTTTATTCTTATCTGTTTTTTCTCTTTCTCTTTATACAGAAATTTGATTACCGTTTTCTTTTCAATTAAAATTTTCTATAGACCGTTTTAATTACACTACACATGATGTCCAAAATGTTACGAAAGGTATTTTTAAAAAATTGTCTTTGTTTTCTTTTAAAATTGTATACCTATTTTTTTATTTTATGAAAGAAAGGAATTCAAGATAAATTCTAATCTTTAGATGGAAAAAATTCTCTTGAAAGTGATACTCGCTCCCTCAGGGAGTGTCTTCCCCGAGTTGCCAAAGGGTATTACATGGCTTTGTAGCACAGTTGCAATTAGTCTATCCCCTTTGGTGGAAGACACCCCGTGAGGGAGCGAGTATCCCTTTCAAGACGATTTTTTCCATCTAAATATTAGAATTTATCTTCAATTGGTTTCTTTCAGAAAATATAGAAATTAGGTAGACAATTTAAAAAAAACAAAAGAAAATTAAAAAAATTCCTTTACTAACATTTTGGAAACCATGTGTAACGCGATACGCAATCGAGAATCTTCGACAGCAACAAATGCTTAACTGATCTTTGGGTCCTATGTATGGTGGCTTTGGTCTCTGGACTGGTAAGATATATGCTATTAGCGTGATTCCAAGGGGCCATCTTCAAGGCAACACATTCCCTCTCGTCTAAAAGGAACAGGGATAGGTTTATTGCCCGGTGACTGAGACGATACCAAAATGGAATGTCGAATGGATACACGCAATGTTTACACTAGCCACTGTATGATTTTCGATTTGTTCTAGGCTCCTCACTATAATCAGACATTGTGTTCATCTGACATGGTGGAGTGTCAGAAAATACTTTCTTATAAGGAGAATCGTCCAGCCATTTTACTGAGCTCGGTAACTAATTAATGAAAATGAAGAAAAAAAAAGATTGACGATGAATTGGCACAGTTTAAGTAATATCTGTTGAGGGATGAGGGATTCAAAAGATGAAAGTTACCAAAAACGTTAGTATCGTTAAAAAAGAAAGTTTACGTAAAATCTAATAGTATCATCTTGTTACAATTCATGAGAAGTCAGATATTGTAAGTTAGTTTTAAATAAAGTTCTTTAGATTTAAAACCGGAGGTGGGTAATTTTCCATAACCGTGGGGGTTATGATTGACATTTTAGAGTACCCCCAACTAACCTCCGGTACAGAGACGTGAGAATAGTTAGTTTAGTTATCAGATTCAACCCAACCGTCAGAGACGTGCTCTAGGGTCGATCTAATCCGTGCGGAATTAAATCATGGGCTAGATAACTAATAAAGACTTGATCAAGCCAACATAAAGTCTTGTTATTATATTAAATGCAAAAACAAGCGATGCCCAGTCAAGCCCAGAAGTTAGAAGAATTAACTAAGAAAGAAATCAATACTTAGATAAAAGTCAACTCAGCTAGACAAGATGACGACCATAGAAGAAGAAGAAGAAGAAGAAGAAGAAGAAGAAGAAGAAGAAGAAGAAGAAGAAGAAGAAGAAATAACCAGAGTAAAGTACCAAGTAAGATCATCTCCTCTCTAATGTCTCTGTCTCTCTCGTTTGACTTTCTTGTTATATAAGGTGTGTGCTAGACGCCTGCTCATACTTTTAGACTCGACTACAATCATGTGATCTACCTCTTGGCCAATCACCGGCAGTACTCTGCTGCTGATACAATACTTAAACCGACAGTATTGGCTATAACTACTTTGCTTTTCGTGGACGACGGACATAGGATTAAATCACTGGACCTTTACCAATACGCAGGATAGGACGTCTACGATCACCAAAGGATTCCATAACTCAGGACTTACTTTAAGCCCTTTTCAACTGGCCAAGGATGGCATTTAAAAACTTTACAGTTCTAAGAAGAAGAAAAAGAAAAATAATAATAATAAGAAGAAGCAACAACCAGAGTAAATTACCAAGTAAAATCATCTCTCTAATGTCTCTGTCTCCCTCTCTATCTCGCGAGATGAACTCTCACCGTTTATATGGTGGGTAGATATAACTATTCAACAACATTTGTTTTGCGATATCAAGTCAATATTAAAATAATCTTTAAATTTCGCGCAACATTCTTATTTATTGCGTAATCAGTCAACTGTAAAACGCCTTCTTTTTTTATCTAAATACTTTTACTGGGCTCGGTAATTAATTAACATTAATGGAGGTATTAACCCGTGTTTATATGCAGATTAACGTTACTACTAAATTGTGAAAAGTCACCCGGAATTAAAGTGACATTTATCCTGTCATACCAGATTAACAATTAATAATTTCTGAACGATTTTATTAATACCCCATCACTTTGGCGGTCAAGATTTGAATAAGTCGACAACCTCTTATGCAGAAACTTAAGATATACCCCAAAATAGTGTACCCTCGGTATGAGACAATTGCATCCGATGGTAAGGCACTAAATCCCTGAGTCTGTGGAGTTTGGAATCACAACTTCATTGCTATTCTTCATAGGCACACTTTATTTTCGGGTGGTAGTACATGCTAAGGTCTGATTTGTTTTGTTTTGGTTTTGTTTGTTTTGTTTTACGGCATATCAACCTCAGTGGGTCATTTAATGCCAATAAAGTTTTGAAATAAATCAATTCTTAATGGATAATACAATTTATTTATAAATACATTTTTCTATTTAACCCATAGATGGGACCCTAACAGGTACTACCACTCTGGGTCAGAGAGGACCAGGGAACAATGGTGATGAAGGGGTGCTCCACATTCCCCAAACCTCCAAAACTGGAACCTCACCATCAGATAGAGTTTAACGTCATTCCCAGGACATGTAGACCCACAGCCACCGCCTTCTAGCACCCATATGATAAAAAGGAGTTGGGGCTTGCCATAAAGTCTGATTTGTGATTCATATTAATCTATTTCCTTTTATGGAGGCGCGTGGTCTAAGGGTTAGAGTCGGGTAATCCTTAACTATTTCCTCGTAAATTCCTACCATAAAAAAACTGAACCCTCATTTTATGTCCGTGTTTTTTGCAATAAATGTGTTATTTTTTACTCGTTTTACAATTTAGGCATAAATTGGATCCTCCTCTTATGACCGTAATTTTGTTTTTCCGTCGACGATGATTAAAATTTATTTTAGAGTACCAAAGCCAAAAAAAAAAAAGAAAAGAAAAGAAATAACAACAAAAGGAGCCCCCACTTTAAAACTTACCATTCTCACAAAATAACAACTTTTAGAATATACACATTGAATTGAATATTAAAATAAAGAAAATATATTTAGTATTGTAAAATAACAGATGCAAGAAAAATAAAATATTTATTGCCAAAACACGACACTTCACATGGCGCTAGTACCCTAGAGAAAAATATGTATTCAATTCTCCCTCCAGATATGGGAAGATAGCAGGGCAGACTGGGCTCTTTTACTATGGCTAGGTAACAAGTCTAGGAGAAGGAAAATTCTGAATTCAAACCTCTTAAACTTCGCTAAATAAAATGACCTCGTGTCACATCCTACTCGTGTGGAGGGGTTGGTAAATATAAATGATCTACTTCAAAATTATTTGTATTAGAGAGGAATACATTTGTATTAGATAGGAATATAACCAAGAGCCATATATTAAAATTAAGAATAGTTACCCAAAACAATAATCGTTTACAATGAATAGGCTAACACATTCATGATGTAACACAGTTGAATGACTACGCAAGAAACAAAAGGTTATATGTTGTCAACTATCCCTTTCTAATCTATTTATCAATACGCTTCTTCCTAAATATTCAGACCGTTATCATCCTGCAACAACCCTGCTAGTATAAAAAATCTGCTTAAAATTATATTGTTTCCATATTCCAATCTAACACAGCGAATTTGTGTATTGTTAATTGGTTTCGACTATTTGAAGTCATTATATAGCTTATTACAGTTTGATGACGACGCGAGAAACAAAATGTTATATATCAATATATCAATAATTTACACACAGTCATATAGTTTCAACTATTCCTATATAGTACTAATAATTTTGATACTGATATATGATTTCAGTATTCATATGTGATAGTGATAATTTGCCCACAGTTATATGATTTCAAGTTGTCCTCTTTAATATTAATAGTTTTCACACATTTACAAAGTCTCAAGTATTCCGATTTGGAAACATATAACAGCGAAATAAATCTAAAATATTGATATTAAAAATAGTCATTTAAAGCTTTAATTCTATTAATAATGTAGATTCGCTTCCGGTTTTTGTCTGTAACAAAAACTGCGTCACTATACCCGAAATCGTCATAACAGAATAAATACACTCAAAATTTGAGCATGTAACATTAGACAGTCCTCATTGTTTTTTTTAAAACAAGTTTTAATAGATACATCCCCAGTATTATATATTTATATATAGTTTGTTTTATTTTAATAGATATTCGAAGTAAATAGAACTTAGTTTCGATTTCAAATTGTTTTATTTATTTTTACACCTTTAATAAATTTGATGATTTCATGACTTATGGTTCAAACTCTCCGACATTTAATAACTTCCACCTCCTCAAGCAATATCTTTCAAAAAATTATTTTTACATCGCCCGGATGGTGTTTTTTTATTTTGCTAGTTGTTTATAAACTATTGTTATTACTAGTAATTTCAAAACATATAATGGCTTAGAATAGTCAGAAACATATAAAAGTATACAAATCAATTGCATTAGATATGAATATTGAAACCATATAACATATACTTTCTCATCTATGTTTTTAAAAAAAATCTCTTCTTCATGCAGGCTTTACAAACTCTCTGATAATCCAAGGTACAGGGTATGAACAGTATCCTTCAGGTAGTCAGACAAGTCTATATCCATTTTTCTGTTTTCTCTAGAATTTCATGTCAGAAATCAAAAACTGTAAAACTTCAGAAAAATCCGTTTTACGGAGCTTAGAAAAAATTCGTCATACCTCTAACACTACAAAAGTAAACGAATGGATGTCTCTACGTCTGTCAGACAAATTCTTATTTGAATACACAAATTAGTACATGATTCTACAAAAGTTTATTAAAATTAAACGAATATTTGTATTTTACTGTATAAAAAGATATACTTATCTGTTAAATTTTATTTGGATTTTCAAAATTACGTAACCTTTTTTTTTTTTCGAAACAAAATGTAAAGAAATGACGGACATGCGCAGATAGTTATTTACAGTTAAATTTACAAACCTGTTTATATTTAATGTCAAAGGAGAATATATGACAATTCCAAGTTTGTAAATATTTCTTCTTAAAATTAAACGTTAGATAACTTTAGATATATATCAAAGTGAACAAAACTATGTATAAATCAATAATATCGGTCATGTATTTCTTAAAACTTCTTTTAAAAAGCTCGATGAACTATCGTTTCTTTTGTACCTAGACTTAAGTATACATATAAATGATTTGTTCATATAATTTTATATAGAAATGATACTGACTAAAAATTAAATACTCATTGACAAACTTGCTTAATTCACAAGATTACTATGACGTAAGCAGTGACGTAGTTTCGGTTACAGACAAAAAGTAACTGTTATCTCCATTAGATATAGAAGATTCAACCGTGTGCAAAAAAAAATTAAGAAACAACAATACAAATATATAAATATGAACGTACAATGAACATATGAAATAACCCTATACGGGTTGACATGCCGTTAAAATCAATCAGTCAATATTCACTTTATGTGTGCGTGTGTGTGAGTGTGTGTGTGCGCGCGTATGGACAGCAGAATGAGAACTATTTATCATAATGGGTGGACTAATCGATTCTTTCTAAAAAGTTACCAACTATGGCAGACATTGGAAGAAGGCCGCATGATACAACGGTCGAAGTGGATATAATTAGTCCAGAATGATGACTGAAGTAGAGGTAAATGCTTATGACAATTCCTCATTTCATCCCGAAAATTCCGGCAACGTTTATTTATATTTTTATTTATTTCCTTTTATACGCCACTGCTAAAAGGGGAGAATCTTATATATCGTCACGGAGACCGTTGGAATATGATTCCACCCTTTGGTTGTATAAACGACAAAATTTCACGAGTGGTCGCCTTATGTACTGAAGGTGAACTTGACAATCGACTCGAAGCGAACAACGGTTACTTGCAGCGATGTTTCTGAATAATTAACTTCGTAATTCGTTAATCATTTAAAAGCAATTAAGCTTGCTAATGACTGTTGCCGGGCAACGCTTAATTGTTTACTAATTAAGGAAACTGAAAAATATCAGCTCCTCGCACCCCTCAGCGACTACTTCTTCCTGCGTGAGAAGAAGTGCACAAAATATATTTTCTGCGCATTCAATCGCCAATAATTACATTTGGATTGTACGAACACCTCGATAAAGTAAAAAAAATAGAAACCAAAAAAAAAAAAAAAAAAACGAAAAAGAAATCATATATTTTTAGATGATAGTAAAAAAGAGCGCAAAAGTGCACAAAAATCTGCAAAGCCTATTTTTTTTTGTGGGGGTGGGGGATATAAACCTTGCCGAATACGTATGATTAGCTAAATATTTGGTACGTAACAAAGTTCTTAGCATTTTTGCAAACTCTTAGCCTGAATTCATCGTTGAAAACGGGTTTTTCGAAGGACATATCATCGGAAAATTTTTTGCGGGAAATTTCATCGGAAAATTTTCGAGGGAAATTTCCCGGGAAAATTGTCGCGGGAAATTTCCTCGGAAATTTTTGCGGAAATTTTCACGGAAAAATTTCGCAGAACATTCTGTATATACTAGTAACTACTACTACTACTAATATTACTACTACTACTACTACTACTACTACTACTACTACTACTACTACGACGACGACTGTGTTATTTTTTTCCATTTTAATTTATTAATTTTACCATTTTACACTTAAATTGTTCAAGCATACGGCCAAGTCACTCTGAAAGCACCGGTTTCCGCTAGATCACCGAAGTTAAGCAGCGATGAGCCTGTTCAATACTTAGATGGGTGATCATTTAAGCAACAGCAGGTACTGTAAGCGACCTGATATAAAAATGACTTGATTTAGCATTAAATGACCCGATATGCCGTAAGCAAAAACAACCAACCAGCGAACTTAAATCGTTCAAATTGATAAAAACTCGAATTTCTCCTTTTTAATCCAATTAAACAAGAAAAGAGAGTGATGTTATTTCCAAAAAAAAAAAATAATAATTTTTATATAAGATTCCCTTAGATATTGCCCGTATTATGTTATTTCGAAAAAAAAACAAACTTATTTTTATTTTTAAAGATAATTACTTAGAATATTGCCTGTCTATTAACAACAAAATAAACATTAACATGGTAAAAATTGATCTGATAAGATCAATTTTTACCATAAAATCTTTGATTATTTTACTTTATATTGTAAGAGTATTTTTTAAAATGATTAGATTCAGCGTTCGTGACGTAGTTGACGTTATCTTGCCTTTACTCGATTTCAACGTTACTACTACTCTCCTTCTACTTCTCCCTCTAAAACTTCCTCGCTTTCCCACTCCATTTAAAAAATGTTATCGTTATTGATTTTTCTTGAAATCCAATTAGCCAGTCATGTTCCTGAATATTAGCTTAACGTGTGTAAAGTTTCATTATGATCAGATATCTGATATAGGCACTTACTTGTTATACACATACAGACAGAAATTCCCGTTTATGTAGTAGATATAATCTTTTTTATTTCACACCCCTTCGTGATATAGGAGACATTATGTGTGATGTAAAGTCGGGGGTTATGGCGTTCGCTGAACTGAAATTTAGTTTTGTTTTGGGTAATATAAATATTAGCTACATAAATGAGAGTAACTTCCCCATGTTTATATCCCTTAGAGGAAGTCATATGGTTTGGTCGGCGAAATGTGTTCTTAATTGTGCTTGCGCATTATTTGAAATTAACTTAATTATTATTAAGAACATATTTCTTGATATTTTCGTGTTAAAACATGCAGTTGTATTGATTTATGGCGAAATGAAAATGGCGGACCAAAACATATGGCTTCCTGAAAGTGAAATAAACAAGGGGAGGTTACTCTCATTTATGTAGCTAATGTTCAGATTACCTTGTTTTCTTTGGTTTCTTTGTGTAATCATATATCAACCTTCATTGGTTATTTAATGTAAAAACCCTCCCTTTAGAAGAACATTAGTGTTTTTGTATAACTTATAGCTCGGATGGGGATTTTAGGACTTCATAACTTTCTCAAGGGTATAAGTCCCAAAGTGAACGTATTAGCACGAATAGGGTTCGAACACGCTTACTACCGTTTCGCAGTCCATAACATTAGTCACTACAAAACGAATACTGCCCCAGAAATTTTGTCTAGAAAAGTGGTGCAAAAACCGATGTGACATAAAGCGAGGTGGGCATTTACCCAACCACGAGCAGGATGTAACACAAGGTCGCAAATATGGAATATCTATCGAGGATCGAACTTGCTTTTTAATAATAATGGAAGATGCATGATTAGCTATCTAAAAATTACACTATCACGAGACGCCTAAACATAAAACGAGGTATTATAGAGCCGGTTTAGTTCAGTCGGTAGAGCGTATAAGTAGCACAGGGATCTGATGGTAGGTGTGCTGCTTCATCCCAGACGCCAAAACAATCTCCCTGGTCTAGCACTAATGAAAAGGAGATAGACTCCCTCGCTGTTTGGCTAATACCGACTTTACGCCACCCCGACGACTTACTATATTTCTATATTTTTGTGTACGTTGTCGAGGACACTTTCCCTCTAGATATGGGTAAGATGTGGAGTTATTTCCCCTTAGTACGGAAACCGGTCTAAGAGAAGGAAAACTCTGAATTAAAACCCGTTAAACACCTCTTAAAAAATTGACAACGTATGGAGGGGTTGGGTAAATACGAGGGAAATCGCAAAAGTAACGTCTGCAAAGCGCTGGAGATGTACGGAAACTCTTCGTACGGCTGTTGGCAACACTTATATGTTTGTTGTGCATGCTCCTACCTCTGCTCCTGTATGCACTTCGCTATCACGCTAGACCTTGACTTGGCAGTCGTTTCTGTTGGTGCTCTGGATAGATGCTACCGCTAAGTGTGAAATTTACACATGTATTCGAATTTAGAACATATTAAACCGTTTGAAATTCTTCACCAATTAACGGAAGTGTATGGAGAATCATGCATGGATGTGAAAAATGTCCACGAGTAGTGTAGGTAGTTTTATAGGGATCGGCCCCTATATTTTTACAGAATGTGGAATTGACCAAATTAAAATAATTAAGTTTTCTTAAATAACTAGATTTACAATGGTATGTCATGAGTTTAGAATTAAGTAAACAAAAGAGAATCGAATGAATATTAGTTTAGAAATATTTTAGAAACAATAGAAACAATGGTTTAAATTCATCCGATAATTTACGTCACCAGAATTCCACATGTACCAAAATCATTCGATATTGCATCATTGCAAATCACCTGATATTTGAGGAATATTTTAGCTTAAGGAACACGTAGACAATGAATAATTAAAATTATAAAAAGGCCCATAGAGCTGGAAAAACTTCAGATAAGGAGACACAGAGACAGTGAGGAGCTTTTGCTCTTCCTGACTCAACAGAGTTGGAGAGGATGCTCCTAACTCGACAGTGGGAACGTCCGAAAACATCAAATACGACTCAACAGGTCCGTCTATCTTTTCGTCTCCTATTTCTCTCTCTCTCTCTCTCTCTCTCTCTCTCGATCAACAACAACAACTTTCAATCACAAGTTCCAATCACAGACAAACTACTAATATGTTGACACAAGCAATCACACTAATATAAACACCATGTCACACACAACTATACACAGACACAATCAGACTGCAACACCACTGAAAGAACAATGAAACTATATTAATTGTATTTATGTATATAAAGTTTGTTTCCTTTATCAATGTCTTCTTCTTTTGTTACCTATGGAAACTACATTTCCGTAGTCCTTATACATATAAATTGTAGGGACCCATAACTCGGATCTTCAACCCATCAACCACACACTAACCAAGTTTGCAACGTCGACGACGATTAACGCAACCCCAACTACTTATGAGCATACATAAATTGATAGAGCATCTACAAAAATACGGCGAACGAAAAGGCGATTATGTAAAAAAATAGATAACTGTTTATCTAATAGTATCTGCGTTATTCGGACTATTGTCCCCATCTTCATTATTATCTGTTCAACGTTTCGGTCGATTTGCACTCCGACCTTCTTCAAAGTTCCGTGGTGGCTCCCGATTACGACAAGAAAGTTGCCGATTACGACAAGAAGTTTCTCGAGATCGAAAAGAAGGTTCCCGAGTTCGAGAACGTTCCCGAGTCCGACAAGAAACACCTGAGGAAGGCCGGAGGGCACAGCGGCCGAAACGTGGTACAGATAACAATGAAGATGAGGATAATAGTCCGAATAACGCAGATAATACTAATCATCAAGCCTCATCTCAAACATTCAGAGAAATAACTGTTTATCTCTCAAAATGATGTAAACATCATTGACAATAAAAATAAACGTTTCTGTGATTTCTAAATATTTTGGAAACCCTAACTTAATGATTACTCTCGTAAATACCGTTGAGATTTCTTCAGCAGCAAGCAATAAAAATCATAATGGATATATATATATATATATATATATATATATATATATATATATATATATATATATATATATATATACCAACCCTTTCGCACAAGTAGGACGTGACATAATGTAAATTTCTTAAGTGGAGTTTAACAGGTTTGAATTAAGAGGTGTCCTTCTAGACTGGCTATTTAACCAAGGTTAAAAATCCCAGTCTACCCCACTACTTACCCATAGCTGGAGGGAGATTAGTTGGATTCGTATATTTTATAAAAGTATTAATACTATTATTTGATATGAAAACAGCCTCGTCAAGGATTTGAACTCCTCTCACCGTGTTCTTTTCCTACGACTGTAACTACAACAGCACGCGCCTCCAATATATATATTTTTAATATAAATGCAGACATTACTGTTAAAAATTTAAAAAAAAACGCTAAATTCATGAATTTATCGGATTAAAAACAAGCAAAATCGATACATAACTGAAAAATCGAAAAAATATCTTATTTTAAATTCGAATAAAAAAATTTAGATAAATTAAAGAAGAAAAACAAAGTGCACAGAATTATTAAATTGCGTAAAAATTAAATACATTATTTAAATAACTTATCCGATTAAGAAAAAAAATAGATTTTTTTCTTCCTGATGTTGGAAAAAAGCGATTATAAACTATAGTGGGATTTATTTAATGAATGTCTTATTGATTTGTGTAATTATTGAATATAATCGGCTGATGATGGCATATCTTAATTAGAATCGAACGGATGAGTTACTTTTAAATTCTTTGTAATATTCAGTTGATTTGATAGTGAGAACAAATTACTCT
This sequence comes from Doryteuthis pealeii, assembly GCA_023376005.1. Classification (NCBI taxonomy): domain Eukaryota; kingdom Metazoa; phylum Mollusca; class Cephalopoda; order Myopsida; family Loliginidae; genus Doryteuthis; species Doryteuthis pealeii. The sequence continues at coordinate 15,297,354 of CM042158.1, read as the reverse complement.
TTAACGTCTTCTTTTGATCTCTTCAATAATAATTCCGTCTCTTATTTTCCCTTTTAATGTTTCACCATACGAGCAAGAAAACGCTCACCGGGTGGTTTAAAAAAATAATGTTTGAAATATTTTGGCTGGAAGTTGAAAATTCAGTGCCAGAGGGTTGGTATCATAAGTAAATTAAATAATCGAATTTATTAAAGGAGTAAAAAAATAAAACAATTTGAAATTGAAACTTATTTCTGACCCCCCCCCCACACTCAATAAAATGTTGCGTGCATCTATTAATTATTAATTAATTATTATTTGGAATATTTTACATATTTAATTTTTAATTTTTCATAATACTAGCAAAAAACGCCTACTGGGCGGTGTAAAAATTAATCTTTGAAATATTTTACTTGGGAGTTGAGAATTCAGTGTCAGTTATCTCTAGGCTGCATGTCAAGTACTGGTCAAAGGCGACCGTAACATTGAATTATAATTAACACAGTTTAACACCTATACCCCAGCTATGGTTAGTGGAATGAGAACAGGATACCCCTATGGATTGAATAAATGTTGGGTTCAAAGTTCCGTGATGGCCCCGATTACGACAAAAAGGTTCCCAAGTTCGAAAAGAAGGTTCCGGAGTTCGAGAAGGCTTCCGAGTCCGACAAGAAATACCTGAAGAAGGACAAAATGTTGTGCAGATAACAATAAAGATGATGACAATAGTCCGAATAATCTAAATAATACTAATTATCAAGCCTCATCTAAAAAACATCAGAGAAATAAAAGCATCAAATTTATTAAAGGAGTAAAACATATAAAACAATTTAAAATGGAAACTTCGTTCTGTTCCCATCAAATAAAATGTTGCGAGCATCTATTAACTATTGATTGAATAATTATTTTGAATATTTTGCATATAAATTTTACACAAAATTGTAAGTATTTATTTATTTGTAAAGTTTTAGTTAACTTCTTGTTACTGAAAAAAAAGGCCGAGAGTAAAAAAATATTTTTTAAAGATAATCAATCTATAATACCGATCATTCATTAAAACATGTTTGAACCCCCCCCCAAATACCCCCCCAATACCCCCCCAAAAAAAAACCCAACGTGGACCGTTTAATGTTGCATACAAAAATTCTGCGTATTACGAATTTTGAATCTAAATTAAATACTCATTGATAAACTTACACAATTCCTGAGGGTTTGTGATGCAAGCAGTGACATAGTTTTGGTTACAGACAAAGAGACAACGAATGTCTATTATCAATAGATATACATAAAAACGGCGTGATAAAAAATTATCGAGATCGAAGCTTTGAATTATTTAATTTTGAGATTTCAAATTTCACAGAAGATGTGTAGAGAGCTAAGTAGCTTATATAATAAACTGATAGTGTCGAGACTGTTGTGATATTTCTCTTTTAGTGCCCATGGATCGATCATCTGGAAAAGAATTTGGATGAATTGGAAATCAGAAGAAGAATCGAGACCATCCAAACTTCAGCACTGTTGGGATCGGCTAGAATATTCAGAAGAGCTCTGGAGATCTGAGAAGACATGCTGTCACTCAGTCTCCAGTGAACCACCAGCTACGATAGGTGTGAAAAACTCATGAAGATATTTATTTGAATCATAGATGGTACCCGGGAGTAATAGTAATGAAGGAGTACTGTAAACTTTCCAGTGTCCCAGAACTGGAATCTCACCATCAGATGCAAAATAGTGTCATACCCAGAAAAGCACCTTCTTCTGGGAGGGGGGTAACGATTCTTACCCATTTGCAGAGTGTGTAGTCGACATATTTTAAATCCCGCTGACAGGAGTCATTTCTATGATCAAATACTCACTTCGATATGAGTTTTATTATTTGGTGTTGTTTTTGTTGTGGTTTATTCAGCTAAGAGAGTCTATTGTTTGAGGGTTGCTAAGGATAGTACGTTAGTTATTAAAGATTAGTATACAACTCAAAAAATCTTTCAAACGAATAAAACTCACAACAAAAAAATATTCACTGCAACAAATACTGCGTTTGACGACGACCAGTGACATGGTTGAAAGCGCTTGGGGGAGGGGGGAAACACGGGACATTTGAATCCCGGTGTAGAAAAAAAAACACAAGAAGACTCGAACATTTATGGTTGAAAATTATTAAAAAGAAATATTCCGTGGTCTTTAAAAAATCTTATATATATATATATATATATATATATATATATATATATATATATATATATATATATATATATATATATATATTACTCAGTTTGCAAGTCTGCCTCAAATTATTTATTGTTTTGAATATACATATATATGTCTGTTTTTATTTTTTAATTTCCTTTTACTATTCATTACTTATTCATGGAATGCAGGTTTTTTGCTCACATCAGAAACCGTTTCTTTTAAGCAAACAATATGAATATCAGTTTGAAAATGTCAACATGGAGGATATTCTCTCTTTTTTGAGAGAAATAAAATTATACCATAGAATATAGACATGAAACAAATCAATACCATACAACATAATCCCCAATAGTGCTAACACATTGTTAAAACCAATTGCTAAAAAGTATAAATATAAATACACGATATGTATCGCTTCCTAACCGTTAGGCATGACATAACCCCAAACTGGGTGATATGCTGTTAAAATCAATAAACAAACAAATAAACATTTATTTCCTTTTCTTTTAAGATTTCTCATTTGTAATATACTTTTCACTCATTCATCAATTTGCATCTTTTTTTCGGGTTTGCCTTTTCGCACTTTCATTCCGTCATTCGTTCATTCTTTTCCACGTTTACATAAAATCGATGTTTTTTTGTTGTTCTTGCATCTTTTGTATTTTATAATTGTTCTATTTTTCTTTTTATTTAATTTTCTTTGGACCGTAATTATCATTCTGTAATTTTATGCCCCAAATTGTCACTGAATTCTCCGAACAACAAACCCAACAAAGATTAACCACGGAACCAAAAAAAAAAAAAAAAAAAAAAAATGATAGAAAAATAAAATAATAGAGTAGAATAGAATAAATAAATAAATAAATAAAATGAATAAATAAAATGATTAAAAAAAAGTAAAGTAAATAAAATACAATGAAATTAGTTAAATAAATAAAATAGAAATAAAATAAATAAAAAATAAGATAAATAAGTAAATAGATAAAATAAAGATTAGAAAAATGAATAAAATAGAAAAAGGAATAAATAAAAAAGGAAATAAATAAATGAATAACATAGATAACATAAAATAAATAAAGTAAAATAAAGTAAACAAAGACAAATAAATAAAGAAAAAATACAGGTAATTTTTACGAGGTCGTTTTAGAAAGCAATGAGACGGATTTTTTCTTTTGTATTTTTCTTTTTCAAATTTTCTCAGCTTTTCAATCCTGATTGAAATTCAGCTGATCAAAGTTGACTTGAACACGTGTGAATAAATTCAATTCTTTTTTTTTTGTGTGTGAATCTGAATTCAGGTTCAGCTGAGTATTCTTGGATTAGAAAAATTCTGATTGGTTAAATTTTGGTTTCTTTGTTTTAATGACGTATCAACCTTCATTTGTTATTTAATACCAAAGTCATTCATGTAAAGAACATAAGGAGGAGAATGTCTCAAAGTAGCTTTGTTTTTACTAACAAGAAGAAAGCCGTATTGGGTTCAATTCATAGTTTTCCTTCTTCTAAACTGGTTGCCATACCGAAGTTAAAGAGCCCAAACTGTCCTACTATTTACCCATGGATGGAGAATATTTGGATTCGTACCATTCCCAAAGGTATTAGCGATGTGTTACAGTCGTGGTACTATTTAACTCAATCCTGGGTGGATATGGGTCCCAACCTTTCCAAATTTATTAGTTAAAATGTGAACTTAATAGTGCAATTGGGGATTACTTCAAGTTTAATTAGTTAAGATGCGATTTCTTCGTTTTAATGACGTATAAACCTTCATTTATTTATTGATACCAAAGCCATTCATGTAAAAGAACATAAAGAGGAGGAGGTCTCGAAATAGTTTTGTTTTACAAATGAGATGAGAGCTCCTTAGGTTTGAATTCAATATTTTTCTTCTCCTAGAATGGTTGCCATATAAAGATAAAAAAAAACAGTCTGTCCTACTAATTATCTATAGATTGAGAATAGTTGGATTCATACCTCTCCCAAGCGTATTAGCGCAGTGTAACGCTATGTGATAGGGGAATGAGGGATTTCATTCTAGAGTGATGATGTGTGGATAGTAGAAACATTTGTATATTTATCTCTCTCGTCCGGTATTACATTAGGAAGCTGGAATCCTGGTTGCTGGGCTGCTGTTCAGTTGGCTGGCAGTTCTTTGATGTCATGAATTCTGGAAAAAGTTTGGGGGCCAAGGGATATCTTGCCTTGTGCCATTTGGGGTTTTTGTAATAACACAAGGCCACATTTTTTTTTACTCATGAGATATTTATTTCCCCGAAATTACAACTGCCGAGAACAAGAAATCCATCTCTTGCTCCGTTAGCGCATTCTCTCAAACTCAATTCACACTATGACCTCTCATTTCTCCTCTCTCCCTTTCTCCACGTCTCATTCGTGCGACCAATCAAACTATGTCATGTGTCTATGCCGAATCATCATTTAAAAGTTTCCGTTCTCCTCTGACTCAAAATACTTGCTTAAAACTTTCAGTGCTAATTTACATATCAGGTTACTCTCATGGTTCCACATCACCACCATTACGTAGCAGGAAGCGCCGTGGTATAATGGTTATTGTTGTAGGAAGTAGATATGGTGACACTAGTTCAAATCATGGACGAAGCTGATTGGATTTTGCATAGTTCTAATACCCTTGGGAATGGTCTGTATTCAACTATTCTCCCCTCAGCTATGGGTAAGTATTCCAGACTGGAATCTATAGTCTTGGTATGGCAATCGGTCTGACATGAGGAAACCTCAATTCAAATATGTTAATGTCCGCTTAAAAATTGACCTTTCTTCACATCCTGAGTTGTTGGTAAATTAATACAGCTGTTCCAGTCGAGGTGACCTCTAACCTCTCACCTGTAGATAAAACGTTACAGATTCCAGCTAACAGGTTGTTGTTGGTAGGAAGGTATTATAAATAGTTGCTGTACAGGGCTTAGGCCTCATTACGGTAACCATTTGGTGTTCTTTTAAAATTTTGATTGGTCGTAGTAATTGATTTGCAATAATGGAGGTATTAAATCGTGTTTAGATTCAGATTAGCTTTAATACTAAATTGTGAAAAGTCGACTGGGATTAAAGTAACATTCATCCTGTCACACCGGATTAACAATTAATAAATTATGTGAGATTTTATTAATATTCCAAATCTCTATCGGTCGGGATTTGAATTCACAGACTGCATTCTCTGCAAAGAGGTAAGACCACACTATAAATAAGGTGTCGGTTGGCTGGTTGTCTTTTTTTTTGGCATGTCAACCCTTTTGGGGTTATTTCATGCCTCACTATAAGTGGGGATTTAGTTTGATCGCTAGGACACCTTATTTAGCGTTAAAAATGCCCCCCAGGCGGTGTAAAATTTCATTTTTGAAATATATTGCCTGAGGGGAATGATTCAATGTTAGAGGGTTTGTATCATGAGTAAGTAAAATCATCAAATTTATCAAAGGGGTAAAAAAATAAAATAAAATAAAATAAAACAATTTGAAATGGAAACTTAATCCTGTCTCCTTCAAATAAAACGTTGCGTGCATCTATTAATTATTAATTAAACAATTATTTTGAATATTTCACGCATAAATTTTACACAAAATTGTTGGTATTTATTTATTTGTAATTTTTTTAGTTAACTTCTTATTACTAAGAAAAGGAGAGTAAAAAATAATTTAAAACACTAATTACAATGTTGTTCCTTGTAATTGGTGATTTTTGGTATTGTGCCATAAACAATGATGTAGTTTCAGTTACAGACAAATTGAGACCGAATCTCTATTATTAATAGATTAGACAGAAATATTTGAAACCATATAATGGTGCGCAAATTCTCAATATTATATAGAGGTACTTGAAACCATATATCTGTGCGTGAATTATCAATATCAAATAGGAATATTTGAAACTATATAACTAAGTCATTAATGTCGTCTAGGAACCACAAGGTTCCTGGCTCGATACCGGCCCTCGCCAACTCAGCGTACGAGTTGCACAGGGATTGAGCGGTAAAGTAAGGAGCTAATGGTAAGTGTAGCGCTCCGCCTCAGACACTTAAACAATCTCCTTGGTCTAGCGCTATTGAAAAGGGGATAGACTCCCTCGCTGTCAGGTTGATACTGACTTTAGGCCACCACGACAACTTTACTTTACTTAGATATGAATACTTGTTTAATACTGATAATTTTTGCCGGGTGTAGTATCTCTCTTAGTATCATCATATCCTGATTTCTCACTCGCCGTAGACGAATACATCAGCTAGTATTTACTCGATTGAACCTTGTCGAATTCAGAATCAGAAAAGTATGATAACCATTGCAGTTAAAAAAGAAAAGAAAAAAAGAATCAACACAATAGCAAATCATTAGATAGTCTTGACCATAGCGTTTACTAAATCGCTACGTGCATCTATGATCTGCGCATGTGCATACGCATGCGCATAAACCCACTTGCAGGAGTGCACGCACGAAACTCTTAATTTTGGTTAAACTAATAAAATAAAAACGACTGCATTTCATAAAACATAAAATTCAGCTCCATTAAAATTCTTTTGAAGAACTTTAGCTTCATCAAACATCAACAGTTTCGCCTTTGAATGCGGTTAATTCATTCTCCTTCGCTTTCAGTATTTAATTATCTTTGTTAGTCTGTTTGTTTCTGTTCTTGATTTTCTGTCATAAAGTCCTTTTTAAATCACACCCTTAGCGGCCAAATTTTCGCCTCACAAAAACATTAACAGAGAATGTAATCAAACAACCAAATCTCACAGCTTCACGCAAAGGCGTCATCGATTATTAAAAAAACAAAAACAAACAAAATACAAAACAAAAAAAAACAACAAAAAAAACCCAAAGAAAAGAAAAAACAAACAAAAAACAAAAAACAAAAAACAAAACAAAAAAATCCCAACAAAGCCAAGCAAAACAAAACAAAATAAAAACAAAACTTACTTGACGTAATAGACTGTAAGCGACGGGTTTTAATTTCCCTATACTCTGGAGTCTCTCTACACATCGAATAAATACGAGGGTGTGTCAAAATGTAATGCCATTTTTAGGGCAGGTATAATTACCAATACAGGAACATGTATCATACATCAAAATGAAGCTAGACCTCTGTGGATCACATCCCTACTTCTCCACATAGGTGAGTCAAAAAGTAATGCCATTTTGTTTAGGACAGGTATAATTACCAACACAGGAACATGTATCATACATCAAAATGAAGCTGTTCATCTGTGGATCACACCCCTACTTCTCCACATAGTTGTGTCAAAAAGTAATGCCATTTTGTTTAGGACATATATAATTACCAACACAGGAACATGTATCATACATCAAAATGAAACTGGTTCTCTGTGAATCACATCTTTACTTATCCACATAGTCACTGTTTCTCTCAATAGCAATGTTTCACCTTCGAATGAAAGCATGTATCCCTGCCCCCTAAAATGTTGTTGAGTGTTCTTCGAGCCGCATCTTCACTACAGATTTTACTTCACCGTCACTGAAATAATGTTTCTATTCCCTCTCAAACCCTCTTTCATGGGTTTATTTGTCTCATACCCCACCTGTATGGACTGGGCACAAGGCTCCGTTTTAACGTGGGCCCACCCACAAGCCGAAGCTAATGGGTGGGAGAGAACAAAAATTGCGTCGATCCCATCGGCATTCCTCCCTAAAGGGGGGCGCCTCAGGCGCTGGGCAATAAACCCAGCCCTGCCCCCAAAGGGGCAGGTATTGCCTGGAGGGATGGCCCTCTGGGATCGACGCTATTAATTTAACCCCGTAATTAATTTAACCCTCTTTCATGGGGCCGAAGTGATGATAGTCTGAAGGCACTAAATCTGGTGAGTATGGATGATGCAGTAAAGTTGCCCACCCGAATGAGTATTATCCTGCAGATGCAGGATTCTATAAGCATATTACGAGGTGAGTCAAAAAGTAATGCCGTTTTGTTTAGGACAGCTATAATTACCAACACAGGAACATTGTATAATCTAATCCACTTGGGTAGATTGTTCTCATCTTTTTACCATGACTGAGTACAATGTTAAGCTATGTTAAGAATTCTATACTATTTTCGCCTGTAGTCAGGATTGAAACTGCAACCTCCAGATGATTGTCGCTTGGAACTTTAGTAACTCATCACTTATATCAATTGTGCCATGTATCAAACTTCTAAAAAAACTTATCAAGTTTTATGTATAAAGAAATCCGACAAATATTGTTTATTTATTTTACTTTTAAGTTTTATAGTGATTGCAATGTTTTTATGAGAGGCACAGATTTATCTATTCATGTTTATTTTTATTTATTTACAATGCAAGTGGAATACACATATTTGAATTATACAGTGAGTTCAATCCCGTTATATATATATATATATATATATATATATATATATATATATATATATATATAAGGGGTATCAAAAAAGTATTTTTTTATTTCTGATACACCTTGTATTTTGAAAAGAACTAATGTTTCATTCATTAAAGCTGTATTTACTGAAATAGAAATGAAGAATGAATGAAACGTTGTTTTTTTTTTACAATATTTTCTTTTCAGAATATAAGGTGTGTCAAAAAGTACAAAAAATGTCTATATCTTTTGACACACCTTATATATATATATATATTATATATATATATATATATATATATATATAAGGGAATGACTTACCGAAAAAAATGTTGGATTAGTCTCAATATTTGGTTGGTATAAGTGTTACACGGATAAGTCATTTTTTCTCCATTAATTGTGATATAAATTTTGTAATTTTCAGATTTCTTAACGTGCATGTTGCAATTAAAACATGTGGTATCCTACATTATAACACTTTTTTATAAACAGATTGGGGCTCAGACAATGTAGGAGTAGTTCCGTGAAGTGAAATGTCTATTTCAAAGGATTCGCTTTATGGGAAATTTCTTTTTACTTCGTCTTGTTACTACCCCTTCATTAGGGTGTATATATTGGTGTGTGTTGTGTGTGTGCGTGTGTGTGTGTGTGAGAGAGAGAGAGAGAGAGAGAGAGAGAGAGAGAGAGAGAGTGAAGAGAGGGAGGAGGAGAGAGAGAGAGTGAAAGAGAGAGAGAGAGAGATGTGATGATGAGGGTCTTTCTTGTTAACTTGACAGCAAATTTCTTTAGGGCTGACTCTCGGGTTGATCCTCTGGGGTCTGATTCTTCTTTCTTGTTTGGGCTCATTTCTTCTGGCTGGCCATTTCTTGTTTTCATATCTTAACAAGACTTGTTGTTTTTCTGTTAAGATTTTATTTAAAATAATCCAGCCCATAAAGATTCAACCGGACGGTGGACAAACGAATTTCAGAGCGACGTCCGCTCTCATCAAATGTCTAGTCGCATCTGAAACTATACTAAAACTAATCTCCCACGCTTCTAATTATCTGAAATGAACTTAATTGTTATTAAGAACACATTTTATGATATTTTTGTGTTAAAGCATGCAGTTGTATTGTTTTCGAAAAAGTTTCTAAGAATTGTTTATTTCGCACGGAGACTTTCAAAATGGCTACCGGCTTGTTTCAAAGTGAAAGTCAAGGGAGGTTACTCTAATTGCCCAATTTGCTAGGAATTTAGCCAACTAAAAGTGAAAATTACCGATTTCCATTATTATTTCAGGTTGGACGCGATTAAGAAGAAGGGCGTTATATATCTTAGTAGCAGTCCAAATATTTCGATCTCTTCTCTACTCTAAATGTGGTTGTCTTAGATTATCTACTATATTTTTTCAAGGGGTCAAGTGAAAAGTCAATTACGATCGATGTAACTTTTCACTGGACCACAGTTATTCTGAATCTAACGAACTCTGACTCATAATATTATTACTAAGGTACGTACATAATTCATTGACTATCCATGAATTATGCAACAGTCCTGTTTTTTTCCCGCCGGGATTGAGACAGATTTTCTAAATTGATCGGTTCCTGATTATTTTACATTTTAATTGAATTTTTAAATCAATGAGCAGATTGACATGTGGAATGCTAAAGGATGTGGGTTTAAATCTATAATCCAAATAAAAATTACTGATGCACATATTAAAAAAAGTCGTCGGGTGGCCTAAAGTCGGTATCAGCCAATCAGCGAGGGAGTCTATTCCCCTTTCACTGGCGCTAGACCAAGGAGATTGTTTTTGCGTCTGAGGTAGAGCGTCACACCTACCGTCAGCTCATTACTTTACCGCATAGATCCCTGTGCTACACATACGCTGAGTTGGTGAGGGCCGGTATCGAAACCATTCCAGAGGTCTTGTCGGCTGGGGCTTTAGTATACCGACTGCAACTCTACAGAGGAGTAACCCCTCAATGGAGTTGTTTGATGGTTAAGGACAGAATCCTTGTGGATGAGCAGTCCATGACATGCAACACTCCACTTAGGCCCTTACTTAGGCTAGAAGGGGGTTGGGGAGGCTCCCTCCATTCAATCGACTGGTCATACCAACCCCTAACACCTATATGGATGACCAGACCCTATTACACTTATGGCAAACCCCCAGCCCTTATTATCATATGGGTGCTAGAAAGCTGTGACTGAGGGTCTTCCGCACTGGATATGATGTTAAACTAACTGATGATGAGGTTCCAGTTCCGGAGGACTTGGAAATGTGGAGTGCCCATTCATCACCATTGGTCCAAGCTCAACTCTGACCCGGAGTGGTATTACCTGTTAGGGTCCCATCTATGGGTTAAATAAAAAATTTATTTCAAGAACAAATTGAGTTTAAAAAACTTTATTCCCAACTATCGCTACGAATCTTTCAAAACTTTGCCGGCATTAAATGACCCACCGTGGTTGATATGCCCTAAAATAAAACAATCAAACAAACCATTCTAGATTAGTCATTCTCTTCTCTCTCTCTCTCTCTTTCTCTCTCTCTCTCTCTCTCTCTCTCTCTTCACACAACACACACACATATATATATAATTCTGAGTATGTATTTAGTTATTAATGATAACATGTTAACGTTAACGCTTTTGTTTCCATTAAACTTCAGGGTGATACTAGAATAAAATCTGATTATGCTTCATGCAAGAATTTTAAAAAATATTTAAAAATTATTATTAAAATGATTTTTATTATTATTATTATTATTATTATTATTATTATTATTATTTACAGGTATTGTGAGAAAAGATCCTACAATATTCTTGTAGTTTTTGTAAAAGTAATGCTTGTTTGACCTTTTTTTTACATTACTAATAGTTGTGTTTTTCTTCTCCATAAGATGATAATTATAAAAATATTAAGATTAGATTTAAAGCAAGATGATAAAGCAGTGTATTATTAATTAGATAAAAAGAAGAGAAGAAGAAGAAGAAGAAGAAGAAGAAGAAGAAAGAAGAAGAAGAAGAAGAAGAAGAAGAAGAAGAAGAAGAAGAAGAATTTCAATAAGACGAAGAAGGGTTAAAAACAAAGAAAGAAAGAGACAAAATGAAGAATTTAAAAAAATGTAGAAACAAAAAGCAAAAAAGAAACAAAAAAAAAAAAAAAAAAAAAATCCCAAGAAAACAAAAAAAGAAGCAAAAACGGAAATCGAGGAGAGAGAAAGAATACCTTGAAGCAACGACAATTATATCAATTAAATACCATTTAAATTATTAAAAACAATTTAAAAAGCAATCCCAGTTTGAACTAAATTTCCTCTCAAATAAAATCTAAAACTGAATAAAGTAATAATTTTTATTAATAAAAAAAAGAAGAAGAGATTCATCAATTGAATATCAAATTAAAAATCAGTGCAATTTAAATGCAAATTAAATACCGATTTGAATTAATCAGAAAGTAATGAAGATAACTTATTGTTTGATTAAAGAAATACAAAGAGGAATCAAGTCTGATTCAAGGAGATATTTGTTAAGGCGTTGATTGTCAAGGAAAATAAGAAAAAGAAAATGTCTAAGGAAATATTTGCAAGATTTTAACGATTGTTTCAATAGTCACACTATTATTTTCAGTCACTAGATTGTAACATGTAAATATCATTACATTATAGTATCGCTCAATTTAACCAAGAAGCATATTGTACCATTTTCAGGTCATTTGATTTTGGATCAATTGGTTATATCAACTGATTATATTGATGATAATAATACAGAATAATTCATCTGTGAAATTTTATCAGTAAAAATTTCCGCTATACATTAGACTATTAAACAGCGAAACAATACACATTCTATTAATAATGGAGATTCGCTTCCGGTTTTTGTCTGTAACAAAAATTACGTCACTGCTTACATTACCCCAAATCGTCTTAACATTGAATAAATACACTCAAAATTTGAACATGCAATATTAGACAGTCCTCATTGTTTTTTAAAACAAGTTTTAATAAATATATGACTGGTATTATATATCTATATATAGTTTGTTTTATTCTAATACATATTTAAAGTTCACATTTCAAATTGTTTTATTTTTTAACCCTTTAATGAATTTGATGATTTTACTTACTTAGGGTACAAACTCGCTGACATTGAATTTTGAAAATCTATTTTTACATCGCCCGGAGGGTGTTTTTTATTTTCTGCAAGTTCATCTAATGAATAGCTTAAAAGCCTCCTGTCAATCTAGCTCCTGTTTTGAGTACCTATTAGATTTTATTAAACTAGAACAATATTTTAAAACAATTAACAGTTTTCATCAAAATAATGATATGATTTGTCTATTTGAAGCTTATTGTAGAAAGTAAGTAAAGTCGTCGGGTTGGTCTAAAGTCGGTGTCAGCAAGACAGCGAAGGAGTTTATCTCCTTTTCACTAGCGCTAGACCAAGGAGAGCGTTTTTTGGTGTCTTAGGTGGAGCACCACACCTACCATCAACTCCTTTCTTTACCACACAGATCCCGGTGCTACTCATACGCTGAGTTGGCGAGGGACAGCATCGAACCAGGAACCTTGAGATTCCCAGTCGGATACTCTACCGTAATTATAACTGAAACAATCTCAAACATTTATTAGTCAAAAAACAAAGATTTCCATAAAAGAATGGTCTTGAATACCCAAACATAGTCACAAAGCAATTGTGAGAAACTATCGGAAAGGATTGTCTGTAGTTGGTCGATTGGTTGTTTGGGTTTTACAGCATATTGGGTTATTTTATACCGAATACTTTTTTTGTATTATTCATTACTTGATGGTTACTCAATTTTTATTAAACACATTTTTTCTACTTAACCCATAGAAGGGACCCCTAACAGATTCTAGGACTCCATTGTCAGAAGTCAAGCTTGATAGTGGATATAATGCAATTTATGGTTTTGAACGAATAATTTTATAATTGAAATAAAATTACATTTCCTTAACTTCTTTATATATAAAAATATAATATTATTGACACTTCTACAGAAACAGTAATTATAACTGAAACAATCTAAAACATGTGTAAGTCAAAAACGAAGATTTCCATAAAAGAATGGTCTTGAATACCCATACATAGTCACAAAGCAATTGTGAGAAACTATCGGAAAAGATTGTCAGTAATTGGTCGATTGGTTGTTTGGGTTTTACGGCATATCAACTCATTGGGTTATTTTATGCCGAAGTAATTTTTAAAACTCATTTTTTTCTATTTAACCCATAAATGGAACACTAACAGGTACTACAACTCCGGATTTGTCTTTAATAAAATCCTTTCACAGTAGAACTTGAGAGTCCGGGAAACCGAAGGGTCCGGGAAACCGAATTGGGATTGCCCATAGCTGGAGGGAGAGTAGAATTCATACCTTTTCCAAGGGTATTAACGCTAAGTGAAATGCAATTCCCACGATATTTGGCTATATAAGGTGTGCTGGAGCCCACCACTTAAATTTATAAACTCTTCTTGGCGGTGTCGATTCAATCAGCTAATCAACACGGTCGAATAGGTGGTTGGATAACTACTTAATGGTCGATCTTGAAAAGCATTAAGTTGCTCGTGCTTAACACGGACGAATGTACGAACAACCAAGGATGCTTAACACCGACAAACAACCAAAGATTCTGCTTAACACCGAGGAACAACCAAGATTCTGCTTAACACCGGGGACAACCAAAGATTCTGCTTAACACCGACGAACAACCAAAGATTCTGCTTAACACCGAGTAACAACCAAGGATCCTGCATAACACCGACGAACAACCAAAGATTCTGCTTAACACCGACGAACAACCAAAGATTCTGCTTAACACCGAGGAACAACCAAGGATCCTGCTTAAAACCGAGGAACAACCAAAGATTCTGCTTAACACCGAGGAACAACCAAGGATTCTGCTTAACCGAGGAACAACCAAAGATTCTGCTTAACACCGGGGAACAACCAAAGATTCTGCTTAACCGAGGAACACCAAAGATTCTGCTTAACACGACAACAACCAAAGATTCTGCTTAACACGACGAACAACCAAAGATTCTGCTTAACACCGAGGAACAACCAAGATTCTGCTTAACACCGAGTAACAACCAAGGATCCTGCTTAAACACCGAGGAACAACCAAAGATTCTGCTTAACCGAGGAACAACCAAAGATCTGCTTAACACCGAGGAACAACCAAGGATCCTGCTTTAACTTAACACCGAGGAACAACCAAAGATTCTGCTTAATACCGAGGAACAACCAACTGTTCCACTTAAAACGGATCTCCACTTTAAAGTGCTCTCACCTGCAGCCTAAAATAGCCACAAGAATCTTAACACAGGGTTGCACTGTTTCAAAAAATACTCGGGTTTCTTAGCCGGCATTGGCGGCCAATTCATTGCAATTTCTTGCAGTGCGTCGCCATTTCTGGCGTCTATACCTCCAAAAGGAATTCACTAAGTCTAATACGCAAGATACGTTGCGTAACAGCAAGATAAGCCTTAGCCAGGGTTGCACTGTTTCCAAAAAAAGAAAAAGAAAAGGAAAAAAAAAAGACACGAATATCTTAGCCGGCATTATCGGCCAATACATTGCTACTTGTTGCCTGGGAACGATTTACGTACACAGCCTAAGAACTTTTGGCCGGTCGCTTCGATGGGCCGTGAAACCAGATCTTTAATTGACTAGTTAGAAGCATCACAATCCTGGTTTTGTATATCTCCCCCAGCCAACCTCACCCCGGGAGCAGACAGGTCGTCACTGGAGACATCTTTCACAGGGTCATGAACAATTACTTAATGGGCCGAGGAATATTAATCTTTTTTTTGTCTTGTACATACAAAAATGCTGTTTATTTTTAGCGTTGTTACTGTAGTTCTGTCAGCACGAACAGTTGTCTTTTGCTTGCCTGCTTGCTTACTCTTTCGGCATGGCTGAACACTCTTGTCAAGTCCGATTTTTCGACTACTCTCGCCTCCAACTCTTTCCCGCCTCCGACTCTTTCCCGCCAGTTTTTATCATTTTTTCCCGCCAGCCTCGATCTCGTTAATTACTCAATTGCTAGTGGGTCAAGTTAAAATGTGCCAGACTTTCGCCGCCTCATTTCATTCGATCGCCATTACGTTGAATCGAAGTTGGCAGATATAATTCATCCATCACATACTTAGAGAAATTGCGATTTATTATTTTGCCTCCAGCCCGGCATTTTTTCCTTAAGATTATCTCTTTCACGAGTCAAATAATTATTTCTACAGTAGAATCATTAGTAACACATTTCTACAGTAAAATCAGTAACAATTAATTCCTAAAGTAAAATCATTAGCAATGAATTTCTATAGTAAACTAATTAGCAATGAACTTCTACCGTAAAACTATTAATAATGAATTAATTAAGTAAATTCATTAGCAAAGCATTTCTCTACTAAAATCATAAGCAATTTAATTCTACAGTAAAATCATTGATTATGAATCTCTAAAGTAAAATCATTAACAATGTATATCTATAACAACATCATTAGCTATGTATTTCTGTTGATAATTTTCAGATATAAGGTGTGTGTTAAAAGCCCACTCCTACTTATAGACTAGGCCGGAATCATGTGATCTATCTCTTGGCCAATCACTGGCAGTACTCTGAGGTTGATACTATACTTAACCGACTCTAATGGTCATAATTACTGTAACCTTCGTGGACGACGGACATAGGATTGAAACACTGGACCTTTACCAATACGCAGGATATGAATTATACACTTACCAAAGGATTCCATAACACATGACTTTCTTTAAGTCCTTTTCAACTGGCCAAGGATGGCATTTAAAAACTGTACAATTTCTACAGGAAAATCATTATCAATATATTCCATTGCAGAATTCAATTGTAGAATCAATAGTAATTCATTTCTATAGTAGAATCAATAGCGATGTATTTCTATAGTAAAAATCATTAGCAAGTAAATCCTAAAGTAAAAAGATTAGAAATTAATTTCTATCGTAAAATCATTACCAATGAATTTCTATAGCAGAATACTATAGCAGACTCAATTGCAATACAATTCTATAGTAGACTCAATTGCAATACATTTCTATACTAAAATCATAGGCAAATAATTTCTATAGTAAGATCATTAGCAATGAAATGATAGAATTAATAGCTATCCATTTCTATAGTAAAATCATTAGCAGTTCTATGTTTTCCCTTATTGTTTTCCCTATATGTTTCATTAATTATTTTATAAGGAATTTTAGCAGTATATCCGCTTTTTTAAAGCTTGATCGTACTTAGATTTACTTTGTTTAAAGATATCTATATTTGAAGAATTAGTAGAAAGTCTAAAACCAATGCCATTAGGTATATGTTTAGATATTTGTTTAGGGTGGTTAGACCCAATATTAATATAACGTGGTTATTGATTAATTTTACTGTAAGGTGACACTGTATTATTGTATAAATTAAGGCTGATGTCAAGATAATCCGTTATTTTCTGGTTGGTTTGGATATCTATTCCAAAACCAAATTTTTAAAAGAATGAATGCAGCTTTTTCCTCAATATATCTCCTTTTGGGTACTATTATCCAAAAGAATCAAACCGTCATCACGATAAAGTCCGTGATTACTAGGATCGATTATTTCATTAAGGTTATGTAGGAGCGGGCACCCCACAATTTCTGAGGTCTCTGAAGCATCAAATCCACCCATGGGCGTGTCAAAGCTCCCTTTGACCCCCTTTTTATCCATAAACTATTATCATAACTTAATAATGTTTACCGACAATGTTTAAGTATCTTAAGTTTATCATCAGATATTGTCATATAGTTTTTAGCTAGTTCTATGGCCTTATCAAGCGTATTCTCGTTTATGGAAGGGTCAAATTATTTGATATCATATTTTATAAAGATGGATCCATTTTTATCCCCATATTCCTTAAACCATTTAATGCAGTCATATGTGCTACTCCATTGGTTAATATTCAACGCTATTCTGAGCGTAGCACATATGTATTCTAATATAGTTTTGCTAATTCTCCCCGTGTTTTGGCCGGGTTAATAAGTCTACATTCAGGGTTTACCTTGAAATTGCTTTTATGATCTTTAAGGGTAATAAAGCAATCCTTTATATTATATTTTTCCACGCTATCCTCTATTTTTAATCTAGTGGCTAATGTACTAGTCTCTTTATTTATTTCCTTTTCTAAATCATAAATTATATAAGTTAGGGTAGCGTGGAGATGAAGTCTATATATATATATATACAAGGTGCGTCAAAAAAGCATCGAGATTTTTAAAACTTTTTGAAACACCTAGTATTCTAAAAAAATTAACGTTCCATTCATTGTTCATTTCTATCTAGATAAATACAGCTGCAAACTCGGCACTTTTGACACACACCTTGTATTCTGAAAAAAGAAAAAATCTATGGGTAATTCCATGTCAAATCATCCAGGCCATGTCACCCATCCCCTTCAATTTTTCTGGAATTTTGTACAGGTGTGGATTATCTTTAAGTTAGACAATCCCCAAAATTTGAGCTTCCAATTCCAAGAATTGGTGGAGTTATGACGATTTTTAGCTCTTCTAATTTGAGGGGGTTGCGAAAAATGGCGACCTTTTGCAATCTATTTTTGTCTGTAAAATGAGTTCTAGAGCTTCCTCACTCCTAAAAATTGGTTTATAAAAGTATATTTGACCAAGGAAAAAGTATGAAAGTTAACCAATTTTAAGTTATTAATGATTTTTGATTTTTTCATAGCAAGATCAATATTTCGATGTGGCACTGCATCTATGACAAAGATTTTTTCTATTATTATTTCATATATATTGGACATTATTTGTACCAAAAACATAGTTTGGTTTTTGCTCAGAACCGAAGCTCCAAAAATGCTATCAAAAAAGTCTTAAAGTTAACCAGTTATAAATTATTAATGATTTCTGATTTGAAAAGATTTAATTGATGTTGTAGCTTCGGTTCTGGGCAAACACCAAACTATCTTTTTGGTATAAATACTGGTCAATCTTTTGGTACAAATAATGGTCAATATATGTGAAATAATAATAGAAAAAATGTTGTCTTAGATTCAGTGCCACATCGAGATATTGATCTTGCTATTTCAGACTTTTCGATAGCATTTTTGGATTTTTACGTGTGAAAATGCTTTTATACACCAATGTTTAGGAGTAGACCTTATTTTACAGACAAAATAGATGACAAAAAGTCGTCATTTTTCACGAAACCCACCAAGTTTGGAGAGCTAAAAATCGACATTTGGAATTGGGATCTCAAATTTTTAGGGAATGTCTAACTTTAACACAGTCCATACCTGTACAACATTTCAGAAAAATTGAAAGCGGTAGGTGGCAATTTTACTTTTTTCTGGATGATTTGACATGGAATTACCTATATATATATATATATATATATATATATATATATATATATATATAATAGAGAGAGAGAGAGAGAGAGAGAGAGAGAGAGAGAGAGAGGGGTGATCGCCGAGATGGATCTTTTATCCCAAGGGTCATTCTTTGTTAAACTTGGGTAGCTAACTTCTGTCGGTGATTCGGCTCCCTAAACCGGATCTTCAAGTATGTATTGAGCAATTTCCAGTATGTATTAACCTGACTCATTCGATTTCCCTTTTCTTTTTTGCGACAGTCAAAATTGTGACTCGTCTGTTTTTTTTTTCTTTCTTTTATTATTCTGTTGAATCTTTCCCCTAAACTTCTCTTATCTCTTTCTCCCCTTCTTTCTCTCATCATCCCCTCTCTCCCTCCCCTATCTCTCTCTCTCTCTCTCTCTCTATATATATATATATATATATATATATATATATATATATATATATTATTATTATTATTATTATTATTATTACTATTATTATTATTAACTTAATACTTATATCCTGTGCAAGGATCGCACAGTAATCAATTTTTGTTCTTTGGATTTTCTAAGAGATGCCTGAGGCATTACGATAAATGGCAAGCTATGTAAAGAAATGCTGGACTTTTTTTAGAATTTTTTTCAAACCGAAATAAACTGAGGGTTCTTGGAAAAAAAAAGAAGGTTAAGCGCTTGGGTCTTTCTTCTTTTTATCAAACCCCTGAATATTTTTCTTTCTTTCAGATTCTCTACAAAATCACCCCGAAAATAAAACACATATAATGCATTTAACCTCAGGACCCCCAGAAATTATCAGATGCATATAAACGAAAATTTTGTAAATGTCAAAAGAGAAATGATAAAAATATTCAAAAGAAAATAAAAACAAAAAAACAAACAAAAACAAACAAAATCATTAATGTAATGCTCCACTCTTTCCATATTTGTACATTACCCTATCCTAACGAAACATTGCACATATTCGCGAAATAAAAGGTGTGTCGTAAAAGTATCGAGATTGAAGCTGTATTTACCAAGATAGAAATGAACAATGAACGGAACGTTAACATTTTTCAAAATACAAGATGTATCATGAAAATTTCGAGATAAAGCTGTATTTACCAAGATAGAAATGAACAATGAATGGAACGTTAATTTTTTCAGAATACAAGGAGTGTCGAAAATACAAAAAAAATCTCGATACTTTTTGACACACCTTGTATTTGGTAGCACAATAGCGTTTAAAAGCTCCAATTTCTCATCCAATTTAAAATCTAAAAGTAAGAATAGATAAGACGTAACAGAATACCAAGTGTAGAATGTGTGGAGACAAAATCGAAACGGTTAATAACAAAATAAACAAATGCTGCAAACAAGCACAAAGAGAATACAAGACAAAGCGCAGCTGTGTGGTAAAGTGATCGACTGGGAATTGTGCAAGAAATTATATTAACACCATGTAATTAAATGGTATATGCCCAAACAGAATATGTCCTGGAGAATGAGACACATAAAATTATTTGGGACTTTTAGATACAGATGGATCCCCTAGTCCCGGATAGGAGACCAGATCTTGTATTAATTAACAAGAAGATGAAAACTTGACATCTCGTGGATTTTGCCGTAACAGTGGATTACCAAGTGAAAGTGAAAGAAAGCGAAAAGATAGCAAAATACTCGGACCTTGCAAGAGAACTGAGAAAACAGTGGGACATGAGAGTAAAGGTCATATCAATTTTAATTGGTGCCCTTGGAACGATCCCCAAATAGGCTGGAAATTAGAGGAAGAATCGAGACCATCCAAACTACAGCAATGTTAAGATTAGCCTCTTCGACCACTTGTGAAGCCTAAGTAAGGGCCGAAGTGGAGTGTTGAATTTCACGGACTGCTCAGCTACCAAGAATCCGTCCTTAAACATCAAGTGTAACCACACACGACCAATAGGTGACATCTATTTTGGGGATTTTACCCCTCAGCAGGTGTGCCGTCATTGTGTTCTTGTGTTTCAACCAACAGGACGGTCGGATATGACAGAAAACTATATGGGACTTTAAGATACAAACCGATTAATCAATCTCGGCCAGAAATCTAGACGTCTAGATATCATCCCTTTATTATATACGTTGCTCAGCTGTGCACACATCTAGACAGTAAAAATAAAAGAATCGTATAGGTGCTAGGGATTGATATGACCAGACGATTGATTAGTTTCGACTTCTCCGAACTCTCTACCCCAAATAAAAGACAGAGTGCAGTGTAGCAGGTCATGTGCGGACCGCTTAGCCACCAGAATCCTGTTCGCAGGTGTTACAGGTGGTCACCCACGGCCAACGGCTTGCCCTATTATGGGTTTTTCTAACCCACTGCAAGGGTGCCGCCACCCTATTCTTCATCCCCAGACGACAGGGTGGGGAGATCTGGGAACTATGGAGTATCCCTTAATAACCCTTACTACCAGTTCCACTCCAACCTGGAGTGACAGTACCATCTCTGGGTCAAATATATCTGTTTAAAATTATTCGTATCTGAGAGGACCGAGTGCAAAAAGAAAAAAAAAAAAAAAAAAAAAAAAAAAAAAAATCATTTCAGAAAAAAAACTACTCCAAAAACCGTTAATATGAATGGACAATGAACACAATTTCCTAACACCTATGCATAGATTAATACTAGACGGGTTGACATGCCGTTAAAATCTATCAATTAATCAATCTACTTATCAATCTGTAATAAGTTATCTTTTCCCAATGATTGTCGGGTACATCTGCTAGTATTATTCCGAACATTAATAAAACATTATTCTGTTAAAAAACTACAAGAAATGTAAATATAAACTTAGAATAAACGCGATTACTTAACCCCTATGCATAAAATAACACTAGATGGGTTTACATTCCATTAAAATCAATCAATCAATCAATACATCTATCTATTTATAATAAGTTATCTTTTCCCGACGATTGTCTGGTACATCAGCTAGTATTATTCAGTACATTGATACAACATTATTATTGTTTAAAAAGTTAAAATTATGTAAACAATAAACAATAAAGAAATATGCAACTAAATGTTTGTCTCGTTATTCCCATATAATTTGGCAGAAATTTTCAATTGGACAAAACATTATCTGAAACAATTGATAATGTTATAGACCTTTTTTTTATTTTTTATTTTTTATTTCATTTTATGAAATCTATTCGAATGTAATAGTGATGTATAATTCGTCCGAAACAAATTCAATGATTTGATTAAACAGCAGTCATTAATTTTATTGGTAAAATGTCCGGCCCAACGATTTTGTCGCCGGAGTATTTTCCTATTCCCTAATTAATGATAATTTAACGAATTTGTCAATATAATTCGACTAATATTTTCGTGAGTGACTTCCATACATGTATTTATCAAAAACAATTACGTTATGTGCATCAATTAAGTAAATGTTACCTATTGCCTAATTGGATCTGATTAGGGAAGCAATAGCTTGCCTTCTTCATCGTTATCGCAACATACATCACCAATGGTGGTTACGACGTATAAGAATAGGTGTTTGAAGCTGAAAACCTGCTCTATCAAACGGTGATACTCAGCTCTCTGTTCTGTTATTTTTTTTTCTAGTTTATGGAAAAACAAATAAGTGGTAGGGCCGATTTAGCACAGTCGGTAGAGCATCCGACTTGGAAAATCAAGGTTCCGGGTTCGATACTGGCCTTAGCTAAATCTGCGTATGAGCAACACAGGTATCTGTGCGGTAAAGTGATGAGCTGATGGTAGATGTGACTCTCCACCCCGTACGTCAAAACAATCTCCTTGGTCTAGCACTTGTGAAAAGGGGATAGACTCCCTTGCTTTCTGGCTGATACCGAATTCACTTACTTTCGGAGTACTACTCAAGTGCATGTGTGTAGATAGATAGATAGATAGAGAGAGAGAGAGAGAGAGAGAGAGAGAGAGAGAGAGAGAGAGAGAGAGAGAGAGAAATTTATCAGATATAAATATATTTCAGCTATTTCGCTTCTTCAAGTCTGATTTCAGATCTTTAATCTTATGTATATACGCAAAGTCTTTTTCTGTACGTTTGATTTTGATTTTTCGGCTGTTGTCTTCATCTTTATTTGGGTATGTATGAAAACAACGTTTCATTGTTGTACTGTATCGGATCCGTAAATAAACAGAGCTGAAATATAAATCGATTGAAATTGTTTGTGTTGTTTATCACTTTTGTTCCTCAACTATTAATAACACACACACACACACACTCTCTCTCTCTCTCTTCTCTGTCTCTTTTCACACACACTCACACTCACACACACACAACACACAAATATATATATATATATATATATATATATATATATATATAGGAACCTACATAAGTAGACTCTATCTACCTAGGTTTTCCCAAATAGTTCTTCCGGATAATTCTGACTCTCTCTCTCTCTCTCTCTCTCTCTCTCTCTCTCTCTATATATATATATATATATATATATATATTATATATTGCTGGAATATGTTATATTGCCTCATATTTCCACCAACTTCCTCAGACTGAGTTCTGACCATTTTTGATATATGTTATTGCTCCATTGCATTTCATGGATTTTGTCATTGTACGAGCTCGTTTTAACCTGCAATAGTCAGTCATTTTTCGGCGATCTTTCATCTAATCTTTGGTGTCACTGTTTTAGATGATTGGCTGATAGCTAAAGGCGTGACAC
>CM042158.1:15256244-15261244 GCA_023376005.1 Doryteuthis pealeii | reverse complement strand
TTACAGTTCCCATTGTTAATTTTCAAAATGGTGACCGAAGAGAGGGAGAGAGAGAGAGAGAGAGAGAGAGAGAGAGAGAGAAAGAGAGAGAGAGAGAGAGAGAGAGAGAGAGATGTAAAAAGAAAGATATAGATAGAATAAAGTTGATTTTTAAAATGGCAATCGAAGAAAGAGAGAGATAGAGATAGAGAGAGAGAGACAACGGGAGAAAGAGAGAATGAAAGAAGGAGGCAGGGAGAGAGAGAAGAAAAAATAAATAAATAAAGAAAAAGAAAGAAAGAAAGTTTCATGACATCTCTCATTATACAAGTGTGAAAATGCAATCCGTGGATGAAGGAATTTTAAAACTAAATTAACAAACGTGCATGGTAATAAACTTAGGCTTGAAATTAAAAATTCATAAAATGAAACTTAAAAAAAAAATAAAATAAAATTTGCACAAGTGCGTGATTTGCTAATCAGGTGAGAAAGATTCTTGAATTTTTTAAGATACAGCATTGACCCTTGCGGCGCTATTTGCAATCTCTGCGATGAGGATGAAGTGAAAAAAAGGAAAGAAGGGGCGGTGTAATGAGGAAAACAAATAAATGAAAAATTCAACAAGGAAACCTTAGAAAGATATTTTTTTATTTCATTTTTTTCTCAGTATAAAACAACGATAAATTTGCAAAATATACGGACGAATAAATATTCCATCAAATCCTATTTTGCATGAAACTCACAAGAGGTTTACAATTCTTGTTGTGGATTTAAATTGTTACCTGGAGGAATGTGGCTATTTCATTTACATTTGGATGTTAAACGTCGTGTGTGGGTGGTGGTGTTAAATAAATGAGGGGTGCTCAGAAAGTATAGCCACCGAAACTAAAGCAGAAAACAGTGGTTCCTAAACATTTTCAGGTTGGCGCCCTTTAAGTAACCAGTGAATTCCTTACATCACTCCATACACGCACACGAACACACAATATTTTTGTATACTTTAAATCAAAAATAAACTAAACACAAAGATGTACGTCACAAATAAAACGTACTTTATTAAACCAATTTATTTTGCAGTTTTAGCTGTGTCAGCTAAAACCATCGGACCACGCGCCATTTTTTTTTCTGCGTCAGCAATATGAAAGAATAAATCCAAATCTCACCAGTTACCATAGTAACATAGTTCGCTGTCTTCACAGATTTTGTTAATGGAATTGACGTGCTCGGTGCAGAGATATCAGCTTCTTAATATCAGGATGGAACTCACTAAGACACCATAGATCCCCACCTTATTAATCCGCAGTATGGGATAACTAGTAAGGAGTCGGTTCAGACTTTCGACTTTTTAACTACATAGCAAATCAATGCATTCGTTGATAATTCTTATGTCTGTTTTATTCTGTATAAACAGCATACGTGTTCCTTTACCTTAGTATTTATGGCATATATTTTGTCATTTACATTTTGTAAAAAAAAAACAAGTTATTTATTAACTGCTCCTAATGTCACCCTGTCACCCTCAGCACCCCCTTTTGCCTAACCGACCCTAGATCTTTTGCATACTCCCATGGTGTGGTACCGCTCACTTTGGGAAATACTGATTTAAATGCATTGTTAATGATTTCACAGTAAAAATACATAGAAAGTAAAAAAGAAGGGGATAATTCTCATGTCAATTTTATTCTGTATAAACTGCATACGTGTTCTTTTACCTTAGTATCCATGACATATATTTTGTCATTTAGATTTTGTAAAAAATCAAGCTTTTAATTTACTGCTCCTGATGCCACCTTGTCGCTTTGTCCCTTATTGCCTCAGCGCCACCTACCCAGTTATGCTAGGATATACTTCTCTCAAAGACCTTTAGCCTTGGTTAGGCAACCAGTCAAGGAGAAAGAAAACGCTGAATTCAAACCAGCTTTACTCCGTGAGAGGATCGGAAAGTATTGGGTATTGGTAACGTTTAGAAAATGTGTTAAGGCTATCGTTGTAGGAAAGGAACTGGAGGAGTCTGGTTCAAATACTGGACGAGGTTGTTTGCGTTCCACTTAATCTCATTGGAAAAGTCAGGAATCCATCTAATGTCCCCCACCTCTTTGTGAATAGAAGAGAAGACTGAATTCTTTAGTCATGGGTTGGCAACCAGTCTAGAAGAAGGAAAATGTTGAATTCAAACCAGTTTAATTCCGCTTACAATTTGCTTTCTCTCACATTCTAACCATGGTGGGGAGGTAGAGTAAACACATCGAAGCAGCTACTTCTTTTTCCATGTAACGAAAATCAATTTAAATCAAATCAATTTCCTCGTCACTAACGAAAATGCATAGTATTGGTAGGTAACAACAGTGCTATGTATTTTTGCTAGTGACAAACGCATTTTGAGAAATGTGTATTTGGTCAATTTCATGGGAATACTTCAAACCATAAAACTGTGTGCAACATAAATGATTAGAAAAAAGTGCAATTTGTAAAAATGCAATGGAACATTGATAACATAATTGTGATTACTATAAAATATTTACAAATGAATTAAATTTCGGCATTAAATAACCCATTAAGAATTGATATGCCGATAAAAAATACAACAAACCAAACCAAACCAAACTAATGTTGCGTAGGGACCAAGTCAGGTTGTCGTAGTAGTCGTTAGTAGTAGTGGCCGTCGTTAGTTCAGTAACAACATACAAAAGTCGTATAGTAAAAAAAGGGGTTGTTTATTTATTTCTAGGCTCAGGGGTTCTTTTTCAGAGAGAGAGAGAGAGAGAGAGAGAGAGAGAGAGAGAGAGAGAGAGAGAGAGAGAGAGAGAGAGAGAGGTCAAGCTGTTCTATCGTAAATGTTGTTCATGCGCGCTGTTCGTTGCTACCCTAGACATATCACGACGAGCCCCACAAACAAGTCCGACCGTTCTCGGGCCCAGCGAAAGAGAGATCGAATTTTCTTTATTTGCATTTGTCGCCCCGGAGGTTGGGGGGGGGGGTTACATCCACTTCCGCCCCTCCGCAGAAACTGGGACTTCCGTTTTTACTTTTAAATCTCGTTCTGGGGTCATTGGTTGGTCAATGGCTGGCATCCGTTGGGTGTTTACCCTTCCAAACTTTAATCTCTTTTTGTTCTCATTTCTTTTTCTTCTCTTTCTCCAGAAATCCCATTACCG
Source organism: Doryteuthis pealeii (assembly GCA_023376005.1). Taxonomy (NCBI): domain Eukaryota; kingdom Metazoa; phylum Mollusca; class Cephalopoda; order Myopsida; family Loliginidae; genus Doryteuthis; species Doryteuthis pealeii. The sequence goes on along the minus strand of CM042158.1, from coordinate 15,258,110 downwards.
TTTTCTTTCCAATCCCTAAATTATCTGTACACCATAATGATTACGCTACGCTAATTTAAAAAAGATTCTAGATTCGCATCAAGAACTGGATCTAAACAAAGGATTATTAACAAATAGGAATTATTACTCGAAACAATTATTAGCCAATGATTAAAATCAATAATACCTAATATCAATGTATTTACGTTTCATATCGCTCTAATCTGTCTGTTAAACTATCTTTAATTTCTCATCTTTAGTTTTACCAGCAAAAACTAACAACCCCCTGACGTTGTAAAACTTAATTTTTGAAAGTTATTACCTGAGATTTTGTATTGTTTTACGACATAGGACTATGTTTTTTTTCAAAAGTACACCAATTTTTACATAATTCTATAAAATCTTATTAGAATTTAACGAACATTCTAATTTTAGTGTTAAAAATATACTTTCTAAAATTCTTCATATTAATTTTATCGACGTCCAAAATTATGTAAAATGATTTTTTGGCCACGCTCTTTCCTACAAAACCTTTGAAATCTAATATTTTTAACAATAGCATATAATAATTTTGCTGTCAAAATTCAAATAAATATGTATTTTTTTAATAAAACCAAGTTTCTAACAGTTAAATTCAAATGAAAACAATTTTGTTTTGTTTTACGTCAAACGATAATCAAAACAAAAATGTTTCCCCATATAATAGAATATAAATTATAAATAATAAATAAGATCAAATAAATAATCTTATAAATATTAATTAATCATTTTATTGCAAAATTTTAGATTTAACGACAGAAAACTTGTTTATTTTCTTAAATCCTTTGTCATTAAATCTGAAAAAAAAAAGAAGCAGTGGGAGTGAGTATATTTTTGTAACTGATTTTATTTTTAAGCAGACAGGGTAAGCATGATTTAAACTTAAATTTAAACTCGTAAGGAAAAGGGGACATGCGTAAACATAAACCGGATGCAGTTAAATACACAACCATCTTCAAATTTAATCTAGAAGATTATGTGACTATTTCCTGTTTGTAAATAATTTGCTCGTAAAACTTTATATGTTAGATAACTTTAAATATATATTAAATTAAAACAAACTATATTTAAATCAACAATATCAGGAATATATTATTGAAACATCTTTTAACAAACAATTTGGAACCTTTCATGTTGCATTCTTCATTAATTTGGATATATAATAAAGGGTTGTTATCTATTCTATGTATTAATGATTTTGGTTATAAATTAAAAAGTCATTGATAAACTTACGCAATTGCTGAATGTATTGTAACATAAGCAATTACGTAGTTTCGGTTACGGAGAGACATCCACCGAATCTAATAATAATAATAATAATAATAATAATAATAATAATATATATATATATATATATATATATATATATAGTTGTATCTTGACTAACGAGTTTAATTTGTTCTGCTTCTAACTCTTTGTCTACTGTCAGCCGCTCACAGCAGTTCTTCCACCACTGCGATCCTGCGAAGCCTCTGACAGCAGATGATGGTTAGACCCTTATAACTGAGCAGAAGGTCTCAGATTACAATAATGATATGACTTTATTTGTATAGAATGACTTCTGTGGTCAATAGATAGTTAACTTGAAATATCATAGAGGTACAAAATATTAAGAAAATTTGGTACGGCCGTGAGGGAAATCGGGTAGGTAAATCAATTCCATTAATGAAATAAACTGAAAAACCACAAGTCCGTTCCAGACTTTCGCCCAAACATCTTATTTTTTAACGTTTTTTTTAAAAAGAAAGATAGCACTGTGTTGTATAAAATAGAATGTAATTAATTCTGTGCTCTAATAGGTTTTAATGTTTATTTTTTTATATATAATATTTTTGTGTAATAAATTTG
>CM042158.1:15231244-15253744 GCA_023376005.1 Doryteuthis pealeii | reverse complement strand
GTCAGGGGTTATGTCATGCCCAGCTGTTAAGAAGTAATATATGTTGTGTATCTATATTTATACTTTTGTAGTAATTGGTTTTAACAATGTTAGCATTATTAGGGATCATGTTGTATAGTACTGATTAGATTCATGTCTATATTCTATGATATAATTTTATTTCCTTCAAAAAGGAGAGAATGTCTTCTGTGTTGACTTTTTCAAATAGATCTTTCACATTATTTGCAGTAAATTGCCATCGAAATATAACAATTTAATGCAAATAATATGAAAGGAAAAGAAAGAAAGAAAGAAAAAATATAAAGAACAAAAGAAAGACAAAAAAAGATCGAAATGAATTTTTACTGAATTTTATAAGAACGAAAGGAAAGATGGAAAAAGTGTAATACAAAGAAAGTGTTGTATACTTATACATCCAAATACAGTTTGCACCACACATAGAGTAACTCGCAACAGAGTGCTAAAAACATCGAGGTAGATGGTTCGCGTAATGGTTCCGTAATCTTCGTAGTCACAGTTATCACCTAGATGTTCTAAAACATCAGTGTACAAATAGTCTTGGACCAGTTCATTTACTCTTTATGAAAGGTAAGCTAGGCTAGTCCACAACAGAAAGCAAGAAAACAAGAAAAAAGGACGAAAATATGTAAATTGATTGTTATTGATTTTAACAGGAAAACCAAAGTAAAGCCAAGAAAGAAAGAAAGAAAGAAAGAAAGAAAGAATAAAAAAGAATGAAAGATATGAATTAACTTTTACTGATTTTATCTGAAAAAAAAAGCAACAAAGTAACGAGAGAAAGAAAGAAAGAAAGAAAAGAAAAAAGAAAGAAGAAAAATATTGTTACTGATTTTAACAGGAAAGAAGAAAAGAAAGAAAGAAAGAAAGAAAGAAAGAAAGGAAATATATTGGTTAATAATTTGTCTAATTGATTTTACGAAAGACAATAAAGAAAGCAATGAAAGACAAAAAAAGGAAAAAAAGAAAGAGTGAAAGAAAAGAAAGAAAGAAAGAAAGAAAGGAAGAAAGAAAGAAAGAAAGAAAGAAAGATGTGAATAATTTGTTTAATTATTTTTACTAAAGAGAGTAAAGAAAGAAATGAAAGAAAAAAGAAAATGAAAAAAAACAAAGAAAACAACGAAAGAAAAATAAAGAAAAGAAAATGGAAAAATAAAGAGAGAACGAAAGAAAGCAAAGGAAGAAAAAAGAATTATGTGAGTTATGAATTTTTAATTAATTTTGCTAAAGAAAGAATAAAAAAGCAATAAAATAAAATTAAAAAAGAAAGAAAGAAAGAAAGAAAGAAAGAAAGAAAAGAAAAAAAATAATGCGAATGACTTTTCTATTGATTTTGCGAAAGAAAGTTAAAAAAAGCAATGAAAGAAAAGAAAAAGAAAAAGAAAAAAAAGAAAGAAAGAAAGAATGATGTGAATGATATCTTTATTGACTTTGTGAAAGAAAGTTAAGAAAACAATGAAAGAAAAAGACAACGACAAAGAAAGGAATATACCAATCATTTTCCCAATTGATTTTACAAAAGAAAGTAAAACAAAAAAAAAGAACAATAAAAAGAAAAGAGTAAATGAAAGAAAGAAAGAAAGAAAGAATAGAACGGAAGTATAAAGATTTATTCACATTAAACATATAACGCCCTCATTCTGTCAATTATATTTGCATTAATGTATAAATACTGATAGAATTCTAAAGTAAAATCATTAGCAATTCATTTACTTTATAGATCTCTTCTCTCTCAGTCATGATTCAATTAATTCCTCACCACTGGCCATCACACGTTTCTACAGTAAAATACTTACTATTATATTTTCATACTAAATCATTAACAATCGATATGCGTGCTATTTATACGAAGGAGTTAACAGCCCTTTCGCAATAAAACTTATTTATTATCGGCACACTACATTCTGTACATGCGTTCTAAGAGTTGGGATTGTTGTTGTCACGTGATCGAAGTTTGAGTATGATCGCACCATTTTTCTTGCTGCCTTTACAGTGTAAACATGGTAGCTCCACTAGCTGTATACACCAAGGAAGTGACCCAATTTATCTGATAGTGTCAGGGGCTGAATTTCATCGAAGGCTTTTAGCATAATATATGAACAGTGCACTACTGCGTAGAAGTATGTATGAGTGGATAGAGAAGTTTAAAAGTGCAAAGACAATCGTGGCACATGAAGAGGGTACAGGACGCGCATCAACCTCAACCATTGATGAAAAAATTCAGCAAGCTCGTGAGATGGCAAGCGCAACCAAGAAGTGATCATCGATGAGGTTGCTTGTTCTCTGTAGATTGCTTATGTTTCTGCCTATCAAATCGTTTACATTTGAAGGGTAGTGACGAGGAAGTGAAATCCGTAGTGAAGAAGTGGCTCAAAGAACAGTCAATAGAATTTTAGTGGCAGAGATACATGCTCTCATTTCAAGGGAGGACATCGCTATTTAGAGAAATAGTCTCTATGTGGAGAAGTAGGGATGTGATCCACAGAGGACCAGCTTCATTTCGATGTATGATACATGTTCCTGTGTTTGTAATTATACCTCTCCTAAATAAAATGGCATTACTTTTTGACATACCTATGTGGAGAAGTAGGGATGTGATCCACAGAGGACCAGCTTCATTTTGATGTATGATACATGTTCCTGTGTTGGTAATTATACCTGTCCTAAACAAAATGGCATTACTTTTAGACTCATTTATGTGGTGAAGTAGGGATGTGATCCACAGAGGACCAGCTTCATTTTGATGTATGATACATGTTCCTGTGTTGGTAATTATACCTCTCCTAAACAAAATGGCATTACTTTTAGACTCATCTATACGGAGAAGTAGGTATGTGATCCACAGAGGACCAGCTTCATTTCGATGTATGATACATGTTCCTGTGTTGGTAATTATACCTGTCCTAAACAAAATGGCATTACTTTTAGACTCACCTATATGGAGAAGTAGGGATGTGATCCACAGAGGACCAGCTTCATTTTGATGTATGATACATGTTCCTGTGTTGGTAATTATACCTGTCCTAAACAAAATGGCATTACTTTTAGACTCATTTATGTGGTGAAGTAGGGATGTGATCCACAGAGGACCAGCTTCACTTCGATGTATGATACATGTTCCTGTGTTGGTAATTATACCTGTCCTAAACAAAATGGCATTACTTTTAGACTCATCTATGTGGAGAAGTAGGGTATGTGATCCATAGAGGACCAGCTTCATTTCAATGTATGATACATGTTCCTGTGTTGGTAATTATACCTCTCCTAAACAAAATGGCATTACTTTTAGACTCATCCCCGTATGTGTATATTAAATGAATTAATTTTTGTGTTCATCATTAAGAACTAAGATGGATGCGGAGTTAAGCAACACCTACTCTGGATACGACCTGATGAGAGAAGATAAACAATTAATAAAAAGAGTTGGCAACGTTTCATAGGATTACTTGAAGTTTAAATTAATTAAATTTAAATAATTAAATTAAATTAAATTAACTAATTAATTAAATTAAATTAAATTAAATTAAATTAAATTAATTAATTAAATTAAATTAAATTAAATTAAATTAAATTAAATTTAAATTCAAATTAATTGTTTAAAAAAATAATGATTATTCACTATTTGAAACTATATGGTTGTTTGTAATAATTGAAACCTTTTTTTATTCGTCGGGGATGTCTAAAGTAGGTATCAGCCAAACAGCGAGGGAGTCTATCACTTTTTCACGAGTGCTAGGCCAAGGAGATTGTTTTTGCGTCTAGTCCTAGCGGATTTGTAAGTGGGAATATGAAGGGAAAAAAAACAATTAAACAATGATTAAAAAGAGATCTACTTTAAGTTTAAAGTGAACAGGGGATTAAGAAAAGGAGAAAAGGTGTGACTAATGTAAATAGCGCGTCCCTAAAAGTCAATAAAGAATATAAGAGTCGTCGGGTGGCCTAAAGTCGGCATCAGCCAATCACGAGGGAGTCTATCCCATTTTCACTAGCGCTAGACCAATGAGATTGTTTTTTGCGTCTGAGGTCGTTTCATGATGCGTTTCATTCGGGGACGGCATGAAAAGGGTTGTGGAATAAAGCTTCACACAAACACACATAGACACGCACAGTGAGACACACAGATACAGGTACAGACAGACAGACAGACAGATAAACAGACACACACACACACACACACACACACACACACACACACATATATATATATATATATATATATATATATATATATATATATATATATCACTTCCGCAATTGCCTGTAATTAATCAATATCTCGATTAATTCATTGGAATTAACCCTGAAGATCATTTATGTTGAAACTTGAGGAGGTTATTCCGATACACACCTTAATACTAAATCCGCTCTAATAACGTATGAGAATTTTATATTCGTTTATAACACTAACTTATTTGATTAATACTTGAAATGACCCTCAATATTGCGATTAAATCGGTATTTTATTATCCGGTAAGTCATCTTCTTTATCATATCATAACACACACACACACACACACCACACACACACACACATATATATAATATATATATATATATATATATATATATATATATAATATATTATATATATATACATATATATATATATATATATATAGGTATTTTGTATTGGAGAAAGGAAAAATAAATTGCGAATTGCAATCAGTCACGTCCAGGATTTGAACTCGGTTCGCTGAGCCCATTTCCCATGACGTTAAGCATCACACTACGTGTCTCCAAATTGTGCATAGCCCTTATCTGGGATCGCCCAGCTCCTTTCTCGCGTAGAAATCGACCTACTCTCTTCAAGCTTTTCTCGCTGATTAAAATTTCTACTGTCTAGGATCAGTTTATCACGTGACCTTTGTCCAATGAAAGCCAAGCTTTCAAATTAAAAGAATTATCAATCCTCCTACCAGTACGGGATGCGACACAAGATCTTTTTAACGTTGAGATCCACGCACAAACCGAAGCCCATGCAATAGCCAGTGCAAAATGTGCATGCATTCTTTTTTTTTGCGCCTCAGGCACTGGGCAATAAACACAACCGCTGGGGGGAAGTACCCCGGGGACCACACGATTGATTTTATTTTATTCAGTGGTCTAGAGGCCGAAGCCCTTAAACTATACCCAAGCTCTCAAATGATCACATGCTCATCGCATGTCAATCACGTCGTGTGTCATTATGACAGAATTTATTCAAAATATCTCCACTACTGTCAAACAATAGTTTTATAGAAGAGTTAATAGAAGACTTAACGCAGGATGGACTGGCTCATAGCCTATAATATATATTCGGACAAAATCTCTGCGTTTAACTACACACATTTGACCCTTCTCGTTCTTGTAAGCTTGTCTTTGTGAATTGTTCTACTTCTTGTTTTTATGTAATAAGCATCTGTTTGCACCAGATACAAGTGCTGAATAAAATATATCTCAATCACACTATTTCGCTGTGTAACTTTTACCACCTCAACTACAACAAATAGATTCCTCGAACCTATTAATTTACGAAACAAATGGATGCTCAAATGGAAATAGCGCGTCATTTCCCCAGCCACGTAATTAGTAGCTTAGCTAAAATTTACATTTGGTTTGCGTTCCTTGTGAAAACACACACATCGATTGGTGTGTTTATGTATCTATTAAAATTAGCTGACGTCTACAAATTTAGTTGCATGCTGTAATAATTCGGTTTTATTTTCGTGTTAATAACCCCCGGCACAGTGACGTGTACATAGGAAAAAGAGCGCCAAGTATGCAATTGCCGACTCGGTTGGTCGGCATAAAATTTAAATAAACAGCGTCGGAGTTTCATAGATTTTATTGATCAATGCATAAACAGAAATAGGACGGACTAAAGTTTTCATCGTTTTCTTCAAGAGTTCACGAGATTAATAAATGTTCAATTTTATTTTTAGCACTTTGAGCTTAATGCTTTTGCCGACAGACATGTGTACATTCACGTACGTACGGGGTCTGTCTGGAAGCGTGCCTGGCGTAATGGGTATCATCTTATCAAATGCTACTCGGTAAACCCAGTTCAAATCCGGGACGAGGCTGTTTGTATCTCACTTCACCCTAATACTTTTTAAAGAAAACATACATACATACATACATATGAATATTAACATACTAAAAATCGTCATAACTCGGCCAATTTTTGGAATTGGAAGCTTAACATTTGGGGATTGTCTCACCTTAACATAGTCCACACCTGGACAAAATTTCAGAAAATTGAAGGTGGTGAAAATTTTAATTTTTTTTCTGTGATTTGAGATGAAATTACCCTTAAACTCAATCTAGCCTTTTTATTGGTTCTGATATTGTGTTCACCTCTATACTAAATACATGTGCAAATTATAAACTAACAGCGCCTACCTTTACAAGTTAAAAGTAAATATCTTATTATATTTATAGATGAATAAAACTCATTTTTCTATAAACATTTTTATTATCTTTTATTCTGTATATATTAGCAGTACCTGTGGATATACCATTGTATTATAATTTAATTAATGTTATATGTAAATTAGTTGAAACAAAACGAATAATTCCGTTATTATTACAATGTCCGTGATCTCTCTGTAAGGCTTGCCAGTGTGTTTCTGCAACGTTACAATTTTAGTAGGTTTTCTGGAGTAACGTCCATCGCGGACAATGAACGTGGGACAACTAATCGTCAGTCAAGAAAATAGTGTTGGGTTTTATATAACCTGATGCCGTAATATTTTTCAAGGCCAAACCAATTTCACCACACACACACACACACACACACACACACACACACACAGCCAGTAACACTACTCTCCTTACACAGTCTGAAGAAGGGAGCTATAATAATCCGGAAAATTTACTACTACTAAATAAACGAAATTCTAATAAAAAAAAACTGAATTTCTGATATTTAATTATTTAATGCTTCATACAAATGCCCAAACCTGATATTGTTCCTCCTACAAAGTGATACATATACCAAAATAATCTCAAACATATATATATATATATATATATATATATATATATATATATATATATTACGTCACATTGAAATAGAACGGTACTAACGGCTATTAAATACTTAGATTTGTATTTTTTTATTTCCATATTTATATTGTATATCATTCTGATGTTACGACATCATCCATCAACAATTCCCTGATGATGCTTTAATATAAAAAAATGTCGGCTAATACTTCTAAACATCATGATATCATCCCCTGAGTAACTGGCTTTTTTTCATATGTATATATATATATATATATATATATATATATGTGTGTGTGTGTGTGTGTGTGTGTGTGTTTGTGTGTGTGTGTGAGTGAGCATTTTTTGCATTACTTCTGTCGTCAGGTGTTGCTTGTCTTTTTGCAGGAATCATTTTCTATTTGTGACGACAAGAGTAACGCAAAAAATATGTTCAGTTTTGTTTGCTTGGCTCTGAAAGCTTTGTTTTGAAGATTGGAGATATATATATATATTGGATATGATGATTTTCTCGATTTGTTTATACATTTAATATTCCCGCTTATTCATTATTAATTAATTAATTTTAATTATAACTCCAATTAAGCATATATTATATATATATATATATATATATATATATATATATTATATATAATATATAATGATTTGACCTGACATTAACCATATATATATATATATATATATATATATATATATATATATATATGGGTAATGTCATGTCAAAACATCCAGAAAAAAGTAAAAGTAAAATTGGCACCCACCACCTTCGATTTTTTCTGAAATTTTTTCCAGGTGTGGACTATGTTAACATTAGACAATCCCCAAAATTTGAGTTTCAAATTCCAAAAATTGGGGAGATATTTCGATGTTTAGCTCTCCCAATTTGGTAGGGTTGTCGAAAAATGACGATTTTTGTAATCTATTTTTGTCTGTAAAATAAGTTCTAGAGCTTCCTACTAAAAATTGGATTATAAAAGCATTTTATTAAACTATCTTTTTGGTACAAATAAGTAAGTAAAGTAAAGTCGGCGGGGCGGCCTAAAGTCGGTATCAGACAGTCAGCGAGGGAGTCTATCCCCTTTTCAATAGCGCTAGACCAAGGAGATTGCTTTTTTTAGCATCTGAGGTGGGGCGTTATACCTACCATCAGCTCCTTACTTTACCGCACAGGTCCCTGTGCTACTCATACGCTGAGTTGGCGGGGACCGGTATCGAACTAGGAACCTTGTGGTTTCTAGCCGAACGCTCTACCGACTGAGCTAACCCGTCCCCTTTTGGTACAAATAATGTGAAATAAATGTGAAATAATAATAGAAAAAATGGTTGTCGTAGACGCAGTGCCACATCGAGATATTGATCTTGCTATGAAAAATTCAAAAAACATCAATAACTAAACATTGGTCGACTTTAAGAGTTTTGCAATAGCAGATTTTGATTCCGTAGACAAAAATCCTTTTATAAACCAAATTGTAGTAGTGACACTCTAGAACTCATTTTACAGACAAAATAAGTTACAAAAAGTCGCCATTTTTGGCGCCCCTCAAATTTGGAGAGCTAAAACTCGACATAACTCCGCCAATTTTTGGGATTAGAAGTTCAACTTTTGGGGATTAGCTAACTTTATCATATTCCACACATTTCAGAAAAATTGAACGGTGTGTGTGACATGGCCCATATATAAGATCTTTTGTAGGCGAATTAGTAAAAGGCTCCCGATCGGTTGGTAGACCACGCCTACGCTTTAAAGATGACTGCGGGAGAGACATGGGGATATGCGATATTGACACAAACACGTGGGGGAGGGGGTAGATGCAGAAAATTGAGCGACCTGGCGCGTTAACGTTAAACAAGTCACGAAGAGGAGTGAGGCAGAGAGGAGAGTAGCCTTGGCAGCAAAGAGAACCAGAATGCATCACCGTTGGTGTGCAGTCAGTGCACCAAAGACTGTCACTCAGTGATAGCCCTGCACAGCCACTTGCGCAGGCGCCGATAATTTTTATATTCACCTTTTGGACACTACGTTATCGTCGGAAAGGTACCAACAACAACATATATATATAATATATATATTATCATAAAGGTACACAGTAATAATCTACTCGAGTTTAACCATAAGGATCTTCAGGGTTAAATCCACTGGGTTAATCAAGATATTGATTAATTGCAGTCGATTTCACGTGTGTGTTTTTTTTCGCGATAAACGGATTCCCCTTTTTTTTTAATGATCTTCGCATATTCCAAGACTCAAATGATATTTATCTTGGTTAAACCGAAACTTTTCATGACGCTATTGTGACATATTTTGATACTAAACTTACAATAATCACGTTTTATTTACTGCCTCATTTCTATCGGCTAACAGACAACAGATCGTGAGAAAAGAAATGATACTTTATTTGATTTGAAATTAAGACTAAAATTGTAAACACCTGCGCTGCTGATATATAGGATTCACCTAAGCTGACACACACACAGACACACACACACAACACAGAGAGAGAGAGAGAGAGAGAGAGAGAGAGAGAGAGAGAGAGAGAGAGAGAGAGAGGGGGGGAGACACACACAGACAGACAGACACACACACACACATATATACACCTATATAATTCTTACTTAAATATATATATATATAATATATATATATATATATATATATATATATATGAAAATGATATAAAATATTTTCATTTTTAACAGTATTGTTGTTTTTATACCCTTTATATATATATATATATATATATATATATATATATATATATATATAATAAAGGAAAATTTTTCAAGTTATATTTTATAGACGATGACACTATTTTATATACGACTACACAATTTGGTTTTCATTCTTATTGAGCCAAGGAAGTTTTTAGATATTTTTTATTTCTCATTGGGAAAGTGAATCTCTCATTGAGAGGCTGCGTTTAACAAGAAGGAATAATCAGAGGGAAGTAATCTTGAAAAACACAATACATTTTTTCATTTTTCTCAATATTTTTCCCCTTTGAAAAAAAATTCGGGTGAAGGATTTTAACATTACATTCTAATATCAGTCGGAAGATTGTTTAACAAAAAAAAACTTTCATTGCTATATTATCGTATGTAAATAAATAATTCTCTTTTCATATTTCATATTTACAAAAAACTTACACAAACACACACACACACACACACACACACACACACACACACATATATATATATGTAATGTTGTGGAGTCCACATATGCTTCTCTGTAGATATATGTAATGGATGTTGGAGAAAATAAATAAGATAAAAAAACACAATATTCATCACTTTAATTTTCATTCTTATATTTATTTTCATTATATATTTTTCCATTCTTCTAAGACAACCAAAATGTATTCACATAGTTCATCAGACACACACACACACACACACACACACACACACATACATATATATATATATATATATATATATATAAAGAGAGGGAGAGAAAGATTGGTTATAAAAATTTTATGAAATGTTTGCTGCTGATATCCACAGACTGATTCTCGCAATTCAGAAATATGTACAGATATAGCTTGGTGTTAGAAAAATGAAAATATTAATTCATCTCATGTGCCAATATCAATTTAACGTACAACCAATTTTTTTTAGTGAAATAGATCACTAATTAGAACTGAACCTATTCTAATAGGGACCACCTCAAGCGGATTTAAAAGTTTGGATTCAGTTTTCTTTCTCCTAGACTGGTTGCCTAACCAAGCTTAAAGGGCCTAGTTTGTTCTACTAGTTTACTCATAACTGGAGGGAGAGTAATTGGATTCATACCTTTCCCAAGGATATTAGCGCGATGTGAACTGTAGCCTCGTCCAGGATTTGAACTCGTATCGACAAGTTCATTTACTACGACTCTAACCTTACACAGTGCACCTTAAACTAACTGGTGATTTTTTGTTTTTACTTGAAAACTCAGATTTAGGAGTTGCCGAAAAAACAAATGCTAGAATTAAAAGAGATTATGTACAGAATCTAGAAAAACAATCATTCCTCATAAGAAAGGTAACACTTTTATTGTAAGGATGTCTTTAACAATCAGAGGGGGGCAATCTTGAAAGACATAATTCATCGTACATAATGTACAAATGTTTAACCTATAATGCCGCACAGGAGCTGGACGTCTCAATATCGAGATTAAGAAGACTGCAGAGCAGCGAAATCTTCGTCGTCATAAACCACTAAATCCAGAGGGAAATTTTCGTTGCTATGTGTGTGAAATCCAGAATTGGACAAACTAGCCACCAGAGGGTCCACAACTGATGAACGACATGGAGTGACGTCATCGTCGTCTGCGATGGACTTCTAAAAGAAAGAAAAAAAAGGAAGAACCCTATGGAAAAAATATAAGTATATAAAATTATCCACATTTAATATAATAATTAGGTGATTAAGTAATTATGCATAGCTACAGATGGAGATATATATATATATATATCTCAACATAGGATGAGAGCTCTGAAATTACTAGAGCAGTTCAGATACCTAGGTAGTAATATCTCATCCACGGGAAGTGATGTGAATATACGTACAAGAAAACAAGGACTGACGTAGACAGATTATCGATCATATGGAAATCCGATCTCACTGATAAGATAAAGCGAGAATTCCTTCAAGATGTAGCAAAGCTACTCTATGGCTTTACAAATTAGATTTTTAAACACTTTATATATATATATATATATATATATATATATATATATATATATATATATATATATATATATACAAACCCTCACATACACTCATACTCACACCATAAAAGAGAATATTTGACGTCATATTTCAAACCGTCCACCTTTCCAGCGTTCTTTTTTCAAACTTCAAATTTTGAACAGACAGATAAACAAGGACTATCGCAGTTTTTCTCGTTATTCTGTGATAGTTTTTTTATTACCTTTCCTTATATCAACAAATGCCATGAAGAAGATCTAATTAATAGATCGAAACACTGCAGCGTCGCTAATAAACTTACCACTCAACTTATTTAAAGCTGTGTTTTTTCAATTTTCTTAATATACTACATACCGTCGGATTGACTTCCATCTCTTCACACACACACACATATATATATATATATATATATATATATATATATATATATATATATATATATATATATATATATATATATATATATATATATATAGTTCAGTCGTGATTGTAAAAAAAAACATATATCCTGTAAGCATGTATCAATTAATTGTTTAACCAGACTGACAGTCGCTGACGTCCATAAGGATAAGGAAATTGGCAGATGAAAATTCTGTCGAGTTCGCTCCCGGTTAGAGGTAGCTGTTAAAAAAGCCGAGCCACACTGATGAGATGTAAACGTCGAAACACGTATCTATGGATAAATTAGTTGTAGAAATCTTTATATATCTACTAAGGGTTTCAGCGTTGACACGCTTCTTCAGTGACACACCTGCTATTAATATACCTTTGTTACTATGGATATGGGGAGGTTTAGATCACTATTGATTTAATCACACTTCCAGTCGACTATTTGTTGTTTACTTAAGTTATAGTGATTCCTCCCTGTCGTGTATTTTTGTTTTGTTTTATTATTGCCTGTCTTTGTTTATTTTTGGATTCATATCTGTGATGTAAATTTAATTTGTTACTCTATTTTGTATTTTTGTCACTTCTCTTTCCTTCTCTTTCTTTTCCGTCTATAGTAATGTTTTTCTACTTCATGATATATATTCCAATAAATAGGAGGCGCGTGGTGTAATGTTCCCACAATCGGAAATGGACACGACGACAAGAGTTCAAATCCCGGATGAAGCTCTGTGTATTTTCCCAAAGCCCCAATACCCTTCATATATGCGCGTGGTCTAAAGGTTAGAGTCATGGTAAATGGACTCCCAACCCGAGTTAAATTCCTAGACGAAGCTGCTTGCATTTCACATGGCACTAATATCATTAGAAAAGGTATGGATCCAATTCTCCCTCCAGCTATGGCTAAATAGCAGGGTAAATAGGGCTCTTTAACCATGGCTAGGTAACCAGTCTAGGAGAAGGAAAACCCTGAATTCAAACATGTTACTCCGCTTAAAAATTGACCTTGTGACGTATCCTGCTCATGCGGAGTGGTTAGTAAAATATATATATATATATATATATATATATATATATATATATATATATATATATATATATGCATTCATATATTTGTATAATTATTTCTGAATATTTTTTATTTATTTTGCACACGCTCATATAGAATATTTTAACGTGTCGACTTGAGTTCAAATCCTTGACAAGGCTATTTGTCTTTTTACATATTGCTAAAAGAATTATGAAAGTATGAATACAACTAATCACCATCCACCTGTAGGTAAATAGTAGGGCAGACTGGGCTATCCAACATTAGTTAGGCGACCAGTCTACGAGAAGGAAAAAGGTATATATATATATATATATATATATATATATATATATATATGTATAATAATGATTTCAAATGGTAGCTTGCGTCTATTGAGTTGGTAGTTTTTAATATTTTAGTGATCGGCCCATTATGTGTCTGCAATAACCTAATCATTCATATTTATTGTTTAAAATATTTTTCTTATCCGGGGATCTAATTATTTGTTGTGGTAATTTACCACGAACGCATGAACTCTTCCAACTATAAATAGCAGCAGGTTCTGCACTTAAGCGAGAGTTAATATATCTCAGCGAATATTGATTAGACCGTCTCGCGTGTAACCTTCTTATTTGTATATGTTTTATTACTCTTCTTTGTTAATATATTTGTTTAACTCATTTCCTCTCTTGTGTCTTTATTCTGGCCACTAACTAGGCCACAACCTTATTGTTAATTTTTCCTGTAGGCACAAGAAACACGGGTCATTTCGTGATAAGTATAAGTTTAATTTTCTTAAAATATCTCATTTAATAAGGAGAATGGATAAAGCCGCATCCCCAAAGACCTACTGTATGGCGAATTAGTAGAAGGCCCCGCCGGTAGGAGACACACCTGCGCTTTAAAGACGTCTGCAAGAAGGACAGGAAGACATGCCACATCAACACCAACACATAGGAGGCTTGTGCAGAAGACCGTGTGACCTGGTGCCTCCTCATCAAACAAGGGACGAAAAAGAGTGAAAAAGAGAGGTAAGAAGCCGCCACAGAAAAGAAAGTCATAAGGAAGGAGAGACAACAGCCACCCCAGAAAGCATCACTGTTTGTTTGCAGTCACTACAACAGAGATTGCCATTCAAAAATTGGTCTGTTCAGCCACTCACGCAGTTGCAGATTTTTTTAAAAAGTGGACACTACGCCATCGTCTTTAGTAGACGGAAAGATGCCAACAATAGGTTTTATGTTCTGTTCCTTTAAATCCCAAATAAAACTGAATAGAGTCTTTACATTTCTTAGCTTACCGTTCTCTTGTTTCAAACTAAGGAAAGTAACTATACCATCTATTTGGATTTTAAAAGAGCAGAAACTCAGAATAGTCTATCTATCTATTTATCTATCTCGATATCTATCATTCTATCTATCTCCAAATTAATCTATCTATCAATCTATCCATGTGTGGTCACATATAACTAAAATATTTAAAAAAAAATACCAACTTAACAGATACAAGCAGTAATTTGAAATTATTATTGGAATTTAAAGGAGCAGAACCTCTCAATAATGTATCTATCTATCTATCTATCTATCTATCTACTTATTTTGGTCGCATATAGCTTTTTATATCTATCAATCAATCAATCTATCTATCTATCTATCTATCTATCTATCTATCTATCTATCTATCTATCTATCTATGCGTGGTCGCATATAGCTTTAATATCAAGATAAAAAAGGTTACTAACCTATTTTGGTATATTTGGGATTTAAAGGAACAAAACCTCCCAATTATCTATCTGTCTATCCATCTATCTATCTATCTATCTCGATATTTATTTATCTATTTCGATATTTAACAACCTATCTCAACATTTACGTATCTATATATCTGGATATCTATCTATCTATTATCTATCTATCTATTTCGATATTCATCTATCACGTAAGTTATCTTTCTATTTATCTCAATTTCTATCTATCTATCTATCTATCTATCTATCTCGATATCTATCTATCTATCTATCTATCTATCTATCTATCTATTTCGATATTCATCTATCACGTAATTTATCTTTCTATCTATCTCAATTTCTATCTATCTATCTATCTATCTATCTCGATATCTCTCTCTCTCTCTCTCTCTCTCTCTCTATCTATCTATTTCGATATTCATCTATCACGTAATTTATCTTTCTATCTATCTCAATTTCTATCTATCTATCTATCTATCTATCTATCAATCTATCTATCTATCTATCTATCTATCTATCTATTTCGATATTCATCTATCACTATATCTATCTATCTATCTATCTATCTATCTATCTATCTATCTATCTATCTATCTATCTATCTATCTATCTATCTCATCTCTATCTATCTATCTATCTATCTATCTATCTATCTATCTATCTATCTATCTATCTAAAGACGTATATCGCTTTTTATACTTGTCAAACATTTGGCACGTCGGAACCTAATAAAATTTAGTCTTAAAATAAACAAATATACTTTCCACCTCTTTTGCGAGAATTGATAGACAATTACATAAACTTGAATGTAGATCCAAATTTTTAATAGAAAGCTCAATACAAACAAAACCTCACTTGGCACTAATCGCCTTCATTAGTTATTAACAATGTACGTTTTGAAGCGACACAAAACAAGACGCTCGAATTTGTAATATATTAGATATTTATGAATGATGGATTGCTGGTTAACTTGGTGCCCGTGGGGTCACTTGTACAATAGCAGCTATTCTTATTCCCAAGGATTTTCGGAAAGAAAGAATTCTATTTAGAGCGCCGGCTGATTGTCCACATTGTAGCAACAAAAGAAAACTCAGCCATTCTTCAATTCCAATTACAAAAACGAACATTCTCAGTTATAACACATACAGATATATAGACATACACACAGCAAATCAGACACACACACCGCTGTTACATAATTATTAATTCTAATACTTATGTACAGTAGTGTAGAAACCAAAATGGCTGTTATAAGTTGCAGCCGGTGGCCTTGAAGGATGAGTGACAAGGCTTGACCTCATCCTGAACCTTTCGGTGGATACCGTGAGAATCGGTGGAGAAGACCCTCTTCCGGTTTAGATTAGAAAAAGATTTTTAGGGAGATCGGCCAAAGACCACGACGGTGGTAAGTCGTGTTATGCACGCTCCGACTCAATCTGCGCACGTAGTCTGGTGGGGAATTCGAAATAAAATATGATCTAAGTAAATCGAAGTCTTGTGTTATTATCTAAAAACTACCAATGACCCAGGGCTTCTGATAAAGAGAATTCCCCAATGGAAGACCAGACACGAAGTCCCCAAGACGAAGTCCAGACGCTAGAAGAGACGCTAGAAGAATAGAAGTAAGAAAGTAAGGAAAAAGGTATGCAACACTGCACGCACACACGCATATATATATATATATATATATATATATATATATATATACATAGATAATATGAGTGATATATTTATATGTAAAGCGTGTTCAATATTATTGATAGAGCATTTATATATAACATAACGTAGCGCCTAGTTACTGACAATTTCTCGCCTATGCGATCTTCAGACCAAGACTTGAGATCGCGTAAGCGAGGAACTGTTAGTAACAAGGTGTCGTTGACTCCATGTCTATGTGTTGGGTAGGTGCCAAGCTGGGTTGTAGTAATAGTCATTAGTAGTAGTAGTCGTCATTAGTTCAAAATAACAATATACGAAAGTCGTATGGTCAAAAAAGGGTTCTTTATTTATTTCTAGGCTCATGGGTTCTTTTTCAGCGGGAATGAGAGTGAAAGAGTAAGGTCAAGCTGTTCTATTATAAATCACGTCCATGTGCGCTGCTCGTTGCTTGACTAGACTTGTCACGATAGATCCCCAACGAATACATCCGACCCTTCTCGGGTCCGGCGAAAAAGAGACCGAATTTTTTTTACTACCGTTTGTGGTCTCGGGTGGGGGTGGGAGATTACATCTACTTCCACTCTTCCGCAGAAAAACCTGGAACATCCGTTTTTATTTTAAAATTTAGTTCTGGGGTCATTGGTCGGTCAATGGCTGGCAGCCGTTGAATGTTTACACTTCCAAACTACCTTAATTTTATATATAATATATATATATATATATATATATATATATATATATATATATATATATATGGCTGTGAAGTCGGGTCAGAAAAATTATACCTACTCCGACTCCTGTTGAATTTACCTTTAAATGGCCCTAGTTTACTATTTCTCTGAATGTTTGAGATGAGGCTTCATGATTAGTATTATCTGCGTTATTCGGACTATTGTCCCCATCTTCATTGTTATATGTACAACCTTTCGTCCGATAAGGTTCCCGAGTCCGAGAAGGTTCCCGAGTCCGACAAGAAATAACTGGAGAAGGTCGGAGAGCATATCGACCGAAACGTTGTACAGATAACAATGAAGATGAGGAGAATAGTCCGAATAACGCAGATAATACTGGCCTTAGTTTAGTCTGTAACGGTATTCAGTGCACACTTATAAATATATTATAAGTATAATGGATTTGTATATATATATGAGTGGCCTATAAAATTACGAAACATGATAAATTCTAAAGATTTACTCTTTTGGTTCATAAAATATAGTCCAATGTTTTAAGTAGTATTGTTTTACTGTAGCATTGTTTAAGCTTATTCAAATGTACATACAAGTCAGACAGGCGAAGTTGGCGAATGTGGGGGGGGGCATTTGAATTTTGAATATCTTGAAATTATTCTGTCACCAAAGATTTTTTGGTGAACTTATAAATATCTCAGTTGAATAGTAGAATTGTAATATCTTAATTTGTTTAGTTTTTTTTTCACATTGTAACTTGACATTTCCAATTTGCTTAGATTACTTATGATATCTGAAAAATAATATAAAAATTAAATCAAAAGAAGGAAAGTATTGTTACCGAGTTGATATACACACTGCACATATGGAGATTTCAAGATGTATATTCTATGCCACGTGGCCTTTCAAATTTTCACCCCAACTTTATAAAGATCCGGAAATCGAAGGATAACAATCAATCGGAGAGAAATGCGAGTTTTAAGCGTGGGAGTTAAGATTAGATCGAGTTTTAGTCCGGATGAGGCATGACCACATGGAAGTTCCAGAATACTATAAACAAATCGCACTGTTTATCAGAGACTGAAAGTCGAACGGAAGATAACTCTCGTCGACATCTATATACCTAATCCTAACTTTTTCGAATCCCTCTTACAATCCGTAGTCGTCACAATTCGGAGAATAAAGATGAATTTGTATACAGGTGTTCGTCGTTCTTTCTTAAGTTTAGCTGCATTGTGCAAGTCGATATGAAGAAGTTAACTGAAGGTTTTAGGTCGGTTTAGTGTTAAATCTAAAAAGAAATATTTACAATTGGATGATATGTCTTTAAAACCTAGATATTTAAATCTTTTATTAATCTTGGCAAGTGGATCTTCGTTCAGATTTCACTTCCTCGGCCCCATGAAAGATGGCTTGCGAGGCAAACATTCCAGTGACGAGGAATTGAAATCTTTAGTAATGAAGTGGCTCAAAGAACAGTCAACAGAATTTTACGGGGCAATGATACATACTCTCATTCCAAACTGGAACGTTGCTATTGAGAGAAACGGTGACTATGTGGAGACGTAGGGATGTGATCCACAGAGGACGAGCTTTTGATGTATGATACATGTTCCTATGTTGGTAATTATAACTGTCCTAAAGAAAATGGCATTACTTTTTGACAAACCCTCTTATATCTAAAAAGTGTGGAGAATGATGCTGTATTTACCAAAACAAAATGAACAAAAATATACCAGTTATACAATGTATTTATTCCAGTGAGTTTTCCAGTGGAAACATCTCTTTTGATATATATATATATAGACTGTTCTGTTGCAAATCTATCTCAGATAGACGTTTATAGAAACATTGTTAATAAATAAGATTCTAATTAAGATTAAATAATGATTATTTAATAACCATTGAGAATATAACGTAAATAAATAAGGGAATTGTGACGTTGGTGGTGAAGTTGTTTCGATTACAGACAAATAATTAATCTCCACTATAATAAGATTAGATTGTAATATTGATACCATATAATTGTGTGAAAATTATTTGTATTAAGAATATTTACCTGAAGCAATAATTTTTTACTAGTTATTAATATTAGTTACTTGAAACCATATAATTGCTAACAAATTATTTGAATACTTGTAGCCCTAAATATGCTTGTAAGGTTCAGTTACTTTGAATGATATCACTATGTAACTCATGAGCATAGGAATACTTAAAACAATACAACATTCTGCAAATTATGTGTATTAGATAGAAATACTTGATATCATATAAGTGTGGGCAAATAAAGATTCACAAATAAAAATTGTTTTCTTAAGATTATTATCAATGAAATCTTAAGAAACAAGAAAACGTCACACTGAGATCGTTGTGACCTTTCCGTTAGTGTGGCACATGTAAATTATCTAAAAGTGCTCATATTAAAAAATAGAGCAATAATAAGAATATTAGTTATAGTTTATTATATAATAATATATATATATATATATATATATATATATATATATATATATATATATATATGTGTGTGTCTGTGTCTGTGCTGTGTGTGTGTGTGAGTGTGTGTGTTGATATATTGCGTTGGAGAAACGAAAATAAAGTGCTCAATTACAGGCGTAAGTGCTATATTTATTTATTCTAGTAAACAATACAATTGAAAGGTTATTGTTACCTTTGGTTTCAAAGCAGCGTACTATCCTGTGGTAACAATTTCCTTTTAATTGCATTGTACACTATAACAAATATATATATATATATATATATATATATATATATATATATATATATATATATATATATATTGAAAGAATGAATAAAGGAAAGAAAGTATAAAGAAAGTACAATCCTGTGTTGTAAAGATAAGGGGAATCTCCCTTTTTCTTAACCTTATAAGAGTGTAAGGTTCAAGGTTATAATAATGTTATAACTTGTGGAAACGAACAAACTCCGACAAGGGTGTTAAACATATAACAAGATGGACTTTAATTAAAATCACATGGAATAACATATAACATAAAATACAAGATACAAGGAAACATTGTAGAGAATACAAATAAGATATAATAAAAGGACACATTCATGAATGGAAATACAATATTTAGGTATAAAAGAGATAACTAAATGTACATATAAAATATAGGCGTTAAAGATAGTCGATATGGTTGAAGTCACTTACTGACTTAGTCACATGGGGGGTACGAGGGTGGGGTGTAGACACAAATGTCTAACCCATGTTTTCAGTGCCAGAAGAAAGAGAAAAGAGAGCGAGAGAGTTTGAATCCGGCGCTTAAATACTACAAACTTCCCTGGTGGTCGGTACGGAAACCCAGAGGGAAGATAACTCTTCCAGGCAAAAAGGGCAGACAATCCCAACAAGAGTAATGTAAAAGATATGTCAGAAACAAAAAACAATAAGAAACAACAACAAAAAAGCAGGATTTTAAAATATGATATTGAAAATAATATTAAATATAAAACATAGAGATTCAAATGAATTTTGACATTAAAAGCAAACACAAAATCCAGACATTTACACGGTACAAATAGCGCTAATACCCTTGGGAAAGGTATTCATCCACCTACCCCCCTTCCAGTTATAGGTAAATAGCCGAACAGACTGGGCTCTTTAACCTTTTTAGGCAACCAGTCTTGGAGAATGAAAGCTTTGAATTAAAACCTATTAACCTCCGCCTAAAGAATTTGCCTTGTGTCACATCCTGCTCGTAGGGAGGGGTTGGTAATTATATACACATGGTGTCCTGTGGTACGTTTGCCACGTGTAGGATTTGACAGAAGGTAGAAAGTGAGGGCATGCAGTTAGGATCGAACTCATTCTTCAGTAGTAATGTATCAGCGAAACAAGCTGGTTAACCATTACACTAAGATAGGACGCCCAATTTTCTTACCCAACCTGTACGCCACGGATAGGATATAAAGTCGCAAGTATGGGCGTCCAGTAAGGATCGAACTTACTATTCAGTAGCCACAGATGTACGAGACTATGTTGCTAACCATTACACCACAATGGGACGCCCAATTTTCTTCCCCAGCCAGTACGCCAAAGAAAGATGTGACGCAAGGTCGCAAGTATGGGGTATCCAGTATGGATCGAATACATTATTCAGTAGGGATGGATCTGCGAAACTAGCTTGCTAACGATTGCACCACAGTGGGAGGCTCGTTCTTTACCCAACTCGTACGCGACGAATAGGATATGAGACAAGTTTGCAAGTATGGAGCATCCAGTGAGGATCGAACTTACTATCGAGTTGTAATAGATCTGCGAAAGTTATTCCTAACCATTACACTACGATGGAACGACCACACATGGTTTTCACTAGTTTTAAACAAGAAAACTGGAAAATGGAAAACAATTTGTGCTATTTGACCACGGGATACAGCGAGGACAAACGATCCACAATACAATTTACAATATCGTTAAAGTTTAACCAGAGTGATGTAGTTATTTACATCGCATCCCAGGGATGAGAGTATGACACAAGGTCTTTTTCATGTGGTACCGCCAACGAACCAAAGCTCATTAGATGGTGGGTGCAAAAATGCGTAGATTCCGTCTGCATTCCCCCTCAAGTTGCGCCTCAGGCACTGGGCAATAAATCCATCCCTGCCCCTTTAAATCAAGATATTGCCTGGCGGATTGCCCTCAGGGATCACACCACACCAGGGATCACACCGGCCAAAACCACTGGACACATATTTTCAAAGAAACTGGATAAGTATATCCATGTTGTAATCATTAGCAGGTTATGCCAGCAAATACTTGTTATTGAGTTCTCCTCCCACTGTGTGGTCCATTCTCCTCGTTTAACTACTCTCACGCATAAATAAACAAAGCTCAATAAGTAGCACTTGTTTAACCACTGAACGTCCTCCAAACTGTGTCTTTTGTACGTAACAAACATATTCATAACATTTAACAATATCTAGATAGAAGAGTGCTACTTAAAACCAAAGAACGATTAAAGCTATCAGTCTGCCCATATATCGATCAGACTACTTAATAACTTGTTGCTGGTCAAATATGACCACTCCTTCATTTCGATCGACAGCATTCTCCCTGGAAAATATAATACAAAATGTCGGTACAGATCAGCTGTCTAAAGTATTTACCCTCAAAAGAATTCACACGCACGGCCCCAGTGCATTAGTCTTGTGTGTGGACTGTGAATTGATTTATTTACAAAGCTGTGAACATAAGAAGTAATACGACACGGAGAAGAACTGTGTTGTTAGGGGTATTTCAAAATATTTACCAGTGCAAGAGTTTCTTC
>CM042158.1:15196244-15226244 GCA_023376005.1 Doryteuthis pealeii | reverse complement strand
GATATTAAACAAAAACTAAAAAAAAAATTAAACTGTTTCATATGCTATGAAAATACAAATTATATATATTGATGATATATAATAAGTTAATAAAGTTAACTTAAAAACATAATATAATATACTAATAATAAAAATATAATATATTATTTTTAGACATTTATATTAAGAATATAACATACTTAAATAACTTTAATATAATTTAATATATTTTATATAAAAAAATTAGACCTGTAAGAAAGTTATATTCTTATTCAATGGATTGAATATACCTGGAATCAGATCTAAACATCCGAGACACTAATACTTAAATATATAAATATGTATTACCTAGTGTTATTATTAGTTACTGGAAACTAAGAGCTGGTTTAGCTCAGTCGGTAGAGCGTTCGGCTAGGAATCACAAAGTTCTTAGTTCGATACCGGTCCTCGCCAACTAAGCGTATGAGGAGCACAGAAGATCTCTGCGGTAAAGTAAGGAGCTGGCGGTAGGTGTGGCGCTCCACCTCAGACGCAAAAAAATCTCCTTGGTCTAGCGCTCGTTAAAAGGGGATAGACTCCTTCGCTGATTAGCTGATACCGACTCAAGGACTCCACGACGACTTTACTTACTTTTTATTACTTGGGCATTAAATAGTCCACAAAGCTTTACAATGCCGTAAAAAAATGCAGCCTTTGGTCGTCACTATTGTAACCTTAGTTCATTGTTATATGAACAAAAAGAAATCCTTAGCGAAATGCAGTAGTTCTGTATGAGGTATTAATCCCGAACAAACTGCGTGCACGTTTAAAAGCACATCGGATCCATTTGCACATTCGGTAAACACATTACACATCTACTCACTTGGCATGACCTTTGACTGCAGTAGCAACATCTCCAGGCAGCAAAGATGTTTATCCGAAATGGGTCAGTATGTCATTTGCCGCCAGGTGACAACTGATAGCCCACTTCCGTTTCCGGTAGTCGATATCGGTTAATATGCCAAAAAAAAAGGCATCTATTTCAAAAATTTGGGAGACACAATCAAACGACTCACGTTCCAGAGATATGTGGGTGGGGGTAATTCTCAGGAATTTGGCTTAGAGCGATAAATACCCCCCTCTTTACTACTTTATCTTTGATTCTATTAACATCAGATAAAATAACAGGAAAACAATAGTCGTGGATTTAGTACATTACTAAGAAATTTGGAAGACTTTACCACTATTCTTGGTTCGACTTTAATAAGCTTCAACTTAGCTTGACGTACCGACCTCTTTTTGCTCAGTTGTTTGTTTGATGTTACGGCATTTCAACCAATGTTGGGTTACTTTATATTTACTAAACCCTCCGAAAGTAGGTTGTAACACAAGGTCATAGTCTTAAGCGGAATTTAAAAGGTTTGAATTCGGAGTTTTCCTTCTCCTAGACTGGTTACCTAGCCATGGTTAAAAAGCCCTATCCACCCTACTATTTATCCGTAGATGGGGGGGGGGGTAGTTCGATGCATACTGTTATGGTAATTTACCACGCAGGTATGAATTCTTCCAACTATAAATAGCAGCAAGTTCTGCATTTAAGCGAGAGTCAATATTTCAGCGGACAGTTAATAAGACTGCATCGCGATTTACCTTCTCATTTGTATATGTTTGTACTACTGTTTTTTGTTAATACATTTATATAATTCATTTCCTCTCTTGTGTCTTTATTCGGTCCCTACCCAGGCCGCAACCTAAACCTTTCCCAAGGGTATTAGCACTGTGTGAAATGCAAACAGCTTCGTAGATGATTTGAACTCGCGTCGACGAGTCTATTTCCTACAACACTAACTATTACGTCACGTACCACATGTTGGGTTACTTTTTACCAAATGACTTTTGATTGGTTCATTCTGGATTGGTAATTCAACATTTTTTCTAAATTCATTTTTAAACAGATTTCTTACATACTTTTTTTCTATTTAACCAAGAGAGGAGACCCTAACAGGTACTACCATTCGGGATCCGAGTGCACCTGGTCGTAATGGCCATTAAGGGGTGCTCCAACATGACTTTAAAAATGCGTTTAAAAAATTCAGTTTAAAAAATTGAATATCCATCAAGAATGAATAGAATAAAAGGTATTCGGCATAAAAATAACCCAACAGGAGTTTGTTGCATAATTGTATGGTGGCGTGGGCTTTTGACAAGCCCTGTAGCGAGAATTCTTAGGGCCTATTGTTTTTCAGATCAGGGGAGGGAAAAATACCAGTAATGGTTATGGCCCCAACTCACCCCAGAGGCGGGAATCTCGCGAGTCACGTGATAGATTTAGTTAGGTAATCAGTTTTCAACCAGAGATGAGGTAGGACAGACGTGTGCTGCTGAGGTTGTAACTCAGACCGCGCGGTGAATCAGGGCAATGCAGTAATAACATCTTTGATCAAAGAAAAACAAAGTCTTGTAGTTAATTAATGCATGACTTAAAAAGAAGCTCTTAGAAGAACACAAGAAAGGACTAGACAACGACCGGCCAAAATATAGAGGTAAAGATGAAACATGGTGACTAGATGATCATAGCCGAAAGGAAGAAGATAGAAAGAAATAACAAACAAGTAAGTCTCTCTCTCTCTCTCTCTCTCTCTTTCTCTTCTCTCTCTCTCTCTCTCTCTCACTCTCTCTCTCTCTCTCCCAAAGACTCTCTCTCTATCACTCTCAATTATATACCCAGCAATGGGGTATATAACAAGTTGACGTAAATCTAACCAATCAACTTCATGTCTGTAAGAAATGATCTCAAGTGCTTTGGCATTACCCCTTCAGCTGGGAAAATTGACTCAGGACCGCCCTCGGTGGCTGCAGGCTCTCCGTAGCGGCCTCGTCATGTCTGAAACCACCCTGGCGCAACACCATGAAGCCAAGAGGTTCAGAAGAAAGTAGCGACAACAAAACACCGGCACATCAATATCTTCAGGGACAGCCTCCACATATGACATCTGTGGTCGAGAATGTTTTTCAAACATTTGACTTTACAGTCACAGGAGGCGCTGTAACTTCAGGGGCACAAAAACTTTATTATAGTCTTCCGAGACTGAAATGCCATTACAATATGATATCTATATAAAGATCAAAATTATTTAAGTTATTAATCCGATATTACCCAAAAATGTCCTCTTAAATTATTTTTCTTGTCATTTTTCTGAAATTATCCAAATTAATCTTAATCTTTTTTTTTTTTACCCTAATTATGTTTGAGATCTGATTAGGATATTTGTTCCAAAAATATATTGCACTATTAACAAAATTATCCAAGTCGATTAGACTTCGTTTTTGAAATCTGCCTTGACAGAAAATTTCCAGTTTGAGGGAAATATAAAAAAATATGTCTACCATGATTAGAAATTCCATTTATTATTTTTGAAATTTTCAACTTGATCCCCTCTCATTATTATTTCTATTAAAGTAGTTAATCCTAATTTATCAAATCTCTCCTTGTAACTGTAATATTTTTACTCTTTTTATTATTATTGTCACTCTTCTTTGTATGACCCTCAGTCTCAATATTACCCTCCAACTTCCATGCTTAGACACAGGAGACCAGACCTGAATACAGTATTCTATATTCTCTGGATTAGAGTGAAACAGTGTAATATCAACGAAAAGGGTCTTCTCTCTCCATATAGAGCCAAAAGTAGAGCTTCACCAACGTATTCCCATTAGTTTGATACCCACAACATACGTCTTCGGGAGAATCTTACCCTTCTGTAAAAATGGACAATATGTTTGCATTTCACTTCGTGCCAATGCCCTTCAGAAAATGGTTTCATCTCTCCTGCCACCAATTATGGATAAATAATAGGACAGTCTGAACACTTTAGTCTTAGGCAACCAGTCTAGGAGAAGACAAACACTAAATTTACATTGGTACTTCACATAAAACTTGATCTGGTATCACATCTGAAAGTTAAGAGGAGCAAATCCTGTAAGATTGGCGCATTACAATCTTACTTGTCCCGTTTTTAACTTATGGATATTTGTCTTAGTTCTGGATGTATTTACCTGGCCACTCCACAACAGACAGTATGTTACATAAGGTTATTTTTAAGGGGAGAACTGCTGTTTTGAATTCAGTATTTACCTTTCCTTGTCTATCAAGGCTAAAGGACACAATCTGCCCTATTATTTTCCTACATCTACTGGGTGACGGGGAGATGATATACATTTGTGCCTTTCCCAACAACATTAGCGCAAACATTTCAATATGCTAGAGTGCATATGACTCTTCTATCGAATTGTTATAATGTATTTATTTACCCAAACTCTCAATTCCGGAAAGATTGGTTAAATAGATATATTGTAATAATTTTCGAATAGATCTATTTCAGTAGTATTATCAGCATTATTCAGACTATTTTCCTCATTTTCATTGTTATCTGCACAACTTTTCGGTCGATGTGCCCTCCAGCCTTCTTTTGGGACTCGAGAACCTTCTTGTCGTAATCGGGAACCTTCTTGTCGTAATCGGGAGCCATCACGGAACTTTGAACCTAATAATAATTAACACAGCCTAACTCCTCTACCCCAGCCATGGTTAGCGGAATCAGAACAGGATACTACCGTGAACTGAATAAAAGGTTAGGTTCAAAGTTCCGTGATGGCTCCCGATTACAAGAAGTTTCCCGAGTTCGAAAAGAAGGTCCCCCTGTCCGAAAAGAAGGCCGGAGGGCACATCAGCCAAAACGTTGAACAAATAACAATGAAGAAGAGGACAATAGTCCGAATAACACAGATCATACTAATCATCAAGCCTCATTTCAAACATTCAGAAAAATATATCTATTTGAGTTATAGATGGCGCCCTAACATGTACTACCAATACGGCTTTGAGTGGAACTGGGAGTAATGGCAAAAAGGACGTTTTCCACTAACACCAACACAGTTTAACCATTTTGCAGAAGATTGACATGGCTGTTTGCATTTCATTTCGTGTTAATACCTTTGGGAGAGGCATGAATCCATCTGCTCCGCAAGTAGGCGTGGATAAATAAAATGGCAGACTGGTGTAATGATAAACGAAAACACGGATAGGGTTAAGAAAGCTTTATTCTACTTAGAAAAAGTTACAGTTTACTGAGAGATTATATACTCTTAGAAACACTAAAGAGTTCCACAAAGGGGATGTAATAATGAAATACGAGAGGTAACTCTCAATTACTTATTACAACTGGACTATTTACATATTGTAAGGCAACAGCTATAGGAGAAGAAAAATCTCTGAATTCATGCCATCATAATCTCGCTTTAAAAATAAACCTTGTGTCATATCCTGACCGTGGAAGAGGGGCTGGGTAAATATACTGATCTCTGTTGAATTTGAGCCTTCAGCGGGATTTGACCTACATTAAAACCCGTTAAACTCCGCTTAAGAGAATTCGCCATGCGTCACATTTTAGTCGTGTATTTGATGGCTCATTACGATACGGATCACATATAAAGTTTTTTTTCTTTTTTTAAGTAAAAACGGTGAATAGGAAAACATTTTCAGTTGTTAAATCCTCCAGTAGCCGCATAAGTATTTGACGTCAGCGATTCTTTTTTTGTTCGGGGTGGGAGGGGTAGAGAAAAATGAAAATCCTTCGCTTTAACAGCTGTAGGGCCTTACACATTTAACATCGGTTCATTTCGTGACTGACAGATACAAGACTAAGTTTATAAAAAAAAAAAAAATACGTTCCTAAAATTCATAAATAAATATTAACAGATTTTCTGTGTAAATCTCTTTTTTTTTTCAAAAGCTTAAATATGCTTCAAGATAAAAAAATATCAGACTTACAATTTACCGTATTCTGTCATATTTTTCCATAATGTTACGCATGATCAATAATCTGTAGATGGCAGTCCAAGCAAATGACAGAGTAAAAATAGATTCCCCTTAATTTTATTTACCGCCCTGTCGGCTGAGGCGTTAGAATACACCGAATCCACCTCTGCAGAGAGGGAAGACTCCCCCCAGTGGAGCCACCTGTTGGCCGTGGGTGGCGACCCGTGATGCTTAAGGATTAACTCAGCTGGCTGAGCAATCCATGACATGCAACACTCCACTTTGGACCTTACTTGGGCTAGACGGGCAGTCGGCGATGCCCCGTCTGATCAATCGGCTAGTCACCTCAAGCCCTAGCACCTATATGATTGCCCCAACCCTATTACTCTTATGGCAAGTCCCATCCCTTTTATCATGTGGGTGCTAGAAAGCAGTGTCTGGGGGTCTTTATGTACTGAAAATAACGCTAAACTCTATCTGATGGTGAGGTTCCAGTTTTGGAGGTTTGGGGAATGTGAACCCCCCTTCATCACCATTGCTCCCTATTCCACTCTGACCCGCCGTGGTAGTACCTGTAGTGCCTGTTAGGTTCCCATTTATGGGTTAAATAGAAAAATGTTTTTATAAAAAAATTGAGTATCCCTTTAGAATGAATTTATGTTTAAAGGTTATCGGCATTAAATGGCCCACTGAGGCTGATATGCCGTAAAATAAAACAAACTAAAACCAAACCAATTTTTTTTTTATTTTTATTTTTTTTACATTTACTTTTCTGATTTTCTTATTTCGCCTATTTAAGTTTTTTTCGTCTATTCACATCTTCGCTCTTTTGTTGTTTTATTTATACAGTAATGTTACAACAGGATATAACACCATCGATATTTTACACCCCCAAAATAATAAGGGGTCAATGTTAAGTGACCTAAAAAAAATCCCAGAAAGCTTTGAAATAAAATAACTGATGCATTATAATTAATTTATTGATAAATCAATACTGAAAATTTCATTAAAATCGGATTATTCCCGGGTTTTTGGTCATTTTTTTTCAATCGGGGGTGGGGTGTAAATTTATTTTGTAAAATACGCCTATGACAACCAAATTGGTAAACCCTAGCGTATACTGACATCGCTTTGGACATTAAATAATCCAACAAGGTTGAAAACACCGTAAAACCAAGTCACCAATCGGCTGGTCACGTCAAGCCGTAGTAACTATATGATTGCCCCAACTCTATTGCTCTTATGGCAAGTCCCCAACCATTTTATCTTATATGTATTATAAAGCGCTGGCTGATGATCTTAGTGTCCTGTGTATGACGTTAAACTGCATCTAATGGTGAGGTTTCATTTCTGGAGCTCTTGGGAGTATGAAGTAGTCCTTGATCCCCATTACTCCCAGGTCCACCCTAAGGAACTGAACTCGGGTCGACGAGTTTATTTCCTACGACTCTAACCATTAGCGCACACACCTCCTTGAAAACATATAATTGTGCAAAAGTACTTATTAAATAGGGATAGTTGCTTGCAATCATATGATTGTATATAGATGTTTAGAATACTTAAGTAATAACATAAGAAATAAGAGCATCATGAAGTAATTGTTGCTGACCTGAAAAATAAACCAGTCTCAATTGTTGTCGACCGACCTTGTAGGTAGACAGTTTAATTCAATTTCTATTTGACAATTTCAAAACAAACAAAAGAATGCCAACTCATAAATGCAGTTTGATGCGAGTTGAATGGCGGGAGATAATAAGTCGAGGTTCATATCTAATTCTCACTGACATTCTCGTGCTGTGGCCGAGACAATTCGAGATTTGATAATTGTCAGAAACGAGTTAGAATGTCAACGCTAGCGACAGTTTTATTGATCGTGAAGTCAGACAGTGACGAATGAAAGAATGCAAACTTGAAGAGAGAACAAACAAGTTTAGGAAGGTATAATCTTCCTTTGTGCTGAAATAAAAATACCCCCACCCCACAAAAAATCACATGAGTAAATGTAAAAAGTCATACATCTCTATTAATAATGGAGATTCGCTTCCGGTTTTTGTCTGTAACAGAAACTACGTCACTGCTTACATCACATTACCCCAAATCGTCAAAACATAGAATAAATCGACTCAAAATTTGAACATGCAACATTAGACAGTCCTCATTGTTTTTTAAAACAAATTTCATGACTGGTATTATATATCTATATATAGTTTGTTTTATTTTAATACATATTTAAAGTTTACATTTCAAATTGTTTTATTTTTTAATCCTTTAATGAATTTGGTGATTTTACTTACTTAGGGTACAAACTCGCTGACATTGAATCTTTTACTCCCACCCCTCAGGCAATATGTTTCAAAAATCTACTTTTACATCGCCCGGAGGGTGTTTTTTTATTTTGCTAGTAAGTATAAAGAAATAGGAAAAACAATTTGTTCCAAAACAGATGAATTTATTATATATATGTCGACATTTAAACGTTTCGGTTTATATAAAAGCTTCTTCAGGACAATCTGATAAAAGAGAGAGGAAAATATTTTGTGTTGTTCACCAAATCTTTTCTATCATTTTATCTTATTGTTTTCAAGAACCTAAAAGTTTAAACGTCGACATAAATGTAATAAATTAATCTGTTTTGGAACAATTTGTTTTTCCTATTGAGTTGACGAGGGTCGGTTTCGAACCAGGAACCTTGCGATTCCGAGCTGAACGCCATGACGACTCAGGTAACCTATTACACAGCGTTTGAGTAGCATATGGATACTAGAATAATCTCCTTGGTCTAGCGCTAGTGAAAAGGGGTTAAACTCCCACGCTGTATGGCTGGTATCGACATTAGGCCGCCCCGACGACTTTTTTAATTCATATCCATATTCTGCAAATCCATTGAGGTTTATTTTGTGTTTTATTCAGTAGGACTTTGCTACTAGTTAAATCTCATTATTGGAATTAAATAACTAGCATAATAGGGGACACGAAATGAAATTACCTCCCGTGTCTGCCAATAGTCACTAGGTAGCGTGGTCAACGTAGCATTTAGAGAAGATGCGACAAAGTCAACTCTCTTATTCTTCTGGCATCGACAGAAGAAACCACGCACCCGTTGTATTCCTGTTCATAGACAGGGAGCTTTTAGACCGCCAGAACTTGTGTAGTTTGGCACACAATAGCATGCTTAATATGTATATATATATATACCAACCACTCAGCACGAGCAGGATGCGACACAAGGTCAATTTCTTAAGCTGAGTTTAACTAATTTGAATTCAGACTTTTTCTTGTCCTAGACTGGATACCTAGCCATAGTTAAAGAGCCCAGTCTGCCCTGATATTTACCCATAGCTGGAGGTAGAATTGGATTCATATCTTTCCCAAGGTTATTAGCGCCATGTGAAATGCCATGTGAAATACTCTAACCATTAGACCACGTGCCCCTATGCTTAACATGTAAGTCCTCATAATCTTATTCAGTATCAGTTACATATCATACTAAAGACTCTCCCTTTTTATATAAATATATTCTTATTTCACATTCATATGTTGTGTTTCTATTCTGATAAGTTTGTTCTAGAAATAAGATATTACTGTTATTACTTCGTCGTGAATTGTTCTCACATTTATTCTATTCGAGGAAACGATATTTAACCAACTATAGTTCATCTACACTATTATATTGTTGAATAGAGCTCGTTAAAATCTTTCTTTTGTACATAAAATATATTTTTATCTTCCTCTACTCGTCAACGTTATATTTATCACCGAATATCATCAAAGCATTGTGTTAAAATGTGTCGTGAACTGTTTATACAAATCTTTCTTAAACAGGTCCGTTTGACCCATAGATAATTAAGTAAAATCGTCGAGGTGGCCTAATGTCGGTATCAGCCAAACACCGGGGGAGTCTATCCCCTTTTCACTAGCGCTAGATCAAGGAGATTGTTTTAGCGTTTGAGGTGGAGCGCCACACCTACCATCAGCTCATCACTGTGCTGCACAGATCCCTGTCCTACACATACGCTGAGTTGGCGAGGGCCGGTATCGAACCTGGAAACTTGTGCATCATACGCAGACGCTCTACCGACCAAGGAGATTGTTTTTGCGTTTGGGCCCATTGCTTTAACACACAGTTTACGGTTTCTATTTACACATAAATATTACACAAAATCGTAGGTATATATTTATTTGTAATCATTTTAATTAACTTCTTGTTACTGAAAAAAGGGCCAGAGTATGGCTTATTTGAAGTGAGCACTTTTGTGCATCCACTCCAATTTTTTTTATTGATTCTGAAGTGAGATACAAAAAACTATACACACAACTCGGCATATAGCCGTAAGTTTGGAGTTGGGGGGAGGGAGTGATAAAACTGGTCATAACACTACACGGATCTATCTAGCTAGGTTCACTCGTCGACCGATTCATTCAAAAATAAAATAAAATCTTGCATTCTCTCCTTGTGCAGCCCACTTTCAGCAAAATACCTCATTCGCTCTATGCCTCCATCCTACTTTAAAAAATTCCCAATATTCGTTTGATACTTTGTTTGGAGATGGATGGGGTGGGGAAAATTGAAAACAAAAAGCCCCAAGAAACTGAAAACACATGTAAACAAAACAAAATTGTGGGTCATTTTGGTTACCCCTTTTCCCTCAGCTGCCGCACTTTATAGTTCGAAAGCAAGCCGGTCAGTGTCTCTAATATGGCAGTGGGTGTCCTTAGTGGGTTGTCGATAAAAAAAAATTGGGATTCTGTAGGCCAGGTGGGTCGGGTTACTAGAAAAGCTGACTTTCCAGGAAGAAATTAGGGTTAATCGGGTGGTTTTATAAAAAAAAAATTGGGATTGGGATCCTGGATATGTCCTACGAGAAAAAAACTGGGGTTGATGATCATTCAGATTTTTTATTTGAAGTGAGCACATACGTGCACTCACTCCAAACAAACTATTTCTTTATTTGGAAATGAGATACAGCGTATGAGCACACAACTCGGCATGTAGCCGGAAATTTGGTTTTGGGGGAGGGGTGATAAAACTGGTCATATCACTACACGGATCTATCTAGCTAGGCTCACTCACCGACCGATTCATTTAAAAATAAAAATAAAATTCTTGCATTCTCTCCTTGCGCAGCTCCCTTTCACCAAAATACCTCATTCGCTCTATGCATGTATCCTACTTAAAAATTTCCCAATATTGATGATTGGCGATGGAGGGGGTGGGAAAAATTGAAAATAAAAACCCCAAGAAACTGAAAAACACATGTAAACAAAACAAAAATTGTGGGTCATTTTGGTTTCCCCCTTTCCCTCAGCTATTGTTGTGTAGGCCCGCCGACTGCTTCCGCACTTTGTTGTTTGAAAGCAAGCCGGTCAGTGCCTCTAATATGGGAGTGGGTGTCCTTAGTGGGTGTTTGGTTAAAAAATTGGGATTCTGTAGGCCAGGCGGGTTGGGTTACTAGAAAAATTGACTTTCCAGGGAAAATATTAGGGCGACTCGGGTGGTTTTATAAAAAACTTGGGATTGGGGTCCTGGATATGTCCTATAAGAAAAAACTGGGGTTGATGATCATTCAGCCTCCTAACTAAAAGGATCTATGGTGTATGCAGTTTTTGGCTTTGCCTTGTTTTTTCTTTTGTTTATTTAGTTAACTTCTTGTTACTGCAAAAAGGGCCAGAATGTGGTGGTATTGGGTTTTGTGACGTAGGCAGTGACGAATCTCTGTTATTGATAAATATTACTTCTTTATAAAATATATATTCCGACCAAGTTAAATATTTTCGTAGATATTATTTGGAAACTTGACTCAATGATACTGTAGCCTGTAATTCCACAAGGGGAAGAAAAATAAACAGCGGTTTCTCTAGTTGTAATCCATCCACTTTCAGGATTTGCCGTTGGGGCTTTATTTGACGGACATAGCAAAATATATCTTACGCAGGAATGGCAATCTTTTCAAACGAAATCAAATTTTACGGGGGAAGTATCGGAATTCTTAGAATGATGTCCATCACACGGACTATCATTACTGTTGCCTCAATCAAATTGGGTGGCAGTTGTTTGAATTCCAGCCTCGTACGATTGCACAAACTCGGAACCTCCAAAGTGATCAGGAAAATAATTGGTGCTCCCTATCTGCGCATTGACATCTGCGGTTGCAATCCAGGTGTTTCTAATCTTTTAAGGAGAGGTTTCTGGGTAATTAACAGCCTCGTGTGGATTTGTTAACCATGTCAATAGTCTTGTAAATTTGTTTACATCTGGAGGCGTAATTTACGTAACGTTTATCATCTTAGGAAATATGAATCTGAGACCCGAGTTCAAATCCTGGATGTGATTTTTTTGGCTTTCACATTGCGCTAATACCCTGGAGAAAAGTATGTATCCATATTTTCTCACTGGCTTTGGGTAAATATTAAGGCAGACTGAACTGACACCTTGCGATTTTTTTTGTGCAGGCATGTCCTTCTTTCGGGAAACACAGTTATAGGAACTCCCTCTAGCTAATTTCTAATCATTTTATCCGATACTATGAGTTCAGTACGTTTTATAAATACTGATGAGAAAGTATCTTATGCTTTATATATATTTTACTTTAATATATATATATACATATCTATAATATCTATAATATATAATAAATAATATATAATATATATATATATATATATATAATAATATATGATATACAATATATAATAAATAATATATAATCTTATTATAATGGAGATTGTCTGTTTTTCTGTCTGTAACCGAAACTATATTACTACTCAAGTCACAATTCCCTTCGTTATTTACATCACATTCTCCATGATTTTATTTATATTTAAACCTCAATTATTAATAAAATTGCTTCACCTTTTTATTAGTGTTGTCCATATCTACATACAAATAACATGCAATTGTATTTATATATACAAAAAATAGCGGTTTACAGTGTGAATGGGAAGGCTAATTTGCATATTGATATTAAAAAATGTGATTTTATAAATATGTGCTTAGTATTATTGATTTCTAATTGTTTGGTTTTATTTTAATGAATATAAGCAAAAATCTCTTCAATGAATCTTAAATGAAATCCATTAACAAGAAAAAATAACTGTCATTTTATTCTTTATTTCCTAATCTAACTAAATAGTTAAATAAGTAAAATTCAGCAATGAAAGACGGGAGTGATGGAAGAGTAAGTTTCATTTCTATTTTTCTATTATACCCCCACTCTGTTACATATCTTATCTGCCTTCTTATTAGACTTTCTAATTTGATACGATATTTCATTATATTAAAACGGAGGGTGCATATATTTGCTAGTATATATAATATATATGTATTAATATATATACATATATATTTATATATATTTTACTTTATATATATTTTACTTTAATCATCTTATGCTTTATCCGATACTATGAGTTCGGTACATGGTTTTAACTGGTGCATACTGGGCATTTACTGTTTTTTTTTAAAGACTGGTGGATCTGTAATTGCTACACAAAGAGTTTTGCGTGCTCATTTCATGTACACTTTCCTCAATGATCTTAACGTGCGTCACCTATTCTATTTCCAACAACACTATCGGTTACGGTAAGTGCACCTCTTTTACTTACATAACCCCTCCGTAACATGTAGGATGCGACACAAGGTCAACTTTTAAGTGGAATTGTTATGTTTTTACATACAGATAAAATACGGAATACTGAAATGATAATGCAAGACCTGATCGTTGGAAAATTAACAAGGTTTTATTTAACACAGGGTAGAGAATGCTTCTACCCTAAAAGTGACATAACCAGCTCAACCTTGTTGTGCACGTGCTTCCACTCATAACCAAACCCAATCCAAAAGTCACATGGTGGAATCCCCACTTCCGGGTTCACATCAGTTCCGTACTGATCAAGGGAAGCAACTCTGGTCATTTTCTATAAGTCTAACATAAACAAAGGGAACCACTCTTGACTGATAAATTATTTATTTATTTTCCTATTAGATTAACCCTAAACCCTAACCCTAATCCTAAACCCTAACCCTAGCCCTAACACTAACCCCATCCTCTTTTTTCTTAGTAGATCAATAAATGAATAAATAATTCATCAGTCAAGAGTGTTTCAACTTTGTTTATGTTAGACTTATAGGAAATAACCGCAACTCTATTTTCGTTAGGTCTTCCTAATAGAAATGCAAGTCGTTTAGATTTAGAGTTTGACTTCGTCTTGAAAAGTCGCCTTATTGTTATATAACGCTTTATGTCGGGTATATAAACGCCAGAGACAGAATATGAAAGATGATAAGATGAGGATTTCTTACTTGTTAATTACTCTCTCTCTCTCTCTCTCTCTCTCTCTCTCTCTCTCTCTCTCTCTTTAAGTAATTATTGTAGATATTGTTTATATATGCAGATCCTAAAATAAAGTTAACATTTTTAATTGACAGTGTTTACTGATACTCTTAGAGTACTTGGTTATAGTTATAGAATTGGATTTTTTTTTTTTGAGTAACGCTAAATTTCAGTGCTACACAGCAACTCTTGCGACACTGCCGTTGCCAAACTGCATAGGTTTCTTACCTTTCCTTAGACCACAGTGACAGTGTGGAGAGGGAGATCTGCTGCATGGGCAACAGCACATCCTCCAAAACAACCCACCCAGGCTACGCAGCCCCCCTTAAAAAATTGGATACTACGCCATTCTGTTTCGCAGACGGAAGGATACCAACCAACCAACCCCGTCTACTTTTTCCTGCTGCTAATTCGTGGCCATTTTCCTCATGGCTGATCAAGTGGGTTGTTTCTCCGGGTTGATTCTACTTCTTCTTTGGACGGATGTCTGTGCATTTTTATTTTAATTAACCAAAGCAAGACTTTATGGAACATATGACCTTTAGGCACCCATTTTTTGATCTCGATTAAGAAATGTTTTTCATTGACACCGTAAATATCCAGTTGTTTTAACAGACGATTTTTAGAATGTTTTAAAATGTATAAAACTAACCCCTAACCCTAATCTCTAGCCCTAACCCCTAACAAACAACCGGATATTGATGAAAAACATGTCCTTTCTTAATCGAGATCAAAAAGGGGTGCCTAAAGGTAATATGGTCCGACTTCGTTATTTTTCTTTAAGTCTTTTATTGAACAACACCAGCCCACAAAACTGCGAGGCGAAGAGCGACATCTCGGTGAGACAGACTTTCAGATCTCCTTACTCTGAATTTCTGGTCGCAACTAAACTAAATTGTCTCTCGTCTCTAATGTCGCGGTTCCGGAAAGGTTATGTCGAGGTCATTACCTGCCAATAACGCTAACGGAAACGGCTAACTTAATTTTCCACACAACCCCCGTTATTTTTAATCTTTCGAACTGATTAAAATTTTCTACCTACAGTACGTATATAATTCATAAGCTGCATATGGATTATGTAACATTACCAAGGCTAAAGAGACTAGTCTGCCTTAATATCATGTACATATAGCTTGATGGGTAAGAAATGGTTTCATGCCTTTCTCAAGGGCATTACCATCGTTTTAAATTCAGGTCAGAAATTACATTTTCTTCAACGGTAACCGTTATACTAAGTACACATCCTACCGGTAGTATCATCTTTCCAATTCTAGTTGCTTTTTTATTAGAAAGAGAGAGAGAGAGAGAGAGAGAGAGAGAGAGAGGGAGAGAGAAAGACAGAGAGAGAGAGAGACAGACAGACAGACAGACAAACAGACAGAGAGTTAGTAATTTTCCGTTTTTATCAAAGAGAGGGAGGGGGGAGTTAGTAACTTTCCGTTTTTATCAGAGAGAGAGAGAGAGAGAGAGAGAGAGAGAGAGAGAGAGAGAGAGAGAGAGAGAGGAGAGAGAGAGAGAGAGTAACTTTCCGAGTTAAGTGTGCTTCCTCAGGGTGGAAAAAGTTTTTTTTTATATTCTTGAAAAGACACCGAGTTACCTATTGCAAGAAATTCACGCCTGAACCCCTGACACAGCCATCAGAAGATAGAAAACTTTTTCTTTTTAGTGCTTCTGAATGTCCTTTATTCATCAAACTCTCCAGGAGCTTCATCATTCCAGCGTTTCCGGCAACTCTCACCAGGGGGAGGAGGCGATCCGATCTCTTGGAACGGCTGCCATCCGTGAAATCGAATCACCTGGCGACAGCTTCGAAAATTAATTATTGGCTCCAAATTTCAATTTCCGTCGATCCATTCACTTGAGACTGTTGAGTGTTTTTTTTTTTGTTGCGATCTAAGATGGTTGTTGTTTGGGGAGGGGGAGTATCACGGCCTTGCCGTTTCCAACCGACTTCATCGCAAGCTGTTATTTTCGACATCACATTCTATCTTCATGACATGTGCTTATACTAATTTTCTTTTGTTTTTGTTTTTTTAGATTTATTTATTTTAATGAATGTCCTGGTTTCTTTTTCGAGTGCTTTCCTTTACAAAAAAAAAATAAAATAAAAAAAATAACTCCAAGTGGTTCACTCATTTGTTTTCCTTCATTATTTATACTAGTACAAAATATAAAAAACGCCCCCCGGGCGATGTAAAAATGGATTTTTAAAACATTGTGATATTAATTACACTCGCAAAGCTCTAGAATTGGAGCTTCACCACTAGATACAAAGACTCTCAATCACCACCTTCTAGCACATATATGCTTAATAAGATCCGGGAGATTGTCATAAGAACAGTAGGGTTGGGACAATCATATAGGTCCTAGGGATTTGACGTGACCAACCGACTAATCGCAGTTGATGGGAGGGGGCTCTCCGACCGATCACCTATCCTAAGTAAGGGCCAAAGTGTTGCATGTCATTGACTGTTAAGACACCAGGATTCTGTCCATGAGCATCACTTTAATTGATATTCACTAGCAAAATAAAAAAACACGCTCCGGGTGATGTAAAAATAAGTTTTTGAAACATATTGCCTGAGAGGTGGGAGTAAAAAATTCAATGTCAGCGAGTTTGTACCCTAAATAAATAAAATCTTCAAATTCATTAAAGGATTAAAAAATAAAACAATTTGAAATGAAAAAATTTAAATATGTATTGAAATAAAACAAACTATATATAGATATATAATACCAGTCATGTATTTATTAAAACTTGTTTTAAAAAAACAATGAGGACTGTCTAATGCTGCATGTTCACATTTTGAATGTATTTATTCTATGTTATGACGATTTTGTGTAATGTGACGTAAGCAGTAACGTAACTTTTGTTACAGACCAAAACCGGAAGCGAATCTCCATTATTAATAGATTTTTATAGTAGAGTAGCTAACACCCCTTACTGGCTCATAGCCTTAAAATAGCCTACGATTAAAGTAGATTAACAAGATGAATAATATCCAGACTGACTTTGCTATGTTGGCTATACCGAATTTGACCCTCCTCTTTTAGTGTAAGTTGTGTCTTGTTAATTGTTTATACTTATTTGTACTGTGTTTGTATGTATCCATTTGGCACCGGATGCTGGTGCTTAATAAATGTATTTAGCACATCATTCTTCTGTGTAAGTTTTCACTTTGATGATACAACATTTTTCTTTTTTCTTTTATTTTCTTAGTTTTTTTAGTCACCTTAATTTGTAGATATCGCACTTTCACCTTCACATTCAGTGGGGATTTGTCTCATTCGTGGCCTTCCGTTTTTATCTTTTGTCATCATCAGATTGTGCTGAGAGGACAGATACCCATGACTCTCTCTATCTCTCTCACTCTCACTCTCCCTATCTCTCTCTCTCTCTCTCTCTCTCTCTCTCTGGCACGTGGTGTAATGGTTAAAGTAGTAGGAAATGGACCCGTCGACGTGTTCAAATCCTGGACGAAGCTACAGTTGACCTAACGCTAATACCCTTGGGAAAGGTATGAATTCAACTACTCTCCCTCCAGCTATGGGTAAATAGTAGGGCAAACTGGGCTCTTTAACCTTGTTTAGGCAATCAGTCTAGGAGAAGGCAAACTCTGAATTCAAACGTGTTAAACTCGGGATGGTCACTACTAGAATAGGTTCACTCCTAATTGGTGATCTATTTCACTAAATTTTTAATCTCCCCCACTTTTCTTTCTCTCTGTTTATTTCTCTTGACCACCATACTTATCGATCATTGCCCCTAGCAGGTCCTCTACGCAGCATCCAAAATCTACACAGAGATGATAATTAATTTGACATCGCATTCTATCTTTAAGGCATGTGTCTATTCTAATTTTTTTTTAGAATTATTTTTTTAATGAACGTTTTTTATTTAACGTTTCTTTATCGATTTCTTTCCTTTATAAAAGTGCTTCAACTTATTCACTGTTTTTTAAAAAAATTTCCAAAGAAATCTAGACAAATACAAATTTGTCTTCGTGTTGTTTCTGAAAATAACAGATGGAACTCACGTTGCATAATGTATGTGGCAGCATATATTATTGGCAATACCCTGTAGGATAATTCTACGGAGCCAGTGTCCTCATATCACGGAATGGAAAATCATTGGGCGGTTGGAA
Source organism: Doryteuthis pealeii (assembly GCA_023376005.1). NCBI lineage: Eukaryota > Metazoa > Mollusca > Cephalopoda > Myopsida > Loliginidae > Doryteuthis > Doryteuthis pealeii. The sequence continues at coordinate 15,207,993 of CM042158.1, read as the reverse complement.
TCTCGCAAGTCACGTGAGATTTAGTTAGTTAGATCTCAGCCAGACCCCGCGTGGAACAGACGTGTCCCACCTCGGTTATGACTCAGCATGTTGAGTTAGAAACGGGCAAATACAACTTTAATCCAAGCCATAAGTCTTGATTATACGTCTTGATTAGTTATTACCTGACTTAAACGCATGCCCTTAGTTAGAAAATGAAGAACCAACAAGAGAAGACTAGACAAAGAAGTAAAGCAAGAACTTAGACGATCAAGGCCGGAATAGAAAGAGAAGAAGTAACGAAAACTCGGCCACTAGACGAAGAACAACCAAGGAAGTTATCTATCAGTCTATCTCTCTCTGATGCCTCTACTCTCTCTCTACCCCCTCTCTCTCTCTCTCTCTCTCTGTCTCTGTCTCTCTCTATTACAAGAACTCTAGTGTATATACCCAACGAGTATATATAAGTACATAACACTCAGAAAGAGACACCCAACAACCTGCGGAAAGATGATACGACCCGATACCCGATACAAAGAACAGAAACTCCATAGAAGTTGGAATTAGAGAAGAATAGAGACTCAGCACACACCAAAAATGACTACGCTAAACCTATTTGATCAGATCTAGGTGTGAAATATACGTACTTGAGATAATGTTGAGAATGATTTTGCACTTCATTAATATATCGGCTCTTAAAATATTGATGTTGTAATTAAGTCGGAAGTGTTTACCGGATTATAACTATTGTGAAATACATTTAATAGCTTGCAAATTATTAATATTAGATAAGGATACTTGAAACAATACAATTGTCTGTTAATCATTTAGATTATGAATAATAGGAAAGGTAGGAATAATTACTTAAAGCCATACAAAGGTGTGGTCATTATTAGTACTAGCAAAAATATGCGCCCTCCAAACACAGGTAATTAAATTTTGATGTAATAAAATATCATTAAGTTTCTAGTGGTGCTGAGTTTTGGTTTTGACGTGTGAAGGCTCGTTTAACATTTAAGTTGACATTGGGTGTAATAACATATATTCTCGCGTGGATATATATGGAAAACAAGAAGCCCCTCTGTCACGTAGACAGGAATACGATTTTAGGAGTGTTGTGGTCTGGATTATCTGGATGGTTTCGAATCTTTCTTTGACATTTTTGACCCGTCATCTGTTATACACTCCTATGTGAATATTCGCTACTTCCGGTGCGTTGTTAGGGGAAGACATTACATGACAATAAATATACTTCTTTAATCCTTCCCGGACAGAAGCATGTATATCATCATGGGTTACTAGGTTGTCTTGTTTAATTTAAATTTTGGAATTTATTAATCATAATATGACAAGTCGGGCTACCTTTATAAATTACATAGTTTTTTTCTCTGTTCTTTCGTAACTTCACTCCTTCCTAGATAGAAGCATCGACATCATCTTGGACTGCTTGTTTAGGGATTTATTTAGTATTGTAAGTAACGTAGGCTACCTTTATTAATGGCATCGTTTTTCTCTCTTCTTCCATATCTTTACTTATTCCTAGCTTAAAGAATCATAGACTGCTTGTTTAGGGATTTATTTAGTATTGTAAGTAACGTAGGCTACCTTTATTAATGGCATCGTTTTTCTCTCTTCTTCCATATCTTTACTTATTCCTAGCTTAAAGAATCATGGACTGCTTGATTAGGTATTTATTTTATACTAGAAGCGAATACCCGCCGTTGCCTAAGTAATAGGGGGGTAAAACAGGTAGTCTCGCAGATGCATTATTGTTGAGTTAGATCCTTGCACGACGCTCCATTAAAATCCCTACGTAAAAAAGACCTTGCATTCATCCAGCCACTCTGAAAAGAAATAATAATGTCTCCAATCTAAAATATAAATGCAAAATAAATTCCATGCTGTTATTATTTAAATTCTATTTTTTAATTATCTTCATGAATATAAATCAAATCTTCATTATATTTTGTTCAAAAAGCAAGATCTGGTGATAGTGAATGTATATATATATATATATATATATATGTGTGTGTGTGTGTGTGTGTGTGTATGTTTGTGTGTGTTTGTCATTAATTGCTTTATGTTTATAGTTTCCTCTGGACATACATACACACAAACTGCTCTTAATTTATGTATAGATTATATAAGTACCATGTTGGGCTACCTTTATAAATGAAATATTTTTCGTCCTTTACTTTGTGTCTTCACTTCTTCCTAAATAGAAGCATCGGTATCATCATGAACCGCATCTTTAAGAAATTGTTTAGTATTGTATATATATTTACCGACATCCTCCGCAAAAGTAATATGTGACACATAGCCATATTCTTAAGTGAAGTTTAACGAGATTGAATTCAGAGTTTTCCCTCGCTAGACTGGTTACGTAATCAAGTTTAAAGAACCCAGTCCGCCCTACTATTTACTTATATCTGAAGGGTGATTAGTCGGATGTATAGCTTTCCAAAAGGTGCTATGCAGAATGCCAGCAGCCTCGTCCAGTATTATAAAACGCGCGTCTAAGTATTATGTCAGATTGCCTTTAGAAATGACATAGTTTTCTTTCCTCTTTACTTTCATGTCTTAACTCCTTCCTAGATAAAATCATCACTATAAAAAGAATTGCAGCAAGATATGGGAAAAGTATGAACATAAGAGGAATACCCAATGGATATATAAGATGTAAAAAGAACTGAAGGGCGCGATTCAAATATGACCTGGACTCGCTGGGAGCAATAAAAAAGAAAGTATCAAACTGGTAAACACCGGGTCACAATGATATATATGGGCACTGGTTTTAAAAATTCACGTTGATCTACAACAGATTGACCGAGCAACTATGTAAATGCCTACGACAATCAAACATACCCGAATGGATGACAAAAGGAAACACTACTCTGATCTAGAAAGACCCCAAAAAGGAACCATCCCCAGCAACTATAGGCCGATAAAATGTATACATATAATGTGAAAAATTCTAATCGCACAGATAAAAGATGAAATCTACAACTCTCATCAAGATATAATAATTGACCACTTGTTTAGGATCGTTTTTTTTCTCTTTTTGTCTTCAATCATTCATAGACAGAGGCATCACTATCGTCATGGACCGCTTGCATAGACGGGAATATAATGTCTTGTTTGAATTAAATTTTGGAAATTGTTAAGCATTATATAAATACCATGTTGGGATACTTTTTATAAATTACATAGTTTTTTCTTCTTTTATATTGTGTCTTTACTCTTTCCTAGATTGAAGCATCAATATAATCATGGACTGCTGGTTTATTAAATTATTCTATATCATATAAGTTTCATGTTTAGGCTACCTTTATAAATGACAACCTTTTACTGTTTTGTTTCATGTCATTTAAAAAAAAAGTTTTCATTTTTGTATAAGGGGCTTTTATCTTCTTATATTTTAGTGTATACAACATTTTTCCATTATCTCTTAATACTTTCAGATCTTAATAAAGAAATAAACAAAACACAAAAATGACGACGTAGAAGCAAGTGAGGTATTAAACAAAGGAAGCAGACAAAAACCTATAAGCCTGATTTGCGCAATGCTCACCATAAAAAAGCTTTGTAGTCAAGCCATTAACGCCAATCCGACGGTAAGGAAAGCTCTTAAGTTCAGAGTGAGGCGTAGGCTTACCCCAACCCCACGTGATTCACACAGTGGCAAGGAAAAACAGAAATTGAGAAAGATATGCGAGTCTCAAAAATTAATATTAATCACATTGTGTCATCAAAGAAATTCCCTGACTATTCAATTTGAAAACATTAGTAATATCTGGCTGAAATCATTTCATTTTAAATATTCGAAAGTAAGATTGTTAGTACCTACTTTACTCACAAAAGCATCCTTTACACACACACACACACAAACAAACACACACACACACACACACAAACATATATGTATATATATATATATATATATATATATATATATATATATATATATATATCTCACATTAGCCACATATATTTACTTGTTTTCCTGAAGACGGTGTACTTAGAACACTGAAACCGTGGTAGAGAAACATTTTCTACAACTTTTACAACTATTAAATGCTCTTAGATTGTAACTTGTTGATGAATATATATACATACACACACACACACACACACACACACAACCACATATATATATATATATATATATATATATATATATTGACAACTATGGCAAAATAGTAGATCAGACTGAGCTCTTTAAACTTGATTAGGCAACCAATCTCGGAGAAGGCAAACTCTGGATACAAACTGTTAAAATCTGACTCGTGTAACATCCTACCCAAATAGAAGGGTTGGTATATATATATATATATATATGTATATATATATATATATATATATATATATAATATATATATATATATATATATAAACTTGTCGGGCGGCCTAAAGTCGGTATCAGCCAGTCAGCGAGGGAATCTATCCCATTTTCAATAGCGCTAGACCAAGGAGATTGTTTTGGCTTCTGAGGTGGAGCGCCACACCTACCATCAGCTCCTTAATTTACCGCACAGATCCCTGTGCTACTCATACGCTGAGTTGGCGACGATATATATATATATATATATATATATATATATATATATATATATATATTTGTATATTGACATCACGTTCTGATGAGATGCTGCTACCGATTTGGAAAACTGCTACCGATTTGGAGAACTGTACCTACTGACGGTGTCTAATATGATTCCAATCTTCATATACGAAGCTTCTTTACTGTTCACCTTGTGACAGCAGTGGAATATCTGTTCGATTTACTTATTTCTGTGCATCTGAAGCACGCGAGGCCTGCAGAAGAACTGCTTGTGACTTAACGAACCTCTCTTCAGCGAGAGCCACAATCAGACATCATTTTTCTCACGAATATTCGCTTCAACAATACAAGAATCCATTGTTCTCTTATCAGCTTTTGGCTTCGAAATTCTGTCAACAGGATTTTCTCCAGACATCTTGCCTACGGAGAAACTAACGAGAAGCTTTTCGATCGGAATGGCAAAAAAGAATATATATATATATATATATATATATATATATATATATATATATAAAAACTTCGTTACATGAATACATAATTATCAGGATGGGCGTATGTCGTAATGGGTTAAAGCGTAATTAAATAGACTCGACGAGCCGAGTTCAAACATTGCCCAAAGCAGTCCGCTTAAAAATTGACCCTGTGTTACATTCTGCCGGTGGAGGTATATTTGGTTAAGTAAATAAAAAGCCTACAGAGTGGGTGTGAGCACAGTTAGGCGGTGGGCAACGTGCTTTAGAAACAGGGAAATGAATGAAAAATCACGATCGAGACGGATGTAGCAGAATAAAGAGCTCATCGATCAGCTTAGTCTCCAGAATTAGGCCGATGAAACACGGGCGAATAGATTGTTTTTTGTTTCTTTGTTTACTGGCATATAATTCTTTATGGGTTATTTAATGCCAAAGCCGCCCTTTTAGAAGAACAGTTGTGAAACAGTTTAATCCATAGCTGGGGGATGAGGGGTTTCACAACTTTCTCAAGTGTATTAGTTCAAATGTAGTTTGAATGTAAAAGTACGATTGGAGTTTGAACTCGCTTACTCCGATGTCGAAGTCCAGCACGTTAGCCACTACGCCACATAGACTTCTCCTGGATGAATTGAACATAATACTCACCTTCACTGGAAGGCTGCGACTGATGTTCAGCCACCAGACAAAAATATAAGAGAGAGAGAGAGAGAGAGAGAGAGAGAGAGAGAGAGAGAGAGAGAGAGAGTAACCGATACACTTTGTAACAACTGAGAAGACACAGTCAAGCGTTCAGTATATATGGATACAAATATACACACCAAACTCACAAGCCAATCAAAATGCTGGAAATAGACTTTGCCATTCCACAAAATTGAATAGTCCAAGCTTTTATTTAAACTCCTCACCAAGTCTGGATTTTCAAAAGCTGATTCAACTTGCAACAGTTCAATGCTGATCAGTTTACACAAATCTTTAGATGGCGCTTCAAACAGGATTCAAATCCGAGGGAATATCCCATTGTATCAAAAACATCGTATGTATTTGCACAATACCTTCAAGACGGACAGGGTGTAACACAAGGTTAATTTTCAAGCTGGTTTAATTCTCCTAGACTGGTTGCCTAACGAAGGCAAACGAAACTAGTCTCTATTTTACCTATAGCTGGGGAAAACAAAACGTCTCATCGTGGATTAATTGTTAGCAAGCCACTATCGCAAACCCGTTATTACTGGATGGGAATTTCGATCCTCACTAGATGCCCCATACGCGTAATCTTGTGTCACACCCTACTCGTGGCGAATGGGTTGGATAAAAGAAATTCGTTAGATACCCAATGCTAGCGACCTTGTGTCACACCCTACCCGTGGCGAAGGGGTTGGGTAAAAGAAATTCCTTGGATGCTTCATGCTAGCGACTTTGTGTCACATCCTACCCGGTGGAAGGAGATGGGTAAAAGAAATTCGCTGGATGCCCCATGATAGCGACATTGTGTCACATCCTACCCGTTGCAAAAGGTTGGGTAAAAGAAATTCGCTGGATGCCCCATGATAGCGACCTTGTGTCACATCCTACCCGTTGCGAAGGGTTGGGTAAAAAAAATCGCTGGATGCCCCAGGCTTGCGAACTTATGTCACATAATACCTTTGGCGAACGGGTTGGATAAAAGAAATCTCGCTGGTGCCCCATGCTAGCGACCTTGTGTCACATATTACGTGTGGCGAAAGGTTGGGTAAAAGAAATTCGCTGGATACCACATGATAGCGACCTTGTGTCACATCCTACCCGTTGCAAAGGGTTGAGTAAAAGAAATTCGCTGGATGCCCCATGATAGCGACCTTGTGTCACATTCTACACGTTGCGAAGGGTTGGGTAAAAAAATCGCTGGATGCCACATGCTATCGACCTTATGTCACATCCTCCCTGTAGCAAAGGGACTAGGTAAATACCTACATTCCCAAAGTTGCTCTATCCAATGGTGTTATTTTGTTTCATGTGTCTGTTGTTGTTTTATGGGAATAAATTAAAGACACGCATTTAGAAGCACCACCCGTATTTGTTTAATAAGTATTAGCTGTGCTACCGTAGGGTCCATGGATATCATCATCATCATGATTATCATCATCATGTCGCACCAGCAGCACGGGTATCCATAACAACATCTCTCCAACCGTCCCTATCACTCATTGTATCCGCCAGGTCCTCCTCACACTATCCAGTATCTGCACAGAGCTGGTCTATCTAGATCGTTGCTGGACGACCCGTCCTTGCATGTTCATGTGCTGGTTTCCACAGGAGGACGTTACTTATGAGTACATCTTTACTTTTTCCAGCTGTTTCCAGCATGTCTGGTCCATCTTACTCGAATGGTTTATGTGATGGGGGAGGGTCAGGTGGCTGTACAGCTACTTCCTTATGGATGCTGTTTCCACGATTTGTTCAAGATCGCACGTAGATTTCTTGTACAGCTCCCATCTAGCCAATTATCCAGGCGCTTTGTCAAGGTTCAAGTGGTGCAGCCATACAGTCGCACTGATACCACCACGAAAATTGATTTTTTATTCTTTAAATTTTTTTCATTCGTTATTATTTCCAATGTTTATGTTTTCTTTGAAATGCCAATAAATTAAAAGACATGAATTTAGAAGCACCACCCATATTTGTTTAATAACTACTAGCTATGCTATCGTAGGGTCCATGAATATAACATTCGCATAAATAGTTAGAAAATTGCGTTTTTAGTTTGTTTTTTCATTCGATATTATTTCCAATGTTTATGGTTTCTTTGAAATGCCAATTAAATTGCGGGAATCCATTTCTTGCAATTAACGAAGTTTGAAGCAGCCAATCATTAGAAAGTAAAAGAATACATTGTTCGATTTTTGTATTAATTGGCAGAGAAGAAAATATTTATTTCAGGACAATTAAGAAACGATTCAAAGAACGGTTCATACGAATTAAGAAAATAATACAGATCGCACGGAACAACATTTTTTTTAATTAAAAAAGAAGAAAAAAAACAAGAAAAAGAAAAAGAACAAGAAAAAAACAAAACAAACAGCTATGTTTAAATTAGGACCGGTTTAGCTCAGTCGTTAAAACATTCACCTGTAAGGTTGGAGGTGCGTGGAAGTTGGAGGTCCGTGGTGCAATGTTTAGAGTCGTAGGAATTGGACTCGCCGATATAAGTTCAAATCCTGGACGAAGTTACAATTCATATAGCGCTAGTATCCTTGGGAAAGCTATGAATCCAATAACTCTCCCTCCAGCTATAGGTAAATAGTTGCACAGACTGGGATCTTTGAACTTGGTTAAGCAACCAGTCTAGGAGAAGGAAAACTCTGAATTCAAACCTTTTAAATTCGCTTGGTGTGGTCACTACTAGAATAGGCTCAGTCCTAGTTAGTGATCTATTTCACTACGCTCTTTAACCTTGGTTAGGCAACCAGTATAGGAGAAGGAAAACTCTGAATTCAAACCTGTTAAATTCACTTGATGTGGTCACTACTAGAATAGGCTCAGTCCTAATTAGTGATCTATTTTCTATTTTCTTAATAATATCGCAAAGTTCCAGATTCGATACAGTTTACTCGCTAACGGGTAATCTGATCTATCAAGGTACAGATGTAAGGGACTAGCTTGCTAACCATTACACTAGGGTTAAACGCTCATTGTATTTACCTAACCCGTTCCCTCCGGGTAGAATTTGACACGAAGCTGAAAGTATGAGGCATCTAGCGGCAATCTAATCGCTATTCATTTGTAATGGATCTGCGAGATTATGTTGTATATCTTCTTACTTCTAATGATAATATACTTATCTTACTGTCTTCTTGACCAGCATTTCTACCCAACTATTTGACTTATTCTATGCTGGTTCGATCGTATGTCGCCTGTCTGGGTATCTGGGCTGGTTCTGTCTGTTCTTCTTGTCTATTTTCTTGGGACTTCTTGGGGTCCTCTTCATCTCTCATTGTCGTTCTTAGTAACGGACAGCAAATCAAAAACAATCTCCCTGGTCTGGCGCTACCAAAAAGGGGATAGACTCCTTTGCTGTTCGGCTGACAACGAAAATAGGCCGACTTAACTTATATATAAAACTCGTAGTGCATTTAACCTGCTGACGATAGTTTAAGATAGTAACGGTGTGCCATCGTGGTGTAATGGTTAACAAACTAGTCTCACAGATCCATTATTACTGAATATCACGTTAGATCCATTCTGAATGTCCGATACTAGCGACCTTGTGTTATATCCTACAGCCATGAGACCTCGTCTAGTAATTTAAGAGGTTTGCCGTTTAATGATGGTATTATTTTGCTTCATGTGACTGTTGTTATTTTATGGGAACTGCCTGTATTTGTTTAATAAGTTCGAGGCTGAGTCAAAAAGTAATGACATTTTGTTTAGGACAGGTATAATTACCAACACAGGAACATGCATCATATATCAAAATGAAGCTGGTCCTCTGTGAATCACACCCCTACTTCTCTACATAGGCGAGTCAAAAAGTAATGACATTTTGTTTAGAACAGGTATAATTACCAACACAGGAACATGCATCATATATCAAAATGAAGCTGGTCCTCTGTGAATCACATCTGTACTTCTTTACATAGGCGAGTCAAAAAGTAATGACATTTTGTTTAGGACAGGTATAATTACCAACACAGGAACATGCATCATGTATCAAAATGAAGCTGGTCCTCGGTGGATCACATCTGTACTTCTTTACATAGGCGAGTCAAAAAGTAATGACATTTTGTTTAGGACAGGTATAATTACCAACACAGGAACATGCATCATATATCAAAATGAAACTGGTCCTCTGTGAATCACATCCCTACTTCTCTACATAGGCGAGTCAAAAAGTAATGACATTTTGTTTAGGACAGGTATAATTACCAACACAGGAACAGGTATCATACATCATAAAGAAGTTGGTCCTCTGGATCACATCCCTAATTCTCAACATATTCACAAACCTTTTACCCACGTTACTCCGAAAGAATCTTCGGATAATTCTGATTAAAAAAAAAAAACATTAGAGAAGGGACAATGCACGCTTCTGGAGTTTCTACCGTCGAGAAGCCATTTACGTTTATATTTAGACGGATTCAAATTGGAATTACGAGGGTGAGTCAAAAAATAGTGGCATTTTGTTTAGGACAGGTATGATTACCAACACAAGAACATATATCATACATCAAAATGAAACTGGTCCTCTGTGGATCCCATCCCAACTTCTCTACAAAGTCCCCGTTTCTCTCAAATGGCAATTGTGTAGAAAATGTTCCGATTTTAAGATAATGTAATCCAATTTGACAATAAACAAAATGGTTTCTGTAATTTATAAATATTTAGAGACTTTACCCTTGAGATTAACCTCGTAGAGTACCTGTTTAGAACATACCTAGGTAGTGATAACTCATTTTTAAAAATGGGGGGGGGTGTCCCGTAGCGTAGTGAATGATGTATTAAACTATAACATCGTAGTAAACGAATTCAAACTACAGTCAGTCTATTACGTTCACTTTCGGACATATTCCTTTATAAAAGGTATGAACCCCCTCATTCTTCCAACTATGGGTTAAATAATACCACTACTGTTCTTCTGCAAGGGTAGCTTTGGCATTAGACGAATCAATTAAAGGACACCTTTGGCGGCTATCAAGTCCGATGTTGATTTATAGTTATTAACTAAGCATAGCTTAGACCCGGGACAAGGCCAGATGTATGGGGTAACCCAGTGAGAATCAAACTCCCTAACAATGGTTTTGCTATTCTAGCTTGCTAACCATTACACCACATGAGGTGTCCCCGATGTTGGTTTATAGTTATTAACTAAGCATAGCTTAGACCCGGGACAAGGCCAGATGTATGGGGCAACGCAGTGAGAATCGAACTCAGTAACAATGGTTTTGCTATTCTAGCTTGCTAACCATTACACCACATGAGGTGCCCCTGGATGTTGATTTATAGATTATCCCAATTCATCGATGTTACATTATAACAGTTTCCACATCACTAAAAATCGTAAGTTCCCGTGTTGCAATGGCTAACGTGCTTAACTGAGAGACCGTAGTAAACGAGTTCAAATTCCAGTCGGCTAGTACAATGATTTCTTTCTTTGATTAATGGCGTATTAACATTTATGGGTTATTTAATGCCAAATCTGTCTATGTAAATGAACAGTAGTTGTAATAATAGTCCATAACTGAGATATGAGGGGCTTTCATATCTTTTACAAGGGTATCAATCCGAAAGTAAACGTACTAGCCGACTGGAATTCGAACTCGTTTACTACGATTTTTTCTGAAACACTATATATATATATATATATATATATACTAGCAAATATATGCACCCTCCGGGTGCAAGTATTTAAGTTTTAATGTAATAAAATATTGTATTAAATTAGAAAGGCTAATGAAACTAAATAAGAATACAGATAAAAGATTTGAAACAGAGGGAGTATAATAAAAGATTTGAAACAGAGGAAGAATAATAAAAAATGGAACAACTGAAACTTACTCTTCCATCACTCTCGTCTTTCATTGTTATTTTTTTAAATTTAAGTATTTAGTTAAAAGAGGAAGTAAATATAAAAAATGACAGTTTTTTATCTTGTTAATGGATTTTCATTTAAGATTCATTGAAGAGATTTTTGCTTATATTCATTAAAATAAAACCATACAGTTAGAAATCAATAATACTAAGCACATATTTATTAAATCGA
>CM042158.1:15183744-15191244 GCA_023376005.1 Doryteuthis pealeii | reverse complement strand
TTCTTCTTCTTTTCTTCTTCTTCTTCTTCTTCTTCTTCCATTAGATGTAGAGAAACGTGCAAAGATGAACATATCAGATACATGTATTATTTCCCCCCCGGTTCACTTTTAAAATGAGAACATTTTACATCCTCCTACTCTTTCTCCTACTCTTCGTCTTCTTCTTTCTCTTCTTCTTCTTCTTCTTCTTCTTCTTCTTTCTTCTTCTTCTTTCTTCTTCTTCTTCTTCTTTGTACACCATCTGTCTTCCTCTTTTTCATCTCCTTCTTTATACTCCTCATTATTTTTCCCTCACGTTCTTATACTCCAAACTCTTTCTTTCATCATCCCTTCTTCAACATTTCTCACCATCTTTTTTCTCTTCGTCTTCTTCTGCTTCTTCTTCAATATTTTTCTTGTTCTTATTCTTCTTCTTTATTGCTCACATTCTTTAGATCCCCTTTTGTCAATCTTCGATACCTCATTTTCTTCTTCTTCTTCTTCTTCTTCTTCTTCTTTTCTTCTTCTCTTCTTCTTCTTCTTCTTCTTTCTTCTTCTTCTTCTTCTTCCCTCGACCAACCATTTAGTGTCTCTTATGGGTGGAAACATTATTACAATTTAAGTCAATTATGATTTATCAAAATAATTAATTCATAAGTGAAAAATTAGATACAGTAAAGGATCGTGATTTCGCGATATCCTTTCGCAGACAAAAGGTTGGAATTCTTTTGCATCGATAAAGAATTAATTACACCAATTTTTGGGCTTATTAACTTTGATTGATATAACTATAACAGTAATATCACACACACACACACACACACACCACACACACACACACACATATATATATATATATAATATATATATATATATATATTCTTTTTTAAATTGCGAGTAAAAGAGGACCACAAATGATTAATTTGGTTTGAAAATCGCATTGGCGAGAAATAGCTAGTTACCAAAGTTCGTTCACATCCCAGTCTTTTCTATCCACACACACACACACACACACACACACACACACACACATATATATATATATATATATATATATATATATATATATATATATATATTATATATATATAAACGACCTTTGGTAAGTAACATTTTCTCACCAGTACGATTTTCAAGCCAAATTAATTATTTGTGGTCCTCTTTTACCGTGTAGTCCATCATAATAAGGGTCAAAACTGTGTTTCATGGATGGAGGGCTGGTTTGGTTTGTGGCGAATAATAAGAAGTCTGATTTTCCTTGTGTGTATTAATTATTATCTTAACTATTATCTAACTATTATCTTAACTATAGAGTTGACGGAAACTGCGTTAAAAAATGAATACGTTTATATTGTTTTTCCACTGACCCCAACAATATAGTTTAACGAATGATCTATTACCAAAAAGTATTAAAGCTTACTAACCTTGTGTCACATGCAACAATTCTATCCTCACCCCAAAGATACTGGTCTTAATGAGACAATATAGTGGGTATAAATTTAAATGTTCACTAAGGAGACGTGACCTCTCTAAAGTTTGAAAGCACGAACGATGTGCACAACAACGACGACATTGTCACGCCGGTTTAAGCAACAACATCTAACGGATACAAGCTCCATAATGCAATATTTTAATCACATTTCATGCCCCCCCCTTCTGAATAAATGACTGAAAAAGTTTTAAAACTGAATAACACACTTATACTGCGCACCAAATAGAAAAAATTAACTATCAAATACTCGATGCCTTATACATTAAAAACGAATCAAAAAACACCACCTTAAACAAAATCAACTTCAAAACCGTTCAACTTGTTCTCAAAATATCTATAATTTATCCACAAATTATTCCTCCCACCTTAGCCATAAAATTTTATTAAGTGTGTAAGTCACTCCGCCTAGTAATTCGTACTGCTACTGCTTGTTAAAAAGAAACAATGGAGAAGCATCTTACCAGATCCACAACCTCGCACCGATGGCTACTAGGTATGTGCAAAGAAAGTCCCCGTTTGCTAAAAAAACCTTTAGTGGATTCGAACACCAATTCCACCGAATATTAAAAAGATGGCTAGACGGTAAGAAAGGATTGAATCAAAAACTCGGCAGACAAGAATTGTTCGTTGCAGCTTTCAGAAAGAAACATGTTTAAAAGAAAAAAATAGAGCTACCCAAAATAGTAATATATAAGCTCTGTGGTACCACTTCGGCAGACAACTCATTTTTTGATTAGAGGGTCTTAACCCTCTACAAAAGGGAGTACAGTCATCATATTCTAAACCCTGCCAAAAGAGTGATACGCTAGTATTTATTTTAGAACAAAGACTGTGATTATTTCAGATGATTGTTTTGTTTATTCGGTGTGAATTCAGACATTAACGCATTATACATTTGCCTACATGATACCGATTACCACTAAGTGTGTCTCTTTCAGTAACAGAAATCTGATATCTGCCTTTTTTTACTTTTTTCGATAGAAGTATTGTTGAATTTTATAAGGAATCCGTGATGAAAATTTACCACGCACGCATGAACTCTTTCAATTATAATAGCAGCAGGTTCTGATATTTAAGCGAGATTAAATGATTTCAGCAGATAGTTATAAGACCGCCTCGGGAGTCACCGTCTTATTTTGTATATGTTTGCTACAATGTTATTTTTAATTATTTTTTAATTTCACTTGTGCTTATTCTCGCCCCCCCTAAGTGCAGGCCACACAGAATAAAAAATAAAGAAGTTTTCATTGAAATTCCCAATACGATTGTAAATTGTGTTTAGCAGACAGGAGGAACTGACAGAGGTTGACGTTGGGAACAGGGAGCGCGGGGAAATTGTTGCAGGGGAAAGTGGCAGTAAAAACCAAAAAAAACAACTCAATCCTTATTGTGAGGAGCGGGTATCCCTACTCCTTCTGCAAAGATGGCTGATAGCTTTAATTCCTATCTAGGCGTCTTGTGACGCATTATATTGGAATATAAATAAATCGCGGGAAATTTGATGAGTCCCAAACAAAAAATTTCTTGATGAAATTGTAGAGTTTTTATCAAGAACAATTAAGGCCGTCTAAACGCCTTACGGTATACCATAGCGTGGTAATTCATTTTAAGGAAAATAGTCGAAAATGTATTTACAGTAAACTGGAAATGCTGGGGGAAGAAAAACACTGCGACGCAATGGATACAGTTTTACTGTGCCTTTAGATTTTTATGCGTCAGTGACGCAGGACGCGTACACATGAGCATCGCTGTAAAGGTTGTACTCGTATTCTAAGTCATTTGAATGGGTATAATAATGTAATTGGAATATTATTAAAACATTACCATTTTTTGGCTGCCCGGCTAAAATTGAATAATTATAATAAGTTCATCTAGTCATACAAGATATATGGTTTTGCAATATTATTTGTTTGTGTTTGTTTGTCTATGGTTAACTGCATTGTGACATAAACATCAAAGTGACTTGCTTTAATGATCTGATGGAAATATTTTCAACGCTTCATTTTGATATAACTGTAGTATCAGTTTTGAAATAGGCCTGTTAAATTGTCCCTCAGTGCAGATTCTTTTATGTGTGCACCTGCAGGAAGTCGGAGTTCCACAGTGACTTTTGGTTGACAGTGAAGTTCCAATGGGGTGATATTCACGCTACGCCAACTAAATGATGAGAGGCACGGACTTCCCCCTCTTCATCAGGGGAAAGATGTGAGGGGTCGATACGACTGTTTACAGGATATGAGAACGGAAAGACTGAGATTCAGTTAGGATTCTAAAGGCCAGTTGATTTTGAAAATACTAAGCAGGGTGCCTTCATCAGAAAGCTCTCCAGGCTCCCAAAGCATATAGCAATGACAGTAAATGAGTGTTTGAAATACGCTGCTCTTCGGTAACCACGCTAAAAAGATAATAAACCCACAAACAGATAGCGACTCTGAACAAAATCTATCTATTAAAAGAGATTCGATTTCGGTTTTGTCGATACAAAGCTATACCTCACTGGCTTACGTCACATTAACCCAAAAATCGTCATAACATTAGAATTAAATTTACACTCCAAAATTTGAACATTGCAGCATTAGACAGTCCTTTATTGCTTTTTTAAATAACAAGTTTAATAAAACATGGGTTGGTATTAATCTAAAATGATTTTAATTACAATTAAAGTTTAACATTTTCAAATTGTTTTATTTCTTTAATCCTTTAATGGAAATTTGAATGATTTTACTTAACTTAGGGTACAAACTTGCTGACATTGAATTTTTTATCTCCCAAACCCTCAGGCAATACTTTTCAAAAATCTATTTACATCGCCCGGAAGGTATTGTTTTTTTATTTTCTAGTGATATCATTAAAGTGATTGCTCATGCGAACAGAAATCATGTGTCTTAACAGTCCATGACATGCAACACTTTGGCCTTACTTTAGGCTAGTGTGTTCGTCGGGGACGTCCCCCCAACTCCGATGAGTCGGCTTCTCTCGTCAAATCCCTGACCTATATGATTTGGTCCCAAACCCAATCTGTTCCTATGGCAAAACTCCGGATCTTATTAACCATATTATGTGCTAGAACGAGTGGTGATGAGAGTATGACGTTAAACTGCATCTAGTGGTGAAGCTCAAATCTGGAGCTTTGCGGCTTGTTGAAGCTACCCGTTCCCTTGCCATTACTCCCAGGTCCACTCTGACGGACTGGTTGTACATTTATGGGTTAAATAAGCAAATATTTTTTAAAAAATTTTACAGTGTATTTACTTAAATTATTGAAAGAAAATGGGTAACTAAATGGGTATGTATTTAATTGTGAAGAAATTTTTTTTTCAAAAAATATACATTGGCCACAGGAGTTATAATCAAGGAAAAAATGTATTATTCTATAGTTAAGTATTTTTGGTTTATGATAAACCATCATCAGACAATGCAATAAATTTTGCTAAGGAGAGAGAAATGATAAAAATGTTAATGTGTGATGGTAGATGTGTGATACTGTTATTTAAACAGTTATTTTTATTATGCGCCTGTATATACGAAAAACTGACTGACGTGATCATGCATTGTGAAAAAACGGAAATGAAGATCATAAAATGACGCATGTAGAACGTGAATAGGCGAGAGGAAATGTTAACATATTTAATTGTGTGTAAAAGTTTAATAAGTCAAAACTTAATGTTTGCCGTAATAAATTGTCATAACATTATGAATGAAAAATTGCGGAGAAAATACGATAAGGTTTTATATATTTATGCCAAGGCAAACTGTTAATTTAATAAAAGCGATGCTTTTTGGTAACAAATAATGTTTCATAGATTGAAAAAATAAAAGAAAAAAATATTTGTCCATAGATGCATGCCATATTGGAATATTATCTTGCTATGAAAAAAATTTAAGAATATCATCAATAACTTAAAAAATGTGTTAACTTTCAGACATTTTCATAGCATTCCGGATTCCATGGGCAAAAAATGCTTTTATAAAACCAATTTTTTTAGGAGTAAGGAAGCGCAAGAACTCATTTTAAAGACTAAAATAGATTACAAAATACGCCATTTTCGCGACCCACCCTCAAATTTGGCAGACTAAAAAATCGACTTAACTCTGCCAATTCTTGGAATTGTAAACTCAAATTTTGGGGGAATTGTCTAAATTCAACATAGTAATCCAATTTCAGGAGAAATTGGACGTGGGGTAGGATGACATGGCCTGGAGGATTTGACATGGAATAACCCAGCTTTAAATACTTGAACATTTTTTTCATTGCACATTATATTATGAAAAAATTATCGTTACATTTATTTCATTCTCTATCTTGGTTAAATCCAGCTTTAATCTCGATACCTTTTGACACACTTTATATATATATATATATATATTATATATTTAATATATATAATATATATATATATATATATATATGAGTTAAGAATAAGGAAAAATGAAATCCGACGGTTATGTGATAGATAAAGGGTATGAAAACACACAATACTGATTAAAATGAAAATATTTTATATCATTTCATAGCTAATATTGAAAACAATATTTCGATTTATAAAAAATTCATCATCACGAGCTTGTTTTAATCCGGATCCATCGAGAGACAAACTCTGATGATGATTATTTATAAATCGAAATAGTTCAAATTAGCTATGAAATGATATAAAAATTTTTCATTTTAACAGTATTGTGTTTTTTCATATCTTTTATATATATATATATATATATATATATATATTATATATATATATATATATATTATATATATTATAATAATATATATATATTATATATATATATATATATATATATATATAATATAGTTTTGTATCTTAACTTAGTAATATCTATTTATCTACAAAATATGATTTATATCTATCCATCAACTATCTATCTCTCTTTCTAAGGAATTGGAACTCACGTAGTCTTATTCATAAACCAGCATTTTCTTTACATTTCGTGATTTTCTCTTTTCATCTCAACGTTCTTCAGAATATCTCTCGATAGCAATGAAAAAGGAAACATAGTTGTGGGATATAAGAAGAGGCTTCTGGCGAGACTCGATTTCACACTTCTTTTTTTACTCCGAGAAATACGTATGAGTACAGAGACGGTGCATGGGCACACGCAGTTTCTATAATGGCAGGATTGGATGCTGAACTCTGGGTCGCAATATATCTTAGGTCACCCCCCAAAAAAAATCTTTAAAAAAATAAACAACGTGGCAAATTCAAAATGTTATTTCAAAAATATTTTTAAACTTTTTCATTATATAATATATATATCTATCTATATATATATATGAAAATGGAAAAGGAATGAATCCGACACTATGAGGAAAAAATGAGTAAGAAAAGAAAAGTAAATGGCATAAAATGAATTTAATCGATATCACATTAACGATATCACTTACCACATGTGTTTCCGGTCAGTTTATGGTGTGAAAATATTTCGCACACATACAAGAATCGACCTTCATCAGACTAGTGTGAACATTTTATTTTTTTTGCGTACTCTCATATATAATATATATATATTATATAAACTATACTATATATATATATGAGCAGTACGCAAACAAGTTTGTTTGAGATGGCGAGGGAGCCGACAATTTGGGGAGAATATGTGCTTAATTTTGAAGTGTTTCACCACCTAATTTGAAATTTATTAGATTGTAATATATGAATTAGGCAATATTCCTGTCTATATGTTAAGGTCCGTAAACAAATATTTATCGAGAATTACAGGTCAAACTTTCGGTGTACTGTTACATATTTCGTACCTATGTTTATCATGGCTCCAATACAGTGCAGGAGTTATAGAGACAGGATTGCAACGTTTTGTGTTGTGATTCGAAACCCTAATCTTCCTGGTTTTAGAGGAGGTGTATGGTGTGTTTTGTGATTGCGGTCATGATATAATATTACTCGACTGTAGGATGGAAATCTGGGAAACCAGCTAGTGTAATGGTTAGAATTTCCGCCTGTTCAGCCTGGCAGTAAGGTTCGAACCACACACAGAAAGTTTGTCTCTGTCATAAT
>CM042158.1:15169039-15183734 GCA_023376005.1 Doryteuthis pealeii | reverse complement strand
TAGGTTATTGATAAACCATCATCAAGACAATGCAAAATAAATTTTGTAAGGGAGAGAAATGAAAAAATGGTTAAACCAGTGTATGCGTACATGTGTGATACTGTATAACAGTTTATTTTTATTCAGCGCCGTATATAAACGAAAACTGATGACCGTGCCATCATATGCATGTGAAAAAACGAAATGAAGCATCATAAAAATGCACGCCCATGGCATAGAACCGTCGAATAGGCGAGAGAAATGTAACATATTTATATGTTAGTAATAAGTTTATAAGTCAACTAATGTGCGTAATAAATGTCTTCATAACATTATAGAATGAAATGCGAGAAAATACGAAAGGCTTTTATATATTTACTGCAAGTCAACTGTTAATTTTAAATAAAGCCCCGATGTTTTGGGCCCTACAAATAATGCTTTCAATAGATTAAATAATAAAAGAAAAATATTTGTCATAGATGCCTAGTGCCATATATGGAATATGATACTATGCTATTTGAAAAATTTAAGAATCATCATCAAAACTTAAAAATGGTTTAACTTTCAGACATTTTCGATAGCATTTCGCGATTCCATGGGCAAAAAATGCCTTTTTAATTAACAATTTTTAGGAGTAAGGAAGCGCTAGAACTCGAGATTTTAAAGACTAAAATAGATTACAAATGACGCCATTTTTCGCGACCCACCCTCAAATTTGGAGAGCTAAATCGACATAACTCTGCCAATTCTTGGAATTGTAAACTCAATTTGGGGATTGTCTAAATTCAACATAGTAATCAATTTCAGAGAATTGACGTGGGTGATGACATGGCCTGGAGGATTTGACATGGAATAACCCAGCTTTAAATTTGAACATTTTTTATTGACATTATATATGAAAAATTATCGTTACATTTATTTTTCATTCCTATCTTGGTAAATCCAGCTTAATCTCGATACCTTTGACACACTTATATATAGTATATATATATAATATATATATATATATATATATATATATAATATATATAATATGATTAGAATAAAGGAAATGAATCCGACGGTATGTGTATAGATAAAAGGGTATGAAACACACAATACTGATAAAATGAAATATTTTATAATCATTTTCATAGCTAATATTGAACAATATTTCGATTTATTATAAAAAATCATCATCAGAGCTTGTTTTAATCCGGATCATCGAGAGACAAACTCTGATGAATGATTATTATAAATCGAAATATTGTTCAATATTAGCTATGAAAATGATATAAAATATTTTCATTTTAACAGTATTGTGTTTTTTCATATCCTTTTATATTATATAATATATATATTATATATATATAATATTATATATAATATTAGTATATATATATATATATATATATATATATATATATATATATATATATATATATATAGTTTTTGTATCTTAACTTAGTATATCTATTTATCTACAAAAATGATTTAATCTACCAATCAATCTATCTATCTCTCTTTCTAAAGAATTGGACTCACGTAGTCTTATTCATACCAGCATTTCTTTCATCGTGATTTTCTCTTTCATCTCAACGTTCTCAAGAATATCTCTATCGATAGCAATGAAAAAGGAACATAGTGTGGATATAAAGAAAAGCTTCTGGCGAGACTCGATTTCACACTTCTTTTTTACTCGAGAATAGTATGAGTACAGAGACGGTGCATGGCACACGCAGTTTCTATAACTGCAGGTGGATGCTGAACTCTGGGTTCGCAATATATCTTAGGTCACCCCAAAAAAAATCTTTAAAAAATAACAACGTGGCAAATTCAAAAAATGTTATTTCAAATATTTTTTGAAACTTTTTTCATTATAATATATATTATATCTATCTATATATATATATGTAAAAATGGAAAAGGAATTGAATCCGACACTATGAGGAAAAATGAGTAAAGAAAAGAAAAGTAAATGGATAAAATGAATTTAATCGATATCACATTAATCGATATCACTTACACATGTGTTTCGGTCAGTTTTGTGTGTGAAAATATTTCGCACACATACAAGAATCGACCTTCATCAGAGTGAACATTTTTTTTTTTTTTGCGTACTCTCATATATATATATATATATATATATATATATATATATATATATATGAGAGTACGCAAACAGTTTGTTTGAGATGGCGAGAGCCGACAATTTTGGGGAGAATATGTGCTTAATTGAAGTCACACCTAATTTGAAATTTAATTAGTTGATAATTAATGAATTAGGCAAATATATCTGTTCAAATGTAAGGCGTAAACAAATCGAGAAACGGTCAATCTCTGTATGTACATTTCGTCCTATTATGTCTCATCAGCAGAGTTATAGACAGGATGCCGTTTTGTGT
Source organism: Doryteuthis pealeii (assembly GCA_023376005.1). NCBI lineage: Eukaryota > Metazoa > Mollusca > Cephalopoda > Myopsida > Loliginidae > Doryteuthis > Doryteuthis pealeii. The sequence goes on along the minus strand of CM042158.1, from coordinate 15,181,371 downwards.
GTGATTCGAACCCTAACTGCGGGGGTGGGGGGATTCTAATTATTACACTAGTGAGAAATCTGGGAAAACCAGCTAGTGTAATGGTTAGAATTTCCGCCTGTCAGCCTGGCAGTTAGGGTTCGAACCACACACAGAAAGTTTCCTGTCTATAATGATGAGTCATAATAGGCAGAAACATACATACAGAGATTGACTTTTTCTCGATTTGTTTACGCCTTACATTTGAACAGATATATTCGCCTAATTCATTAATTATCAACAAATTAATTTTCAAATTAGGTATGGTTTCAATTAAGCACATATTCTCCCGTATATATTATATATATTATATATATAATATATATATATATATATATATATATATATACTATGAATACATGAATTACTTCCTAAATCAATAAGAACTGAAAAGTTATTGACATTCGATTAATACCTGATTTTACAAGAATTGATTCTGGTTGGTTGGATTTTCCGGCATGTCAACCCTTATTGGGTTATTTTATTCTGAATACGTTTTGTTATATTTATCCCTGTTGGGTATTCAATATTTTAACTCATTTTTTATTAAATACATTTTTAAAACTCATTTCAATAGATGGGACACTAAGAGGTACTATCATTCCTGGTCAGGTTGGACCTGAGAGTATTAGAGATGAAGAGGTACTCCACATTCCCCAGAGCTTCAGATTTGAAAACTTACCATTAGATGTATTTTAACGTCACACTCAGGACACTAAGACTCTCAGCCACCACCTACTAGTACATACATGATAAAACGTGTTGGGGTTGGCCATAAGAGCAACCATATAGGTACTAAGGCTGTACATATCCTCTCCGACCGTCCTTCTAGCCTAATCCTCTTTTATATTATGGACTGCTCAGCTACAAGGATTCCGTCCTTAAGTATCATTGATACTCCACACAAGGCCAAAAGGTTGAGCTATTTAAGGTTTTTATCCCTCAGTGGATGTGCAGTTGATGTATTCAACACCGCCAGCCAAGAGGGCAGTGCTAGAATTGAATTTTTACCCGAATTATAAATTCGAGGTATAATTTGTAAACAGATTTTCAAATAAATCATTTTTCTATTCTTTTTAAAAATATTAACATAAATATTTTTAATGATTGATTTATTGATTGATTTTAACGGCATATCAACGCATTTAAGGTCATTTTATGCCTAGAAGGTTATTGCGTTTAGTCTACCAATCAAAAACTGATCTCTATTACCGATAGATTTAGATTTAACATGTCAGTGTCGTCCTGGAATTAAAGACAATGACAGGGTATCTAAACTCCTCAGATCTCAAGATGTGGAGCCTCACCATCAGCTGCAGTTTAGAGTCATCACATTCACTTTAGTATCATACATAGGATACCCCTTTTCATATTCGGTAAGGTAGGCATCTTACCCCACTGCGAGTGATGCAGTTGAAGAATTCTCATCTCCTGCCGTCAGGGCGTGAGAATTTTAATATAGTATTACTGTCTCAGAAATGCTGATAGGTACGCATCCTGCGTCACTGACACATACAAATCTAAAAGGACGCAGTAAAAATGTATCCATGCGTCCCAGTGTTTTTTCTTCCTCTTCATCATTTCCAGTTTACTGTAAATACATTTCGATATTTTCTTAGAAATTATAAGGGGTACAAGGTAGGGGTTTATGGATTTTAAAAATCTGCAATTTATTAAGAAATTTTAGGTGGGACCCAATCAAATTTCCTAGAGACTCATTCAATTCAAATACATGTGTCCCAGGACGCATTAAATTAAATAGTTATCTGCATCACTGCTATCTAATATAAAATTCTAATGGGGTTTCTTATACATTTATAGGGCATATAGTCAGTGTATTATAGCCCCGTCGACACGGCTTAGAAACTAGTCTAGAAAGACGAAACTCTGATTTCAAACTAGCTGTACTCTGCTTAAAATTTCACCTAGCAAAACTGATTTCGATTATATTTCTGTTCATCACGTCGACCCTTTCATCTACCACGTCATTGTTAACATTTAGATAGGCCCATCAGGGGATACATATCGATCGTATTACGCCAGCTGTCTATCAGATGTGACCACTTACCATTGTTAGCAACATAGTAGCCCGTCCTTTTGCCCCTCGGCTTTCACCACCCACCCTTCCCAGGCCAAACGACCCTCTCTTGCCAACAAATCAACACCAATCTAATAATAAGTGCGGTACGTTAAAATGGACTGGTTGCCTTACAAAATAGACCGTCATATATTCCGGTTGGGTGTCGAGGGGGGAGACGTCGTGAGCACACGTTTACGGTCGACTGAGCACACGAGTTTGGGCTTGGCGGTGGACACTCACAAACAGGAAACGCCATGAGAAACCTTTGCTGTTTGTGGACGTTTTCCTTTTGAGAGAAGAATTATTGGCTATCAATAGAGGAATGTTTGATATATGGAATCGAAGAAGGATAAAAGAACAATGAAAGGCAACGATGAGAAAGAAAAAGATGGAGAATGAAGGAGTTTACAAGGAAGAGAAATTAGGAGGGAAAGGGTTGAATACGATGAAGAATAACAAGAACAGCGGGAATGGAATTGGAATAAAGACAGATAGGAAGGAAGTGATTGATAGAAATAAATAAAGAATAAAAGAATGAATGAATTTCGAGAGAAAAAAGAGGGATAAAGAAAAGGGTTGAAGGAAAGAAATAGGCAGAAAGAAAAAGGTTCGAAGAAAGAAAGAAGGAAGGAAAAAATGAAAGAGTTAAAAAATAAAAGAATGAAAATATCGATGTAAAAGAAAGACGAATATAACTGAGGTAAGAAAATTGAGAAAGAAAAAAAGTGTGGCAACGAAAGAAGGAAGAATACAAGAAAGAAAAAAGAGAAAAAAAGGTTAAAGAAATAGTTAAAGACCTGGAGTAAAAAGAAAGAAAGAAAGGAAGAAAGAAGGAAAGAAGGAGAGAGAGACAGACAGACAGACAGACAGAGACAGAGAGGGACAGAGAGAGAGACAAGCATATCAACCACGGTGGGTGATTTAATGTCAGCAAAGTTTTGAATGATTCCTAGCGTTAGATTGGTAGAAAAAAAAATTAAACTCAATTTTATTATAAACAAATGTTCTATTTAATCCATAGATGGGACCCTAATAGGTACTACCACTCCGGGTCAGAGTGGACCTGGGAGCAATGGTGATGAAGGGGTGCTCCACATTCCCCAATCCTCCAGAACCGGGACCTCACCATCAGATAGATTTTAGCATCATTCCCAGTAAATGAAGACAATCAGCCACCGCCTTCTAGCACCCATATGATAAAAAGGGTTGGGGCTTGCCATAAGGGCAATAGGGTTGGGACAATAATATAGGTGCTAGGGCTTGACATGACCAGCCGATTGATCTAGAGGGGACCTCTCCGAAGGAAGGGCCAAAGTGGTGTGTTGCATGTCATGGATTGCTTAACCAGTATGGGAAGGAAAAGATCGAAAGAAACAAAAAAGAAAAACGAAAACAATCGAAAGACTGAAAAAAGAAAGAAAGAAAGAAAAAAGATCGAAAAGAAGGAAAAAAGAAAGAAAGAACGAAAAACAAGGGGAAAAAAAGAAAGGAGAGAGTGGAAATAGGAAAAATTATGTAATAAAGAAAAGAAGAATGTAAAAACAAAAGAAATGGCGACAGAAAGAATTACAGAATTGAATTAAAAAGAAAGAAAGAAAGAAAGAAGGAAAAAGAGAAAGAGAGAAAGAAAGGGATAACGAAAGAAAATAAATAGATTAAGATACGAGGGTAATCAAAAAGTAATGCCATTTTGTTTAGGACAGGTATAAATACCAACAAAGGAACATGTATCATACATCAAAATGAAGCTGGTCCTTTGTGAATCACATCCCTACTTCTTCACATAGTCATCGTCTCTCTCAATAGCAATGTTCCACCTTCGAATGTGAGCATATATCCCCGGAAAATTCTGTTGACTGTTCTTTGAGCCACGTGAGAGATTTCACTTTCTCATCACTGGAACATTGCCTCTAAAACCCTCTTTCATTGGGCCGTATATAGTTTATAGGCAACGTATCAATTATGTACAAAATGATTGCAAGGACACGTTCAAAATATCAATGATTACAATCAAACATTTATTTACAAATGTAGTTAATCTCCGTATTTAATTATCCATAAGGTCTTCATTGGCATTTCAGTCTCGGAAGACTATAATGTATTTTTTGTGCCTCTGAAATTACAGCGCCTCCTGTGACTGTAAAGTCCAATGTTCGAAAAACATTCTCGACCACAGATGTCACATGTGAAGGCTGTCCCTGAAGATGTTGATGTGCCGGTGCTTTGTTGCCGCTGTTTTCTTCTGGACCTCTTGGATTCATGGTGGTGCACCAGGGTGGCTTCAGAGATAAACAGTCCGCTACGTTAATGAGACGTAAAACAAATAAGCCAAACCAAACCAACGAAAAACAGATAAATTAATATAAATTCGTCATTAAATCACCCATGAGCAGTTGATGCACCGTTAGATAAATTGAACATACCAAACCAAACTACACCAAAGAAATGGGGATCGGAAGTTTTAATATCATATATATTATGAATTCATATTAAAATTCCACGGATAATATGCGGCCCTGTCGGCTCGGGCATTAGAATGCTCCGACTGCACCTCTGCAGAGGGGTAAGACTCACCCAGTGGGGCCAACTGTTGGCCGTGGGTTGTGACCCGTGATGCTTAAGGATAGAACCCAGGTGGATGAGCAGTTCAAACTTGCAATACTCCACTTAGGCCCTATCTTGGGCTAGACGGGCGGTCTGAGAGCCCCCCCCGATCAATCGGCTGGTCACGTCAAGCCCTAGCACCTATATGATTTTTCCAACCTTATTGCCCTTATGGCAAGCCCCAACCCCTTTTTATCATGGGTGCTACAAAGCGGTGACCTAATTCCTCCATTTTAACACTATTGTCTTAGCTATACAACGATTATGGAGGTAATTTACGAGTAATAACTATCGTCCTAAGACATGAACACGGCGAATTGAGATCAACACCTGGACGAGACTGTTTCGTTTCATATAACGCTAATACCCTTTTATTATAGTCTCCCTAATTATAATGATGCTAATACACGTATAGGAAAGGCATAGGCGGCCACAAACAAATTATCAGTAATATGGAAATCCGATCTCACTGAGAGGCTAAAGCGACAATTCTTCCAGACTGTGGTTATATCAGTACTGCTGTATGCCTGCACCACCTGGACCCTAACAAAGCGCCTTGAGAATAAGCCAAAGGGACATGCACAAAAATGTTGCGTGCAGTCTTGAACAAGTCGTGGAAGCAGCACTCCACAAAAAATCAACTGTATGGTCACCTGCTCCCCATCTCACAAACCATCCGTGTGAGACGGACTAGGCATGCAGGACACTGCTCGAGGATTAAGGAATAACTCGTAAGCGACGTCCTCCTGTGGAAGCCAACACATGGACATGCTAACGTAGGACGCTCACAAAGGACCTACATTGACCAACTATGCGAGGATTCTGGATGAGCAATGAGGGATAGGGAAATGTTGGCGAGAGATTGTCATGGATATCCGTGCTGCTTGCCCGACATAATGATGATGATGAACTATAGGTAAATAGTAGGGCAAATTGTACTCTTTACACCTGTTTTGGAAAACTCTGAATACAAATCCATTAAATTCCACTTAAGAATTGACATTGTGTTGCCTTTCTCCTGGTTGATAATTCATATATAATGATTCCTCCCTAGATCGTAATTAAAAAGTCATGTAGCTTTCACGCTACTTCGAGGGCAGTGCTTTAGAGCTTAAAAAGTATTTCAAAACGAAATTTATTATTTAGAATGAAATTTATTAAACAACGGAATTTTTTTATACTATTATAAAAAAATTTTTTTTTTTATTGAAATTTTCCTATTTAAAAAAAAAAGAAGAAAACTTGTGCACATAAATCGTCGTTCATCATTTGTCTTTCAGAACATCGATCAACTGGACTCTTCTTGGTTATGAGGACACGCAAGAGTCCCTTGACGAGGGGTCTTATCCATTCTGTCGTATGCTAATAGCATACGACTAATTTCATTATATTTACAAAACAAAACAAAAAAAAAAAAACAAATAAAAAAGCAATACATTTTTGACAGAAAATTATTGCCAAATTAATCTGTTTAAAAAATGATTTTTTAAATCAAATTGGTGACTCAAATCATCCAATGAGCATAAAACTACCATTACCATCACTCACTCTGTCTGTCTGTCTGTCTGTCTGTACCTCTGATTTCCCTCCCCCCTGTGTAATTGCATGCATGCTTGATTAATTGATTTAGAGTACATGTACGGCTTTTTATAGAAGCCACTCGCTAAGGTTAAGTTCTCCATTATTAAAATCCGTCCAGACACTTCTAAGATCTCTAGAAAATAGCCAATAAAATGAACTCAGACTCCATCTTTTGCGAAAATAGCAAGCTCAAACAGATACCAATTTTGACTATATATATATATATATATTGGTAAATATATATATATATATATATATATATATATATATATATATTTACCAACCCCTCCACACGAGTAGGACGTGACACAAGGTCAATTTCTTAAGCGGAGTTTAACAGGTTTTGATTCAGAGTTTTTCCTCACCTAGCCAAGTTTAACGAGCCTAAATCCGCCCTACTATTTACCCATAGCTGGAGGGAGAATAGTTGGATGCATACCTTTCCTAAGAGTTTCCCACGCGCCTCCACAAACATTGTGGATATAACAATAAAGATGAGGACAACTGTCAGAAAAAAACAGTATTATGTATATGTTCAAATAATTATGAGCAGTATGATTTATACATTATTGATAATAAAACCTATAGTAGTACTTGATTGTGAAGTGGAACCGGCTTCAGTATTTCTATATAAAGAAAAAATATGTAAAAAAAAACACCACCTTTACATCTCCCATCATAAAAGTTGCTATTTCTCAATGAAGCTATGAGCGGACATGAATCATAGTCAGATCATCGTGTCTTCAAGACATTAGCTCTTACTTTACAAACTTCTAATCGAACGGAACATGGAGACTGCGAAAAAATGTCTCGCCTACTGACAAAATAACGGATTAAGAAAACATGTTGTCGAGTGAAGAGAGTAGAAAGTCTTGTAACAGTTGCGAGAACATTTTGACTGGCGACAGGCGAATGAAAAGCACAGATTGCTAACTGAGTTATGTGCCCTTGGTAGTGGCCCAACCAACTAGTTTAGAGTGGGAAGCCATGTCATGATTTAGAGCAACTGAATATAATTTACTACTGATCGTTATTTAAATCTCCTTTCGACTTTAATATTTTCACGAAATGTTTAGAATAATAAGTTTTTTTTTTCTTAATGGAATCCGTGATATTATGGTTAAGATTTATTAAACATACAATTGAAAACGTCTGTTTGTTCTATAGACATCAGATGTATTGGCTAAGAAACTGAGTCAATAATCAGTTTTGCAGCTAAAATATCATGTGGTTTCACTGTTCAATATAGACATATTAGTTAATATAAATCCAACAAAACAGACGGTAAATCGTCAACAATTGATTATATATATATATATATATATATATATATATATATATAATATATAGGTTATTACCATGCACCATTATCATAATATACATATATATATATATATATATATATTATGATAATGGTGCATGGTAATAACCTACTCGAGTTTCACCATAATGATCTTCAGGGTTAAATCCACTGGATTAATTAAGATATTGATTAATTGCAGTTGATTGTATTTTATGGCAATCAACTGCAATTAATCAATATCTTGATTAATCCAGTGGATTTAATCCTGAAGATCCTTATGATGAGACTCGAGTAGGTTATTATCATGTGCCATTATCATAATAAATTTACTCTACCAACGTATTGAGCACTGTATATTTGTTATATCGCTGCCTTATCATTGTGAATCTTGCATCAACTAGCCATTGTGACCTGTTTAACCGGTAAGTCACCTTTTCCGCAAATAGCACACACACACACACACTCTCTCTCTTCTCTCTCTCTCTCTCTCTCTCTCTCTTCACACACACACACACACACACACATATATATATATATATATATATATATATATATATATATATATATATATATATATATATAAAAGGTGTGAGATGAAGATAGATAGATAGATAGATAGATAACAATAGCAATAGCAATAGCATAATCTTTACAGATCACTGCTGTCCCTCACAATCCTAAAACCCCACCAACAGAACCTTTCCTATCATGAGCCCTCAAATGACTCATCAATCCCACTGCAGATCCACAACGTTTGATGCAAATATCACATAGGACGGACGTTTTTCCCACTGGATCGGATTGATCAAATGATAAAATTTGATGCTTATGAACCACCATATGTCTTTTAATACCAGAAACCGACAGACAGATAGAATAATTGATAGATAGATATATAGATTGATAGATAGACAGACAAATAGATAGATATATAGATATATGGATAGATAGAATAACAGATAGATAGATAGATAGATACGTTCATACATATATATGAAGATGCATCAAATTTACACTGTTGTATAATGTATACTCCGATAAATTTCACAGGTTGAATATTAAGTAGATACTTTTATTTATTTGATATTCCTTTCAGATGTTACGTAGATTTCATTAAGAGACGACGATGCATACTTTCGAGCGATCTTCACAAGTTTCAGCGGAAAGATTTTCAGAGAAGAAAAGCAATCAAAAGGTTTAAAATTGAAAATCGAAATTAATGCGAACATAAATTTCAAAAGGAAAACGAACGTTTAAAACCATTTAACGAAAAATAAATAAATAAATAGATAAATAAATAGCAAAAAGCAACAAAAAAGGAAGTGGTAAAGCTAACCGAGTGCACAAGAAAACATTAGCACCTTACGGTAGGCTGGACAAGATTTTGCAAAAGGTGTCGAAGAAGCGGAAGGTGTTGATCAAGATTCGATGAACAGGATTTTGGGTGATAGAAATCGGTGAATCAGGTATGTGAGTCGGGGTTAAAAGAAATAGGAATAAAAAAAAAAAAAAATAAAAAAATAAATAAATATATGCTAAGCAACACTCAGAATATTCCCACTTTTATATCTCACTTGTGAATCTCTCTAATTTGGGTCCAATGCAGAAATCTGAACAGATCTTGAACACATGCTCCCTAATGGACCTTGAATCCCAAAAGTTCAGAGAAATCCAACTGTTATTTATTTATTTATACATTTTATCTACCTCATTCCCCACTTGCACAAGGCCCTATTAACGTGGGACCATTTATGGTGGTCGTAGCACCGCTCTTTGTGTGTCACTCTTTTCCAGTCACATTTAAATGTCTATTCACTCATACACACTTCTATGCTGAAGTGCACTATCCCTGTATTGTACTAAAAGCCTCCAATGAATTTCAGCCCCTGACACTCCTTCTAGCCAGAGAAATTGGCTCACTTCCTAGATGCATACGTCTAGTGGAGCGGCCATGTTTACACTGTAAAGCAGCAAGCAAAATGGCACGATCAGGCTCAAACTTTGATCATGTGACCACAACACTGCCAACTATAAGCATGCACGTGCAGAATACAGTGTGAATAATAATGAAATGAACAGATCTTGAACACATGCTCCCTAATGGACCTTGAATCCCAAAGGTTCAGAGAAATCCAACTGTTATTTATTTATTCATTTATTTGTTCATACATTTTATCTACCTCGTTCCCCAGTTGTACGGGTTAGGCACAAGGCCCTATTAACGTGGGACCATCCACAAACCGAAGCTCATGGGTGGCGGGTGAAAGATTGCATCGATCCCGTCGGCATTCTCCCTCAAGGGGTGCGCCTCATGCGCTGGGAAATAAACCCAGCCCTGCCCTTTAAATCAAGGGAGCAGGTATTGCCTGGGGGGATAGCCCCTAGGATCGACGCTATTAACTTGTAAAGATCCCGGGCCGAAGCCACTGGACCCCCACCACGTGGGCGGGTGTACATACTAGCAAATATATGTACCCACCGGGTGTAAGTATTTACATTTTAATGCAATAAAATATCATATTTAAGTAGAAAGGCTAACGAAACTAAATAAGAATGCAGATAAAAAGATTTGAAACAGACGAGCGATATGATCGAAAAATAGAACAACTGAAACTTACTCTTCCATCACCCCCGTCTTTCATTGGTAAATTTTCCTGATTTTACTATTTAGTTAAAATAGGAAGTAAAGAATAAAATTACAGTTATTTCTTCTTGTTAATGAATTTCTTTTAAGATTTATCCCCGAGATTTTTACTCATATTCATTAAGATAAAACCAAACAATTACAAATCAATAACACTAAGCACATATTTATCAAAATCAATTTTTTAAAACTCAATATACAAATTAGCCTTCCCGTTCGCACTGTAAACCTTTATTTTGTTGTACATATAAATACAATTGCATGTTATTAGTATGCAGATATGGTCATAGCTGGGGAAAACTAAAAGCTTGCATTTTATATTCATTAAGTAATAACTAAAACTAGCAGGACCTGTGGATATACCACTGTATAATAATTTAATTATTACGTTTGATATATTTACTTAAGAGCTATTGTAATTGTTCAATATGTAAAAAAGTATAATAAGCTTTTCTCTTTCTCTCTCACTCGTTTTTTCTTTCTTTCCTCCTTTTCATCATCGATTGAAAGAGATTAGCGTTATTGTTTTCGCGTTCTCACCCCCCTCTCTCTCTCTCTTTCTTTCTTTCTTTCTTTCTTTTTTCTTACTTTCTTTCTTTCTTTCTTAGTATATGTTTTAAGTTTCATGTCCGTTTTTCTTTATAATAAAAACGGAATGGTTCATTATTTAGCTGAGGTGACGACACAGGTATATGTGTGGTAAAGTAAGGAGCTGATGGAAAGTGTGGCGCTCCACCTCAGACGCCAAAACAATATCCTTTGTCTAATGCTAGTAAAAATGTGGATATACCTCCTCGCTGTCAGGCTGATACTGATTAAGGCCACCCCGACGACTTTATTTTCAAAGGAAGCCACACAGATTGATTGGTTAATTTATTGGTCAGTCGGTCGTGGCTTGCCATAATAAAAGACTAGGGGAAATTTTGAAAAAAAACCCCTGTGATTTTCATACATCACATTGAGAGTTGGTTAGACATGCACAAATACGTGAAACGGTGAGTATTAAAGTGATTTTCGATGCTGGACGAGAATTTGTCCCCTGTCGACTAGTGTTCCGGATTTCCAGTGTTAGACTAGTTGGGTTTGGTTTTATCTAATGACATATCCACCCTGTAGGTTTTTAATGTAAAATATTGTTTTGTATATTATTATTCGTAAAGGAATGGTTTTTAGGTAAACATTTCGCTTTTAAACAAATTTGTCGAGTGCGACACAACAGTTTGTAATCAATTTTGCTTTACAGGTGTATTTTTGTAGACGTGGACGTATCTCATATCTTATTCATAATTTTGGGTATATCTTTATTCATCTCAAGAAGGATAAAATGCCATACACACATATACACCATCCCATACCAACGCCGTAAAATAGAATATTTGACGTCATATTTCAAAACCGTTCTTCTTTCAAACTTCAAAATTTTTAAAACTGAATAACACATAACTACCACTCGCTTTTCTCGTTATTCTGTGATAAATAATTTATTATCACCTTCCATATAGCAACAAATGCCCTGAAGATGATCTAATTAATAGATCGAAACACTGTAGAGTCGGCCAATAAACTCGCCATTTAACCCATTTAAACCTGTGTTTTTTTTTCATTTTTCCTAATATACGACATACCGTCGGATTCACTTCCTTGCTTCACCTAAAATGCCATCTATGAAAAATTGTTTTCTAATATGATGTAAACTTTATCATATGTGCTAGAAGGCAGTAATGTTGCATAATCTATGTGGTTGTCAATCCCCTGTATTTCTGCTGGGATGGTCCTTTTTTTCATATCACGGGCGGCACTTTCCATGGAATATTACAAAAATAGCCCGCGAATCACGTGAAGTCACGTGAGAGCTAGTTAACCAGTCAGTTCCAACGGAGGATCCTAAGCAAGAAAGACGTTTCTTGTTTAGTTAGTTGGACTCATCTGTACGCGCGCTGTAGTTAGTAAGAAATGAAAGTTTAGATTAAGAATAAAAAGTATTTAAAAGAAATAACATGGTGTTGTTGGTTGATGCATGTCTTGGCAAAAAGACTGACCAAGAAGAAGAAATGAATCAAGGAGTTCGTCCTTGATTCATTTCTTCTTCTTGGTCAACTAAA
>CM042158.1:15149039-15161539 GCA_023376005.1 Doryteuthis pealeii | reverse complement strand
TAAGTGTAAATACTTTAAGATAACTCCCTGGGCTGTCTTTTCTAATTCAGAAACTTCTAAAAAGTAAGCTAAAACTCCTTGACTCTTGGAAGTCAATAAAAATAAGTTGAGAGTTGAAATGGCAAAATATATTGTATGAATGAACTAGGCGTTAAAACTCGATATTCATTGTATCATATTACTGAATATTGAGCCTCTTGTGTTCCTTTGTAATATGCTGAGGAGATTTGCTGTCACTCGAATCCCAGTGAAAGGACACTGGTTATTGGTGATTGGTGAGAAAAACTTGCTAAATGCAAATAATGACAAAAGAGAGAAAAAGCAACAAAAAAAGCAAGAAAAATGTAAAGAAAAGAAAAATGGGAGAAAAATAGGATTGATATTAGAAAAAAGAAAGGAAAAAGACAACACAACAAAACAGATGAGTCAATAAAATAAGTAAAACTTGAAGGAAAGACCTCTTGTTAAAACTGTTATGAAAAACTTGCAAAGTGTAAGTAATAACAAAAGAAAGAAAAAGAACAAACCAAAAAAAAGAAAGAAAACGAAATACGAGTAAATTCACACACACGTATATATATATATATATATATATATATATGTATATACATATATATATATATATATATATATATATATATATATATATATATATAATTTAATATACCAAGCGTGTTGGTAGATCCTTGCGGAGAGAAAAAAACCAGCAGAGAGTTTGATTGTAAAAATATACTACCAAACATCAACCAGGAAGAAAAAAAATTTTGAAAAAAAGAAAAGACCAAGATATTCGTACCAACAAAAAATAATCTATTGGTATAGTATTTGGCCAAAAGAAAAAACAATTTATATGTATATATATGTATATAAGATATATATATATATTCATATAACCGCTAGGAGAAGCTAATTTGTAAAAAGTGCTCGATACGTAAGTAGAGCCAAGTAATAAAGATAATCTACTGAGTCAGACGAACCTACTATTAGTTTCGCATAAAGCTCTTCAGGGCTAAAATCTGACTCAGATTTTAGCCCTGAAGAGCTTTATGCGAAACTAATAGTAGGTTCGTCTGACTCAGTAGATTATCTATATATATATATATATATATATGTGTGTGTGTGTGTGTGTGTAAAAATGGAATTGGAATTGAATCCGACAATATGAGGAAGAATGAATAAAGAAAAGAAAGTATAGAATGGATAATAAAAGATGAATTTAATCAATATCCCTTACACATGTGTTTCGGTCAGTTTATCTTTGTGTACATTTACATGAGGACAAGAAAACACAAAAATGATAATAATAGTTTGAATTGTGTACACAAAGATAAACTGACCGAAACACATGTGTAAGGGATATTGATTAAATTCATCTTTTATTATCCATTCTGTACTTTCTTTTCTTTATTCATTCTTCCGCATATATATATATATATATATATATATATATATATATATATATATATATATATGTATGTGTATGTGTGTGTGTGTGTGTGTGTGTGTGTGTATTTGGGCAGCATTTTTTCGTCTATGCATGTTGAATTAAACAAAAGAACACGTCTCCTGTTTAACAATTTCATTTTGCGATTTTTTCAAGTTTTCTGGCCATTTTTTAAATATTTGGGTGGAATTCGCATCACTTCTCCTCCTTCCAGCCTCCACATCCATCAATATAATTTGAAAAACTGGAATACATAACCCCTTATGATGACACTTCGAAGTGCCAAAAATACTCGGGATATGAACTTTGGTGGACCAATCCACGAATTCCACCCAAATATTAAAAAGTTTGGCCAGAAAACTTGAAAAAATCACAAATAAAATTGTTAAACCGGAGATGTGTCTTTTGTTTAATTCAACATGCATATATATATATATATATATATATATATATATATATATATATACATATATATATGTGGTGTGTGTGTGTGTGTGTGTGTGTGTGTGTGTGTGTGTTTAATCCTATTTCGTTTTCTTTACTATTTTGTTTTTTTGTTCTTTTAATTAATTAGATCTAATCTAATTCAGTGAACCTGACCACCTTTGCAGTAGTGGGGAATCCATCCAACAAGGTCACGTTAATTGAATTCCCTCATAAAAACCCACTCCATAAGGAAAAATAGATGAGGACATTTGATAAGAAACACGAAATGAACGTGTCCAATCCAGGCAACAGCAACTAAGGAAAAGGGTTACCACAAGCCCACAGGAAGAGAACTGACACAACACCAAAAGCACTGCCACCGCGAAATAGATAAGATGAATTGAAACCCGATACCCTCACTGGGATCAGGAGATAATGTATAAATATAGGCTGATTTTATGTGTTTACTAGTTTCAATAAAGAAAGTGATCTGAGGAAACTCGGAAGGTGCTCAGATACCCACGGGTGGAAATGGACCATATTCGCTTAATACCCGGTCTCTTAACCCTTTTTCGTTACGAATATATATATAATAATATATATATATATATTATATATATATGTTGTGTGTGTGTGTTGTGTGTGTTGTGATGTTAGTTCAACAGTAAAAAAAGAAGTCAAGTCGAGGTAGGGTAAAATGAGACAAGTGTATTTACAATAAGGTACAAGAACGGCTAGCTTGCCGCTAAACGGTAACAGTACAACCTTTTCACTCGGTGTCTCACTATTTATAGTGAGAACCGGTGTATATTCTCCACTGTAGGAACGGCCGGTTCAACAATATATATATATATATATAAGAAAAAAAGAAAACACAAGAAAACAAATTAGTCAATAAAATCAGTAAATAGATTATATAAAACACAACACTGTTGGGATGCGCAAGAATACTGAGGAGAGTCCTGAAACATCAAAATATTCCCGCCCCTACCACCCCATTCCAATCGTCGGAGGTCTTTTTGAAAATTGCTGAAAGCTGAAGGCGGCATTCAGTGAAACTTTTGCGTGAGATATTTTAAGCGGGAAGAGGCTGAAAACACTACTGAGATACGAGAGAATACTTAGCAGAGTCCTGAAGAGCTGAGGAAACTTGTTGTCACTTGGACTCTAGTGAAAGACCACCAGCTAATACTGGTGTGAAAAACTTGCAAGGAGAAGAAATAATAACTAACTAAATAAAATAAGGAAAAAAGAAGAAAAAAATGCAAAAAAATACATCTTTCAACATCACGTAAACATGACATAACCAAGAAATTGTGTGGACGACCTTTGATCTTCGACTGTTTCTTTGAATCCTTTTTAACTTTATTTTTTTTGTATCATCTTTTATTTTTATTTTCCTTTATTTCTTTATGTTCTTTTATTTTTATCTCATCCAATGAAGATTTTTTTTTGCATACATCCGATCAGCATTCTTATTATTTTTTTTCTTTATCTATTCTTTTCGTAAGGGATTGGGGTGGTTCTATATGAAACATTTCTTTTTACTTTGTTTTTATGTTGTTTTACTGCGAGTTTTTTCAAATTAAATTTGACTCTGTTTTTGTTATCTTTCTTTATTCATTGCTTCTTTTTTTGTGTGTGTTTTACACCTCTCTATATAACCCTTCTCCCTCTTGATTGTCTTTTCTTTCTTTTTTTTCTTTGCCTTTACTTTCTTTCTTTCTTTCTTTCTTTTTTCTTTCCAACTTTTACTTTCTTTCTTTCTTTCTTTCTTTCTTTCCTTCGTTCTTGGACAGTCTCTTTGAACTCTTTGGAAAGTCACACGCACATACTCAGAGACAAAAACCGGCTATATATAATATATATATATATATATATATATATATATATATATATATAAACGTGTGTGTATGTGTGTGTACATTCATATATGTATCTTTGGAAATTATGTATACGTGTATATGTATATATATATTATATATATATGTGTGTGTGTGTGTGTGTGTATGTGTGTGTGTCTGTGTGTGTCTGTGTATGTGTGTGTGTGAAAGTGACAGAAGGATATACATGAATACGCAATTACAAACCATTCTATGCTTACTCGTACACAGAGATGCATTTATATAATATATATATATAATATATATATATATATATTATATATATATATATATAAATATATATATATATATATATAATATATATATATATATATATTAACCTAAGCGCTCACAAAGACCCAGCCACCTTTTTCTATAAAGGATTAGATAAATAAATAGACACACTTGTATAATATATATATATATATATATATATATATATTATATTATATATATATATATATTGCGTATCAAGTATTGGTTGCTTAATTTGTATATGTCTAGGGATATACACATATGCTGCGCTACATTCAAATCATACAACCAGTCTATATCTATCTATCTATCGATTACTACTGGTACATATCTATCTATTTATTCATGCATCTATCACAACCATATCTATCTATCTATATCTATCTATCTATCTATCTATATATTATATATATATATATATATATATATATATATATATATATATATATATATATTAATATAATGTTCAATCGTAAAAGTTGTGGTTATCATAAACGGACAGAAAATAAAATCGTAAAATCCGGAATGATGGAGATAGTTTTGACCTGACCTTAGTGTGACCCTGAGCAAGGGCAGCAGCCGTATTGATAAAAGACATGTGAAAGTCTTCAGCCCACTCGTGATGTACTTTCACTCATCCTAGTCCACCTTGTGTATATCTATGCGATTGCAAAGGCCAGCGATAACGCTCAAAGTGAATACATTATGCATTACTATGGTCTCTGAGTACATTTGATGCATCCTTTATTTTGCAACCAGTGCACGTGTTGAACTTTATAAATGGACATTTCCTCTATTCCTAATACATCATCTGTTCATTTTGTTTTGATTAAATTGAAACACACATTTTTATTTTCCACGGTATTTGTACCCTTATATATTTTCCCTTGTCGTATTTTGATATTTCATCACAAAATTTTCGTTTTTATTTCTTAGTTCTATTTTTTTCGTATTTATTTTTCGGTCATTAATTTTCTTACTTTATTTGACTTTTCTCTTTGTTTGTTTGTTTGTGTCTTTCTTTATTTTGCTTCCGTTTTCCCCTTTTCTTTCTTCATCCTTTCTTTCTTTCTTTCTTTCTTTCTTTATTTATTTATTTATTTATTTATTTATTTATTGTCGTATCTTTCATTATGTTATATTCCTCCTCTTTTCTATCTTAATAGTTTCTTTATTTATCGTTTCTTTTTTCCCTTCTTTCTTTCTTTCTTTCTTTATTTTTCTTTATTTATTTATTGTCGTATCTTTCATTATGTTATATTCCTCCTCTTTTCTATCTTAATAGTTTCTTTATTTATCGTTTCTTTTTTCCCTTTCTTTCTTTCTTTCTTTCTTTCTTTCTTTCTTCCTCTCTTTCATTCTGCTTTTGTTTCTTTTTGCATTCGTTTTATGTCGTATCGTTTATTTTTCCACTTCTTTCTTTCTTTATCATTTCTTTTTCTTCGTTACATTCTTTTTCTTTCTTTCTTTCTTTCTATCTTTCTTTTCTTTCCATCAGCCGTTTTTTTTTTCTTTTCTGTTTTTCTATTCTTCATAAATTTATTTTCTTTCTTCGAAATTTGTAATTCCTTTCTTTCATTTCTTCTTACATTTCTTTTTCTTTTCTTTGCCTTTTTCCTATCCTCCTCCTATCTTTCATTCTTTGTTAATTTTTCTTTCTTTTCTTCATTTATTATCTGTTTCTTTCATTTTCCTTAAAACACACACACACACACACACACACACACACACACACATACCTTTTCCCCTTACCTATGTTAGACGTGTGATCAGAAAATTCCCTCCGATCAATCGACTGGTCACGTAAAGCCCGAACACATATATGATTGTCCCAGCCACAGTGCTTGATGATAACCAAGGATCTTTTTTCATATATGTACTAACAGTGTCCTGGGTATGATGTTAAACTGCATCAAGTTGTGAAGTTCCAATTCTGGAGCTCTGGGGATTATGGATTACTCCTTCGTCTCTATTACTGTCGCGCCTACCCTAACCCGGAGTGGTAGTATCTGTTAGGGTCCCAGCTATAGGTTGAATGGATAAAATATGCATTTTAAAAAGGTAAAAAATTATGTTCGAAAAAAAATTGAAAACCCACCAAGAATGAATAAAACAAATGTGTTATTTGGATTATTCGAACTAATGTCCTCATCTTTTTTATTATCTGTACAACGTTTCGGCCAATGTGCCCTTCGGTCTTGTTCAGGTCTTTTTGTCGTACTCGGGAGCATTCTCGAACTCATGAAGCTTCTTGTCGTAAGCGGGAGCCATCACGGAACTTGGAACCTAACCCTTTATTCGGTCCACGTGGGTATCTTGTTATCATTCCGATAATCATAGCTGGCGTACAGGTGATAAGCTGTGTTAATTATTATTCTATGTTACTGTTGCCCCTGACCAGGATTGAGGAAAATAGTCCGAATAATCCAAATAATATTAATTATCAAGCCTCATCTAAAAAAAAATTAGAGAAAAACAAATGTCATCGGCATAAAATAACCCAACAAGCGTTGGCATGCCAAAGAACCAAGTACCCCCACATACAAACATACACAAACACACACACAGAGAGAGAGAGAGAGAGAGAGAGAGAGAGAGAGAGAGAGAGAGAGTGTGTGTGTGTGTGTGTTGGATTATTTGCTGGATATAAGCTGTGCTACAATACACCACTTACATTTTTAGACTAAACGAGGACACGTGGTTTAAACCTCAGCCGACCAACAGCCCAAAAGCGTGTCTGGTTGACTACTTAATCACTGATACTGAAAGACGTCTATTTTCAATCATTGATGAAGGACCTGCAAGACTGAGGAGCACCAAAGAACAACCAAAGTATTCTTTACCAAGGATCGTACGCTGTTTAACACAAAGGATCTCCGCTGGACAAGCGCTCTTGCTCGAAGCCTAAAGCGAGGCTAAAAATCGTAACAGAGAGAGAGAGAGAGAGAGAGAGAGAGAGAGAGAGAGAGAGAGAGAGAGAGAGAGAGAGAGAGAGAGAGAGAGAGAGAGAGAGAGAGAGAGAGAGAGAGAGGGGGGATGTATATCTGGGTTGACGACTGTTTGACAGTCTCCATGATTTGGAATTAAGATCAAAGAATCGTGCAATCAAATAGCAAATTTCACATGGAATCATTAATAACATTATTGACAATGAGAGATAAATTAGTCCCTGTGAATGGAGATCTTGAATCCATCGGATGTCACTGACAGAACTCTCCATTGAATTAAATTAGAGAAGAGAAAGAGGATTTCATTAGACGATAAACGTGACGGTACCGCGTGCACCTCGGTCACAGCGCGTAATAGTTCCGGTACACGCAAACTAATCACAAGTCAACAGCAAAACATATCTATCTATCTATATATCATATATCTATCTAATCATATATAAAGGGTAGTGTGATGTATGTATGTATGTCCGGATGAAACTTCGAAAATAAAACAATTAACGACAAAAGTAAATATACATACACATTAATATCCACCAAGGCTTGGTTTCGAGCCAAAATAATGAAGATTTGATTGATATTATCGAATGCGATTTAAGAATTAAATAGCATTATAAAATAACGTTAAAATTCTACCGGCCATTTTCGGCGTTTCAATGTTTTTTCTCTTTTTTTTCTTTTTCATGCGACGTCAGGTAGCCACTGTTGGGATTATCTTCCTTTGCCTGGAAGAGTTATCTTCCCACTGTTGTTTCCGTGCCGGCCACGAGGGAGGTCTGGTATGTATCTTGTATATTCATGTATATATTCCTTGTTATATGTTTAACACCCTTGTCAAGTTTGTTTAGTTTCAACAAAGTTAATAACATATTATAACCTTGAATCTTACACCGCTTCTAGTACACATATAAAGGTTAGTTTGTGTGTATGTATGTTCGGATCAAACTATGAAAATAAGACGATTAATGACAAAGTAAATATATTATATATATGCATTCACTATTACCAGATCTTACTTTTGAGCCAAAATAATGAAGTTTTTATCTATATTTATGAAGATGATTAAAAAATGAAACTTAAATAGTAGCACCATTATATTTTTTTGCATTTAGTATTTTAAGTAGGAGACACTGATTTTTCTTCCAGAATGTATGTGTACTTTTCACTGACGCTCCACCATGCCGAATCAAGTTCTTTTTTTACATAGGGATTTTAATGGGGACATCCTGCGAGGATCCAACTCACGATTCAGTAATAATGGATCTACGAGACTAACATTTGCCACTCTACTACCCAGGCGATGCCAGTAGCCGCTTCTAATCTATATAAAAAGGGCAATTGGTGTGTATGTATGTCCAGATAAACTACAAAAATAAAAAAAGATTAACGACAAAGTAAATATAAATACACATTAAATATCACCAGGTCTTGTTTTTTGCGTGCAAAAATTATGAAGATTTAATTTATATTCGGAGACATTTAAAATTTAAAATATACATGAAAATAACATTGAAATTCTACTTAAAAATGTCCAGCATTTGTAAATCTCAAAGTAAACAAATCAGTAAATCAGGTTCCCCCTTCAGGCGATGCTGGGTATCCGCTTTTAGTCTATCAATACATCTATCATATCTCTCTATCAATTTATTTCATTCTATTAATCTATCCGCTTTGACACATCTATCTATCTATCTATCTATCTATGTGTTTTATTCTATAAATCAATCTATCCGCCTTGTCCCATCTATCTATCGATCAATTCATCACAACTATTTATTTATTCATCTTCGTTATCCTATCTATCTATCTATCTATCTATCTGTTTATCCTATCTATCTATCTATCTATCTATCTATGTGTTTTATTCAATAAATCAATCTATCTGCTTTGTACCATCTAAATATCGATATCACTTTATCCCATCTTTTTATTTATCTATCTTCGTTATACTATCTATCTATCTATCTATCTATCTATCTATCTATCCCCTGTAGGCACAGATTATATACCCTGACCATCCCTTGTAAATAAGTACAATCCACACCCAAAATGCATGTTTTGAGTATGACAATAAATTTCAGATGATTGTGAAGCTCTAAATGTAGAGATCTTGAGAGTACGGAATACGCCTTTATATTCATTACACTCAGGTCGACACTGATCCGGAGTGGCAGTAACCTTTAGCATCATATGTATGGTCTGATTAAAAATTATTTTCTTTGTCTCTAGTGCTAGTGAAAATGGAGAGACTCCCTCGCTGTCTGGCTGATACCCGACTTTAGCCCCCCCCCCCACGATTTTTACTTTTTACTTAACCTTCTTCAATCAAGGCATTCTAATCCCACCAACAGGACGTTAGAAATCCTTTGAGTGACTTCTCAAGCGAGTATATCAAATTTCTAAAGGCATAGCGCCTTAATCTATACATATATAAAGGACAGTTGTGTGTATGTATATGTGTGTATGTATGTCTGGAGGAAACTTCGAAAATAAAACAATTAACGACAATGTAAGTGTATATGCACATTTACTTAACACCAGATCTGCTTTTGAGCAAAAGTCATGGATATTTGATTTATATCCGAGAAGATAATTAAAAAGTAAAAAATCTAAATGATAACAGCTTGGATTTTTGTTTTGCATTTAATATGTAAATGGTAGATATAGATTTTCTTTCAAAATGGCTGGATCAACGCAATATCTTTTTTTTAAATTGGGGATTTAACGGGGCATCCTGTGAGGATCCAACTCACAATTCAGTAATGATGGATCTGCAGACTAACTTGAAAAGAAAACCTCTACCCAGGCGACGTCGGGTAAACCGCTTCAAATATTAATATAAAGACAAACCTATCGATTTTATATAACATTCTTGCCTTAGAAATAGGTTTCTGTTTTTATTGATATTGACTCTAACCATGCTGCGTATAATACTTGGTTTATTGCAGTTGTAAGAAATTGCAAGCGAGATTAAAGCTAGGCAGTCCGACTACTCCATGAACCGCACTCGATCCTGAGTCAGTTCCGGGGCGAGATCTTCGATGAAGTCCCTACAGTAATTAGTGTTTAATCACTTTGTTGTGACCAACGCTGCCGGCGGTATTTAATTATATCCTTCTGTTGTAGGATGCGACACATGATCAGTTTGGCGGGGAAAATCGCATGCGCAAATGTACAAGTGGCGCCAAAACGAATGGACCCCTTACACTCTACAACAAATAGTCATCATCATCATCAATCAATCATCATGTCGTGCAAGCAGAACGCATATCGATAAAATCTCTCACCAACTGTCCCTATTATTCATTGCCCTTGGCAGTTCCTCCACGTAGCATCCAGTTATCCGCGCAGATATGGTTAATTTATGTATCTTTTTTGTTGGGACGGTCACGCGCTGGTGTTTCCTGTGTTCGCTTTACAAGAGAACGTCGCCTTATGAGTTATTCCATGATCTTCTCCAACCCGTCCAGCATAACTTTTTCATCTTACTGGACGGTTTGAAATAAAACCAGTGTGAGAATAAAGCGAAAATCTTCAAGTTATAGCCGTATCAGTGCTACTGTATGTGCCTGCAACACTTGAACTCAAACAAAACTCTTAGAGGAAAAAAGCTAGATGTGAGTTACACAGAGATACTACGTGCTGCTCGGGAACAAATCCTAGAAGAACCCTCTCCCCAACAAAAAAAAACCCTCAGCTGTACGGCCACTTACTTCCGATCAGACAAACCATCACAAGTAATACGACTTGACATGGTTGAACTTGCTGGCAGAGTAAATAGATTACAAACTAAAGAAAAACAAATATAAATAGGGTTATGTTTGTATTTGTGCAGATAAAAAATAATAGTGAATGCACAAATAATGAATGCGCAATCCAAGAGTAGAATGGTCAAAAATTCAACAAGAAGGATTTATCTTAAGACTTGAAGTTAGAAATCATGCTTCTAAACTCGCAGACGATATAAAAAAAACATGAACTCTGTATGAACGCTCACGTTCGTCATTCAAATATGAAAAATGATCTAAGGGAGGCAACTGTTGGAAGTCTATTCGTTAGATGTCTCTCTAACAACAAATCAGGCAAATATTGTTTCTCCATTAATTGCAATTACATTTCAAAAAATGATCTATGTTGGCTTTATAATGTAGTTAAATTCCAAACTAATTTCAGACCTACAATTCCAGAAATTGAGAGTTGTGTCACTTTTATATCCTCCAAAATTAAAAAAAAAAAAAAATTCGCGAAAAATGGCGCCTTTTTGTAATCTAGGCGATATTACTCCGCAAATTTTGGGAATTCAAAGCTCAAAATTTTAGTGATTATCTAATGTTAACATAATCGTACACCTGTAAAAAAGGACGTATAATTGGAGGTGGTTGGTACAATTTAACTTTTTCTGGATTGATTTGACATGGTATATACCCCCCGCCCCCCACGCACACACAGACACACACGGACACACACACACACACACACACACCTACAATATTCAATACTATAATATATAGTATTCTATATACTATATATAATAACTTATATATTATCCATATACTCATTATGCAAAATAATGCGAAACAACCGTTTAGTTTCCTTTCTTTTTACCAGTATATCGACCCACTTTATTGACAGGGTCTAATCGCATTCCATTTTCCTCAGATTCAGTCATTTACATGGTTTGCAGCAATTATGAAATCTATTTTCGGAGGTGAGTATGATGAAATTTGTTTGCTCTAAAAAACATTTTCCAGCCCCCGAACGAAACCAGACCTTGCAAGAGTATCCTTTTTCTCATTTGACTTCCTGTCACCATGGTGACAGAGCTCTCCAATGTATTCATTTGTAAAAAGGAGAAAACACATTTTGAGAAGTAAATTTTTCAGTTATGCAATTACACATTATCTTGATCTACCATCTGATGAGCACGAATTTTGGGGAGCTATATTAAATCTACTTAGAATTTATAAAGGCCCCCAATTTTGTCGAAATAAATGTAATTATGAGTTTTTCCTTTATCCTGCAAAAAGATAAATAGTGTTCCTTATATAATCTAAAGAGTTTATGATACATTGAGCTCTTTTTAGTGATTAAAGATTCACTGTATTTTTATACGTACTGGAGCATAACAATAATAAATACAGGTATATCTTAGAAATCACATATAAGAATCATCCCTTACCTACCAAGTTTTGGATACCTCATATATCTATATATACGTGTATGTACAGTATGTGTGTGCTGTTCTAGGTGTGGTCGGTGTGATATATATATATCTCATCATTCTATTGCGATCTCTATTCTTCCCACTCTCTCCTCCCCCTCTCTCTGTCACTGTCCGTCTGTCTGTCTGTCTGTCTGTATCTATCTATCTATCTATCTCTCACCCCCTCCTCTCTTCTCTCTGTCACATCTCTGTCTCTCTCTATCTATCGATCTTATCTCTCACCGCCTCTTCTCTCTCTCCTCTCTCTCTCTCTGTCACTGTCCGTCTTGTCTGTCACTGTCCGTCTGTCTCTATCTATCTATCTATCTCTCACCCCTCTC
>CM042158.1:15131377-15148939 GCA_023376005.1 Doryteuthis pealeii | reverse complement strand
AAGTGCTTTGGCATTACCTTCAGCCTGGGGAAAATTTGACCTCAGGAGACCGCCTCGGTGTGCTGCAGGTTCCGTAGGGCCTGTCATGTCTGAACACCTGGCGCACACATGAAGCAAGAGGTAGAAGAAAGTAGCGAACAAACACCGGCACATCAATATCTTCGGGAACAGCTCAATATGAATCTGTGGGGAATGTTTTTCAAACATTTGACTTTCAGTCACAGGGAGGGCTGTAATTCGGGGACAAACTTTATTATAGCTTCCCGAGACTGAAATGCATTAATATGATATTATATAAAGATCAATTATTGTTAAGTCTATTAATCCGATATTTACAATAAAGTCCGCTCTTAAATTATTTTTCTTGTCATTTTTTGAAATTAATCCAAATTATCTTAATCTTTTTTTTTTACCTAATATGTTTGATCTGATTAGGATATTTGTTCCAAAATTATATTGCATATAAAAATATTTCCAAGTGATGTAGATCGTTTTTTGAATCTGTTGAAGAAATTTCCAGTTTGAGGGAAATATAAAAAAATATGTTTACATGATTAGAAATTCCATTTATTATTTTTTGAAATTTTAACTTGATCCTCTCATTTTATTTATTAGTAGTATTTAATCTAATTTATCAAATTCTCTGTAATGTAATATTTTACTCTTTTTAATTATTATTGTCATCTTTCTTTTGTATGACTCAGTCCTCATATTACCCTCCACTTTCCATGCTTAGAACAGGAGAAGACTGAATCAGTATTTATATTCTTGGATTAGAGTGAATACAGTGTAATATCAACGCAAGGGATTTTCTCCTATAGGCCAAAGTAGAGTTCACAGTATTCCATTAGTTTGATACCCCACAATACGTTTTCGGGAGAATCTTACCTTTGTAAAATGGAATATGTTGATTTTACTTCGTGCAATGCCTTCAGAAAGGTTATCTCTCCCTGCCCAAATTTGGAATAAATAATAGGACGTCGAACACTTTTCCTTAGGCAACAGTTAGGGAGAAGACCAAACACTAATTATACATTGGTATTCACATAAAACTGATCTGGTATCCTTGAAAGTTAAGAGGAGAAATCTGTAAGTTGGGCATTACAATCTACTTGTCCCTTTTAACTATGGATATTTGTCTTAGTTCTGGATGTATTTACTGGCCACTCCAAAGAAGTAGGCTCATAAGGTTATTTTTTAGAAAGGGGGAAGAACTGCTGTTTTGAATTCAGTGTTTACCTTCCTTGTCTATATAGGCTAAAGGAATCTGCCCTATTATTTTCTACATTACTGGTGACGGGGAGATGATATACATTTGTGGCTTTCCACACATTAGGCGCAAACATATTCAATATGCTAGAGTGATATGACTCTTCTATGAATTGTTTAATGTATTATTTACCAATGCTCAATTTCGGAAGATTGGTTAAATAGATTATATTGTAATAATTTTCGATAGATTATTTTCAGTAGTATTTAATAGCATTGATTCGACGATTTTCTCATCTTCATTGTTATATGCACAACTTTCGGTGATGTGGCTCCGGCTCTTTTGGGACTCGGAGAACTCTTGTCGTAAATCGGGAAGCTTCTTGTCGTAATCGGGAGCCATCACGGAACTTTTTGAACTAATAAATAATTAAACAAGCTTAACGTCTCTACCCAGCCAGGTTGGGATCAGAAAGATACTCCGTGTGAACTGAATAAAAGGTTAGGTTCAAAGTTCGTGATGGCTCCGATAAAGAAGTTTACGATGTTCCGAAAAGAAGGTCTCTTCGAAAAGAAGGCCGGAGGCACATCGCCGAAACGTTGAACAAATAACAATGAAGAGAGGACAATAGTTCGACTAACACAGATATATACTAATCATGAAGTCATTTAAACTTCAGAAAATATATCTATTTGAGTTATAGATGGGCCTACACATGTAATACCAATAGGTGCTTTGAGTGGAACTGGGAGTAATGGAAAAGGACGTTTTCCACTAACACAACAAGTTTAACCATTTTTGAGAAGATGAATGGTGTTTGCATTATCATTTGTGTTTATACTTGGGAGAGGCAGAATCCATGCTCTCGCAGTAGGTCGTGGATAAATAAAATGGAGTCTGGTGTAATGAAACGAAAAACACGGATAGGGTTAAGAATAGCTTTATTCTAACTTAGAAAAAGGTTACAGTTTACTGAGAGATTATATCTCTTAGAACACTAAAAGAGTTCCACAAAGGGATGTAATAATGAAATACGAGAGGTAACTCTCAATTACTTATTACAACTGGACTTATTTACATATTGTAAGGCAAAGCTATAGGAGAAGAAAATCTCTGAATTCATGCCATCATAATCTCGCTTTAAAAATAAACCTTGTGTCATATCCTGCCCGGGAAGAGGGCTGGTAAATATACTGATCTCTGTTGAATTTGTGCCTTCAGCGGGATTTGACCTACATTAAAACCGTTAAACTCCGCTTAAAGAATGCCATGCGTCACATTTTAGTCGTGTATTTGATGGCTCATTACGATACGGATCACATATAAGTTGTTTTTCTTTTTTTTAAAAGTAAAAACGGTGAATAGGAAAACATTTTCAGTTGTTAAATCCTCAGTAGCCGCATAAGTATTTGGACGTCAAGCGTTCTTTTTTTTGTTCGGGGTGGGAGGGGTAGAGAAAAATGAAATCCTTCGCTTTAACAGCTGTAGGGCTTACGCATTTAACATGTGTTCATTTCGTGACTGACAGATCCAAAGACTAATTTATATAAAAAAAAAAAATACGTTCTAAAATTCATAAATAAATATTAACAGATTTCTGTGTAAATCTTTTTTTTTCAAAAGCTAAATATGCTTCAAGATAAAAAATATAGACTTACAATTTACGTATTCTGTCAATTTTTTCCATAATGTTACGTCATGATCAATAATCTGTAGATGGCAGTCAAGCAAATGACAGAGTAAAAATAGATTCCCTTAATTTTATTTAGCCTGTCGGCTGAGGCGTTAGAATACACCGAATCCACTCTGGAGAGGGAAGACTCCCCCAGTGGGCACCTGTTGGCCGTGGGTGGCGACCCGTGATGCTTAAGGATTAACTCAGCTGGCTGAGCAATCCATGAATCAAACTCCACTTTGGACCTTACTTGGGCTAGACGGGCAGTCGGCGATGCCCGTCTGATCAATCGGCTAGTCACCTCAAGCTAGCACCTATATGATTGCACCTATTCTCTTATGGCAAGTCCCATCCTTTTATCATGTGGGTGCTAGAAAGCAGTGTCTGGGGGTCTTTATGTACTGAAAATAACGTAAACTCTATCTGATGGTGAGGTTCCAGTTTTGGAGGTTTGGGGATGTGAACCCTTCATCACCTTGCTCCTATTCCACTTGACGGTGGTAGTACCTGTAGTGGCTGTTAGGGTCCCATTTATGGGTTAAATAGAAAAATGTTTTATAAAAAAAATTGAGTATCCCTTTAGATGAATTTAGTTTAAAGGTTATCGGCATTAAATGGCCACTGAGGCTGATATGCCGTAAAATAAACAAACTAAAACCAAACCAATTTTTTTTTAATTTTTTTTTTTTTTACATTTACTTTTCTGATTTTCTTATTTCGCCTATTTTAAGTTTTTTTTTCGTCTATTCACATCTTCGCTCTTTTGTTGTTTTATTTATACAGTAATTAGTTACAACAGGATATAACACCATCGATATTTTACACCCCCAAAATAATAAGGGGTCAATGTTAAGTGACCTAAAAAAATCCAGAAAGCTTTGAAATAAAAACTGATGCATTATAATTAATTTATTGATAAATCAATACTGAAAATTTCATTAAAATCGGATTATTCCTGGTTTTTTGGTCATTTTTTTTCAATGGGGTGGGGTGTAAATTTATTTTGTAAAATACGCCTATGACAAACCAAATTGGTAAACCTAGCGTATACTGACATCGCTTTGGACATTAAATAATCCAACAAGGTTGAAAATACCGTAAAACCAAGTCACCAATCGGCTGGTCACGTCAAGCCGTAGTAACTATATGATTGCCCAACTCTATTGCTCTTATGGCAAGTCCCAACCATTTTATCTATATGTATTATAAAGCGCTGGCTGATGATCTTAGTGTCCTGTGTATGACGTTAAACTGCATCTAATGATGAGGTTTCATTTCTGGAGCTCTTGGAGTATGAAGTAGTCTTGATCCCCATTACTCCCAGGTCCACCCTAAGAATTGAACTCGGGTCGACGAGTTTATTTCCTAACCATTAGGCACACACTCCTTGAAAACATATAATTGTGCAAAAGTACTTATTAAATAGGGATAGTTGCTTGCAATCATATGATTGTATATAGATGTTTAGAAATCTTAGCTAATAACAAAGAAATAAGAACATCATGAAGTAATTGTTGCTGACCTGAAAAAAAACCAGTCTCAATTGTGTCGACCGACCTTGTAGGTAGACAGTTTAATTTCAATTTCTATTTGACAATTTCAAAACAAACAAAGAATGCCAACTCATAAATGCAGTTTGATGCGAGTTGAATGGCGGGAGATAATAAGTCGAGGTCATATCTAATTCTCACTGACATTCTCGTGCTGTGGCCGAGACAATTCGAGATTTGATAATTGTCAGAAACGAGTTAGAATGTCAACGCTAGCGACAGTTTTATGATCGTGAAGTCAGACAGTGACGATGAAAGAATGGAAACTTGAAGAGAGAACAAACAAGTTTAGGAAGGTATAATCTTCCTTTGTGCTGAAATAAAAATACCCCACCCCACAAAAATCACATGAGTAAATGTAAAAGTTACATCTGTATTAATAATGGGAGAATTCGCTTCCGGTTTTTGTCTGTAACAGAAACTACGTCACTGTTACATCACTTACCAAATCGTCAAAACATAGATAAATCGACTCAAATTTGAACATGCAACATTAGACAGTCCTCATTGTTTTTTAAAACAAATTTCATGACTGGTATTATATATCTATATAGTTTGTTTTTTTTTAGTACATATTTAAAGTTTACATTTCAAATTGTTTTATTTTTAATCCTTTAATGAATTTGGTGATTTTACTTCTTAGGGTACAAAAACTCGCTGACATTGAATCTTTTACTCCACCCCTCAGGCAATATGTTTTCAAAAATTACTTTTACATCGCCCGGAGGGTGTTTTTTTTTTGCTAGTAAGTATAAAGAAATAGGAAAAACAATTTGTTCCAAAACAGATGAATTTATTATATATATGTCGACATTTAAACGTTTCGGTTTATATAAAAGCTTCTTCAGGACAATCTGATAAAAGAGAGAGGAAAATATTTTGTGTTGTTTCACCAAATTTTTCTATCATTTTTCTTATTGTTTTCAAGAACCTAAAAAGTTTTAACGTCGACATAAATGTAATAAATTAATCTTTGGAACAATTTGTTTTTCTATTGAGTTTGACGAGGGGTCGGTTTCGAACCAGGCCTTGCGATTTCGAGTGAACGCCATGACTCAGGTAACCTATTACTCAGCGTTTTGAGAAGCATATAGATACTAGAATATCTCTTGGTCTAGCGCTAGTGAAAAGGGGTTAACTCCACGCTGTATGGCTGATATCGACATTAGGCGCCCCGACGACTTTTTTAAATTCATATCCATATTCTGCAAAACATTGAGGTTTATTTTGTGTTTTATTCAGTAGGACTTTACTACTAGTTAAATCTCATTATTGGAATTAATAACTAGCAATATAGGGGACACGAAATGAAATTACCTCCGTGTCTGCCAATAGTCATAGGTTAGCGTGGTCAACGTAGCATTTAGAGAAGATGCGACAAAGCCAACTTCTTTATTCTTCTGGCATCGACAGAAGAAACCACGCACCCTTGTATTCCTGTTCATAGACAGGAGCTTTTAGACCGCCAGAACTTGTGTAGTTTTGGCACACTTAATTAGCATGCTTAATATGTATTATATATATATATATACCAACACTCAGCACGAGCAGGATGCGACACAAGGTCAATTTCTTAAGCTGAGTTTAACTAATTTGAATTCAGACTTTTCTTGTCCTAGACTGGATACCTAGCATAGTTAAAGAGCCAGTCTGCCCTGATATTTACCCATAGCTGGAGGTAGAATTGGATTCATATCTTTCCAAGGTTATTAGCGCATGTGAAATGCATGTGAAATACTCTAAACCATTAGACCACGTGCCCTATGCTTTAACATGTAAGTCCTCATAATCTTATTCAGTATCAGTTACATATCATACTAAAGACTCTCCCTTTTCATATAAAGGTATTCTTATTACTCATTCATATGTTTGTGTTTCTATTCTGATAAGTTTGTTCTAGAAATAAGATATTACTGTTATTACTTCGTCGTGAATTGTTCTCACATTTATTCTATTCGAGGAAACGATATTTAACCAACTATAGTTCATCTACACTATTATATTGTTGAATAGAGCTCGTTAAAATCTTCTTTTGTACATAATATATTTTTTATTTCCTCTACTCGTCAACGTTATATTTATCACCGAATATCATCAAAGCATTGTGTTAAAAATGTGTCGTGAACTGTTTATACAAATTTTCTTAAACAGGTCCGTTTGACCCATAGATGATTAAGTAAAATCGTCGAGGTGGCCTAATGTTGGTATCAGCCAAACACCGGGGGAGTCTATCCCCTTTTCACTAGCGCTAGATCAAGGAGATTGTTTTAGCGTTTGAGGTGGAGCGCCACACCTACCATCAGCTCATCACTGTGCTACACAGATCCCTGTCCTACTCATACGCTGAGTTGGCGAGGGCCGGTATCGAACCTGGAAACTTGTGGGTCATACGCGGACGCTCTACCGACCAAGGAGATTGTTTTTGCGTTTGAGCTCCTTGCTTTAACACACAGTTCGTGATTATCTATTTACACATAAATATTACACAATTTAGTAGTTATTTATTTATTTGTAAACGTTTTAATTAACTTCTTGTTACTGAAAAAGGGCCAGAGTATGGCTTATTTGAAGTGAGCACATTTGTGCACCCACTCCAATTTTTTTTAATTGATTCTGAAGTGAGATACAAAAAACTATGCACACAACTCGGCATATAGCCGTAAGTTTGGAGTTGGGGGGAGGGGGTGATAAAACTGGTCATAACACTACATGGATCTATCTAGCTAGGTTCACTCGTCGACCGATTCATTCAAAAATAAAATAAAATCTTGCATTCTCTCCTTGCGCAGCCCACTTTCACCAAAATACCTCATTCGCTCTATGCCTCCATCCTACTTTAAAAAAATTCCTAATATTCGTTTGATGCTTTTTTTGGAGATGGATGGGGTAGGGTAAAATTGAAAACAAAAAGCCCCAAGAAACTGAAAACACATGTAAACAAAACAAAATTGTGGGTTATTTTGGTTACCCCCTTTCCCTCAGCTAGTATGAAGGCTCACCGACTGTCTGCCGCACTTTACAGTTCAAAAGCAAGTGGGTCAGTGCCTCTAATATTGGAGTGAGTGTCCTTAGTGGGTTGTGGGTAAATAAAATTGGGATTCTGTAGGCCAGGCGGGTTGGGTTACTAGAAAAGCTGACTTTCCAGGAAAAAAATTAGGGTGAATCGGTGGTTTTATTAAAAAAAAAAACAACATGGGATTGGGGTCCTGGATATGTCCTACGAGAAAAAAACTGGGGTTGATGATCATTCAGCCTCCTAACTAAAAGGATCTATGGTGTATGCAGTTTTTGGCTTTGTCTTGTTTTTTCTTTTGTTTATTTAGTTAACTTCTTGTTAGTGAAAAAAGGGCCAGAATGTGGTGGTATTGGGGTTTTGTGACGTAGGTAGTGACGAATCTCCATTATTGATAAATATTACTTCTTTATAAAATATATTTTCCGACCAAGTTAAACATTTTCGTAGATATTATTTGGAAACTTAACTCAATGATTCTGCAGTCGGTAATTCAACAAGGAGAATAAGAATAAACAGCGGTTTCTCCAGGTGTAATCCAGCCACTTTCAGGGTTTGCCGTTGGGGCTTTATTTGACGGACATGGCAAAATATATCTTACGCAGGAATGGCAATCTTTTCAAACGAAATCAAATTTTACGGGGGAAGTATCGGAATTCTTAGAATGATGTCCATCACACGGACTATCATTACTGTTGCCTCAATCAAATTGGGTGGCAGTTGTTTGAATTCCAGCCTCGTACGATTGCACAAACTCGGAGCCTCCAAAGTGTCCAGGAAAATAATTGGTGCTCCCTATCTGCGCATTGACATCTGCGGTTGCAATCCAGGTGTTTCTAATCTTTTAAGGAGAGGTTTCTGGGTAATTAACAGCCTCGTGTGGATTTGTTAACCGTGTCAATAGTCTTGTAAATGTGTTTACATCTGGAGGCGTAATTTACGTAACGTTTATCATCTTAGGAAATATGAATCTGAGACCCGAGTTCAAATCCTGGATGTGATTTTTTTGGCTTTCACATTGCGCTAATACCCTGGAGAAAAATATGTATCCATATTTTCTCACTGGCTTTGGGTAAATATTAAGGCAGACTGAACTGACACCTTGGGATTTTTTTGTGCAGGCATGTCCTTCCTTCGGGAAACACAGTTATAGGAACTCCCTCTAGCTAATTTCTAATCATTTTATCCGATACTATGAGTTCAGTACATTTTATAAATACTGATGAGAAAGTATCTTATGCTTTATATATATTTTACTTTAATATATATATACATATCTATAATATCTATAATATCTATAATAAATAATATATAATATATATATATATATAATAATATATGATATACAATATATAATAAATAATATATAATCTTATTATAATGGAGATTGTGTTTTTCTGTCTGTAACCGAAACTATATTACTACTCAAGTCACAATTCCCTTCGTTATTTACATCACATTCTCCATGATTTTAGTTATATTTAAACCTCAATTATTAATAAAATTCCTTCACCTTTTTATTAGTGTTGTCCATATCTACATGATATTTACCGCGTACCACTTGTACGGGTCAGCACAAAGTCCCTATTAACGTGGGACACACCACAAGCCGAAGCTCATGGAGTGGCAGGTGAAAAAATTGCGTCGATCCCGTCGGCATTCCCCTCAAGGGGGGCGCCTCAGGCACTGGGCAATAAACCCAGCCCTGCCCCTTTAATCGAGGGGGCAGGTGTTGCCTGGGGGGATGGTCCCTGGGATCGACGCTGTTAATTATATCAATGTTCAGAGGCCGAAGCCACTGTTGACCATATCGATATTTACCGCGTACCCCACTTGTACGGGTCAGGCACAAAGTCCCTATTAATGTGGGACCACCCACAAGCGAGACTCATTGGGTGGCAGGTGAAAAAATTGCGTCGATCCCGTCGGCATTCCCCTCAAGAGGGGCGCCTCAGGCACTGGGCAATAAACCCAGCCCTGCCCCTTTAAATCGAGGGGGCAGGTGTTGCCTGGGGGGATGGCCCCCTGGGATCGACGCCGTTAATTATATCAATGGTCCAGAGGCCGAAGCCACTGTAGACCATATCAACATACAAATAACATGCAATTGTATTTATATATACAAAAATAGCGGTTTACAGTGTGAATGGGAAGGCTAATTTGCATATTGATATTAAAAATGTGATTTTATTAAATATGTGCTTAGTATTATTGATTTCTAATTGTTTGGTTTTATTTTAATGAATATAAGCAAACATCTCTTCAATGAATCTTAAATGAAATCCATTAACAAGAAAAAATAACTGTCATTTTATTCTTTATTTCCTAATCTAACTGAATAGTTAAATAAGTAAAATTCAGCAATGAAAGACGGGAGTGATGGAAGAGTAAGTTTCATTTCTATTTTTCTATTATACCCCCACTCTGTTACATATCTTATCTGCCTTCTTATTAGACTTTCTAATTTGATACGATATTTCATTACATTAAAACTTAAATACTTGCACCCGGAGGGTGCATATATTTGCCAGTATATATAATATATATCTATTAATATATATATACATATATATTTATATATATTTTACTTTATATATATTTTACTTTAATCATCTTATGCTTTATCCGATACTATGAGTTCGGTACATGGTTTTAACTGGTGCATACTGGGCATTTACTGTTTTTTTTAAAGACTGGTGAATCTGTAATTGCTACACAAAGAGTTTTGCGTGCTCATTTCATGTACACTTTCCTCAATGATCTTAACGTGCGTCATCTATTCTATTTCCAACAACACAATCGGTTACGGTAAGTGCACCTCTTTTACTTACATAACCCCTCCGTAACATGTAGGATGCGACACAAGGTCAACTTTTAAGTGGAATTGTTATGTTTTTACATACAGATAAAATACGGAATACTGAAATAATAATGCAAGACCTGATCGTTGGAAAATTAACAAGGTTTTATTTAACACAGGGTAGAGAATGCTTCTACCCTAAAAGTGACATAACCAGCTCAACCGTGCTGTGCACGTGCTTCCACTCATAACCAAACACAATCCAAAAGTCACATGGCGGAAACCCCACTTCCGGGTTCACATCAGTTCCGTACTGATCAAGGGAAGCAACTCTGGTTATTTCTATAAGTCTAACATAAACAAAGGGAACCACTCTTGACTGATAAATTATTTATTTATTTTCCCATTAAATTAACCCTAAACCCTAACCCTAACCCTAAACCTAAACCCTACCCTAACCCTAACCCCGTCCTCTTTTTTTCCTAGTAGATCAATAAATAAGTAAATAATTCATCAGTCAAGAGTGTTTCAACTTTGTTTATGTTAGACTTATAGGAAATAACCGCAACTCTATTTTCGTTAGGTCTTCCTAATAGAAATACAAGTCGTTTAGATTTAGAGTTTTACTTCGTCTTGAAAAGTCGCCTTATTGTTATATAACCCTTTATGTCGGGTATATAAACGCCAGAGACAGAATATGAAAGATGATAAGATGAGGATTTCTTACTTGTTAACTACTCTCTCTCTCTCTCTCTCTCTCTCTCTCTCTCTCTCTCTCACTCTCTCTCTCTAAATATTTATTGTAGATATTGTTTATATATGCAGATCCTAAAATAAAGTTTTTAACATTTCAATTGACAGTGTTTATACCTCAGATACTCTTAGAGTACTTAGTCATAGAATAGGATTTTTTTGAGTAACATTGAATTTCAGTACTACACAGCAACTATTGCGACACTGCCGTTACCAAACTGCATAGGTTTCTTACCTTTCCTTTAGACCACAGTGACAGTGTGGAGACCTGCTGCATGGGCAACAGCACATCCTCCAAAACAACCCGCCTAGGCTACGCAGTACCCCCCTAAAAAATTGTTTACTACGCCATTCTGTTTCGCAGACGGAAGGATACCAACCAACCAATCCCGTCTACTTTTTCCTGCTGCTAATTCGTGGCCATTTTCCTCATGGCTCATCAAGTGGGTTGTTTCTCCGGGTTGATTCTACTTCTTGTTTGGACGGATGTCTGTGCATTCTTATTTTAATTAACCAAAGCAAGACTTTATGGATCATATGACCTTTAGGCACCCCTTTTTTATCTCGATTAAAAAAGGACATGTTTTTCATTGACACCGTCAATACCGAGTTGTTTTAACAGACGATATTTAGAATGTTTTAAAATGTATAAAACTAACCCCTAACCCTAACCCCTAGCCCTAACCCCTAAGAAACAACCGGATATTGATAAAAAACATGTCCTTTCTTAATCGATATCAAAAAGGGGTGCCTAAAGGTGATATGGTCCGACTTCGTTATTTTTCTTTAAGTCTTTTATTGAACAACACCAGCCCACAAAACCGCGCAGCGAGGAGCAACATCTCGGTGACACAGACTTTCAAGTCTGCTCACTCTGAATTTCTGGCCGAAACTAAACTAAATTGTCTCTCGTCTCTAATGTCGTGGTTCCGGAAAGGTTATGTCGAGGTCATTACCTGCCAATAACGCTAACGGAAACGGCTAACTTAATTTTCCACACAACCCCCGTTATTTTTAATCTTTCGAACTGATTAAAATTTTCTACCTACAGTACGTACATAATTCATAAGCTGCCTATGGATTATGTAACATTACCAAGGCTAAAGAGACTAGTCTGCCTTAATATCATGTACATATAGCTTGATGGGTAAGAAATGGTTTCATGCCTTTCTCAAGGGCATTACCATCGTTTTAAATTCAGGTCAGAAATTACATTTTCTTCAACGGTAACCGTTATACAAAGTACACATCATACCGGTAGTATCATCTTTCCAATTCTAGTTGCTTTTTTATTAGAAGAGAGAGAGAGAGAGAGAGAGGGAGAGAGAAAGACAGAGAGACAGACAGACAGACAGACAGACAGACAAACAGACAGAGAGTTAGTAATTTTCCGTTTTTATCAAAGAGAGGGAGGGGGAGAGTTAGTAATTCCGTTTTTATCAGAGAGAAGAGAGAGAGAGAGAGAGAGAGAGAGAGAGAGGGGGGAGAGTAATTTTCTATTTTTATCAAAAAGAGGAGGGGGGGAGAGTTAGTAACTTTCTGGTTTTATCAGAGAGAGAGAGAGAGAGAGAGAGAGAGAGAGAGAGAGAGAGAGAGAGAGAGAGAGAGAGAGAGAGGACATCCTACCGGTAGTATCATCTTTCCAATTCTAGTTGCATTTTTATCAGAGAGAGAGAGAGAGAGAGAGAGGAGAGAGAGAGAGAGAGAGAGAGAGAGAGAGAGAGAGAGAGTAACTTTCCGAGTTAAGTGTGCTTCCTCAGGGGTGGAAAAAGTTTTTTTTTATATTCTCTGAAAAGACACCGAGTTACCTATTGCAAGAAATTCACGCCTGAACCCCCTGACACAGCCAATCAGAAGATAGAAACTTTTTCTTTTTAGTGCTTCTGAATGTCCTTTATTCATCAAACTCTCCAGGAGCTTCATCATTCCACCGTTTCCGGCAACTCTCACCAGGGGGAGGAGGCGATCCGATCTCTTGGAACGGCTGCCATCCGTGAAATCGAATCACCTGGCGACAGCTTCGAAAATTAATTATTGGCTCCAAATTTCAATTTCCGTCGATCCATTCACTTGAGACTGTTGAGTGTGTTTTTTTTTGTTGCGATCTAAGATGGTTGTTGTTTGGGGAGGGGGAGTATCACGGCCTTGCCTTTTCCAACCGACTTCATCGCAAGCTGTTATTTTCGACATCACATTCTATCTTCATGACATGTGCTTATACTAATTTTCTTTTGTTTTTGTTTTTTTAGATTTATTTATTTTAATGAATGTCCTGGTTTCTTTTTCGAGTGCTTTCCTTTACAAAAACAAAAAATAACTCCAACTGGTTCACTCATTTGTTTTCCTTCATTATTTATACTAGTAAAATAAAAAAAAACGCCCCCCCCCCCGGGCGATGTAAAAATGGATTTTTAAAACATTGTGATATTAATTACGCTAGCAAAGCTCTAGAATTTGAGCTTCACCACTAGATGCAGTTTAAGACTCTCAATCACCACCTTCTAGCACATATATGCTTAATAAGATCCGGGAGATTGTCATAAGAGCAGTAGGGTTGGGACAATCATATAGGTCCTAGGGATTTGACGTGACCAACCGACTGATCGGAGTTGATGGGAGGGGTGTCTCCGACCGATCACCTAGCCTAACTAAGGGCCAAAGTGTTGCATGTCATGGACTGTCAAGACACCAGGATTCTGTACATGAGCATCACTTTAATTGATATTCACTAACAAAATAAAAAAAACACCCTCCGGGCGATGTAAAAATAAGTTTTTGAAACATATTGCCTGAGGGGTGGGAGTAAAAAATTCAATGTCAGCGAGTTTGTACCCTAAATA
Organism: Doryteuthis pealeii; assembly: GCA_023376005.1. Lineage (NCBI taxonomy): Eukaryota > Metazoa > Mollusca > Cephalopoda > Myopsida > Loliginidae > Doryteuthis > Doryteuthis pealeii. The sequence goes on along the minus strand of CM042158.1, from coordinate 15,135,098 downwards.
AGTAAAATCATTAAATTTATTAAAGGATTAAAAAATAAAACAATTTGAAATGAAAAAAATCAAATATGTATTGAAATAAAACAAACTATATATAGATATATAATACCAGTCATGTATTTATTAAAACTTGTTTTAAAAAAACAATGAGGACTGTCTAATGCTGCATGTTCACATTTTGAATGTATTTATTCTATGTTATGGCGATTTTGTGTAATGTGACGTAAGCAGTAACGTAACTTTTGTTACAGACCAAAACCGGAAGCGAATCTCCATTATTAATAGATTTTTATAGTAGAGTAGCTAACACCCCTTACTGGCTCATAGCCTTAAAATAGCCTACGATTAAAGTAGATTAACAAGATGAATAATATCCAGACTGACTTTGCTATGTTGGCTATACCGAATTTGACCCTCCTCTTTAGTGTAAGTTGTGTCTTGTTAATTGTTTATACTTATTTGTACTGTGTTTTGTATGTATCCATTTGGCACCGATGCTGGTGCTTAATAAATGTATTTAGCACATCATTCTTCTGTGTAAGTTTTCACTTTGATGATACAACATTTTCTTTTTTTTTTTTTTCTTAGTTTTTTTAGTCACCTTAATTTGTAGATATCGCACTTTCACCTTCACATTCAGTGGGGATCTGTCTCATTCGTGGCCTTCCGTTTTTATCTTTTGTCATCATCAGATTGTGCTGAGAGGACGGATACCCATGACTCTCTCTATTCTCTCACTCTCCCTCTCTCTCTCTCTCTCTCTCTCTCGCTCTCTCTTTTGGCACATGGTGTAATGGTTCAAGTCGTAGGAAATGGACCCGTCGACATGTTAAATCCTGGACGAAGCTACAGTTGACCTCGCGCTAATACCCTTGGGAAAGGTATGAATTCAACTACTCTCCTTCCAGCTATGGGTAAATAGTAGGGCAAACTGGGCTCTTTAACCTTGTTTAGGCAATCAGTCTAGGAGAAGGCAAACTCTGAATTCAAACGTGTTAAACTCGGGATGGTCACTACTAGAATAGGCTCACTCCTAACTGGTGATCTATTTCACTAAATTTTTAATCTCCCCCACTTTTCTCTCTCTCTATTTCTTTCTCTTGACCACCATACTTATCGATCATTGCCCCTGGCAGGTCCTCTACGCAGCATCCAAAATCCACACAGAGATGATAATTAATTTGACATCGCATTCTATCTTTAAGGCATGTGTCTATTCTAATTTTTTTTTAGAATTATTTTTTTAATGAACGTTTTTTATTTAACGTTTCTTTATCGATTTCTTTCCTTTATAAAAGTGCTTCAACTTATTCACTGTTTTTTTTTTAATTTCTAAAGAAATCTAGACAAATACAAATTTGTCTTCGTGTTGTTCCTGAAAATAACAGATGGAACTCACATTGCATAATGTATGTGGCAGCATAGATTATTGGCAATACCCTGTAGGAGAATTCTACGGAGCCAGTGTCCTCATATCACGGAATGGAAAATCATTGGGCGGTTGGAATCTCGCAAGTCATGTGAGATTTAGTTAGTCAGTTTTCTGCTAGACCCCGGGTGGAACAGACGTGTCCCACCTCGGTTATGACTCAGCATGTTGAGTTAGAAACGGGCAAATAAAACTTTAATCCAAGCCATAAGTCTTGATTATACGACTTGATTAGTTATTACCTGACTTAAACGCATGCCCTTAGTTAGAAAATGAAGAACCAACAAGAGAAGACAAAGAAGTAAAGCAAGAACTTAGCCGATCATGGCCGGAATAGAAAGAGAAGAAGTAACGAAAACTCGGCCACTAGACGAAGAACAACCAAGTAAGTTATCTATCAGTCTATCTCTCTCTGATGCCTCTACTCTCTCTCTACCCCCTCTCTCTGTCTCTGTCTCTCTCTATTACAAGAACTCTTGTGTATATACCCAACGAGTGTATATAAGTACATAACACTCAGAAAGAGACACCCAACAACCTGCGGAAAGATGATACGACCCGATACCCGATACAAAGAACAGAAACTCCATAGAAGTTGGAATTAGAGAAGAATAGAGACTCAGCACACACCAAAAATGACTACGCTAAACCTATTTGATCAGATATAGGTGTGAAATATACGTACTTGAGATAATGTTGAGAATGATTTTGCACTTCATTAATATATCGGCTCTTAAAATATTGATATTGTAATTAAGTCTGAAGTGTTTACCGGATTATAACTATTGTGAAATACATTTAATAGCTTGCAAATTATTAATATTAGATAAGGATACTTGAAACAATACAATTGTCTGTTAATCATTTAGATTATGAATAATAGGAAAGGTAGGAATAATTACTTAAAGCCATACAAAGGTGTGGTCATTATTAGTACTAGCAAAAATATGCGCCCTCCAAACACAGGTAATTAAATTTTGATGTAATAAAATATCATTAAGTTTCTAGTAGTGCTGAGTTTTGGTTTTGACGTGTGAAGGCTCGTTTAACATTTAAGTTGACATTGGGTGTAATAACATATATTCTCGCGTGGATATATATGGAAAACAAGAAGCCCCTTTGTCACGTAGACAGGAATACGATTTTAGGAGTGTTGTGGTCTGGATTATCTGGATGGTTTCGAATCTTTCTTTGACCTTTTTGACCCATCATCTGTTATACACTCCTATGTGAATATTCGCTACTTCCGGTGCGTTGTTAGGGGAAGACATTACATGACAATAGATATACTTCTTTAATCCTTCCCGGACAGAAGCATGTATATCATCATGGGTTACTAGGTTGTCTTGTTTAATTTAAATTTTGGAATTTATTAATCATAATATGACAAGTCGGGCTACCTTTATAAATTACATAGTTTTTTTCTCTGTTCTTTCGTAACTTAACTCCTTCCTAGATAGAAGCATCGACATTATCTTGGACTGCTTATTTAGGGATTTATTTAGTATTGTAAGTAACGTAGGCTACCTTTATTAATGGCATCGTTTTCTCTCTTCTTCCATATCTTTACTTATTCCTAGCTTAAAGAATCATGGACTGCTTGATTAGGTATTTATTTTATACTAGAAGCGACTACCCGCCGTTGCCTAAGTAATAGGGGGGTAAAACAGGTAGTCTCGCAGATGCATTATTGTTGAGTTAGATCCTTGCACGACGCTCCATTAAAATCCCTACGTAAAAAAGACCTTGCATTCATCCAGCCACTCTGAAAAGAAATAATAATGTCTCCAATCTAAAATATAAATGCAAAATAAATTCCATGCTGTTATTATTTAAATTCTATTTTTTAATTATCTTCATGAATAAAATCCAATCTTCATTATATTTTGTTCAAAAAGCAAGATCTGGTGATAGTGAATGTATAATATATATATATATATATATATATATAATATATATATATGTGTGTGTGTGTGTGTGTATGTGTGTGTGTGTGTGTGCATGTGTGTGTGTGTTTGTCATTAATTGCTTTATGTTTATAGTTTCCTCTGGACATACATACACACAAACTGCTCTTAATTTATGTATAGATTATATAAGTATAATGTTGGGCTACCTTTATAAATGAAATATTTTTCGTCCTTTACTTTGTGTCTTCACTTCTTCCTAAATAGAATCATCGGTATCATCATGAACTGCATCTTTAAGAAATTGTTTAGTATTGTATATATATTTACCGACATCCTCCGCAAAAGTAATATGTGACACATAGCCATTTTCGTAAGGGAAGTTTAA
>CM042158.1:15101377-15126377 GCA_023376005.1 Doryteuthis pealeii | reverse complement strand
TGGGTAAAAAAATCGCTGGATGCCTCAGGCTTGCGAACTTATGTCACATAATACCTTTGGCGAACGGGTTGGATAAAAGAAATCTCGCTGGATGCCACATGCTATCGACCTTGTGTCACATCCTCCCTGTAGCGAAGGGACTAGGTAAATACCTACATTCCCAAAGTTGCTCTATCCAATGGTGTTATTTTGTTTCATGTGTCTGTTGTTGTTTTATGGGAATAAATTAAAGACACGCATTTAGAAGCACCACCCGTATTTGTTTAATAAGTATTAGCTGTGCTATCGTAGGGTCCAAGGATATCATCATCATCCTGATTATCATCATCCTGTCGCACCAGCAGCACGGGTATCCATAACAACATCTCTCCAACCGTCCCTATCACTCATTGTATCCGCCAGGTCCTCCTCACAGTATCCAGTATCTGCACAGAGCTGGTCTATCTAGATCGTTTCTGGACGACCCGTCCTTGCATGTCCATGTGCTGGTTTCCACAGGAGGACGTTACTTATGAGTACATCTTTACTTTTTCCAGCAGTGTCCAGCATGTCTGGTCCATCTTACTCGAATGGTTTATGTGATTGGGGGGGGGGGGTCAGGTGGCTGTACAGCTACTTCCTTGTGGATGCTGTTTCCACGATTTGTTCAAGATCGCACGTAGCATTCTTGTGCAGCTCCCATCTAGCCTATTCTCCAGGCGCTTTGTCAAGGTTCAAGTGGTGCAGCCATACAGTAGCACTGATACTACCACGAAAATTGCTTTTTTTATTTAAAATTTTTTTTCATTCGTTATTATTTCCAATGTTTATGTTTTCTTTGAAATGCCAATAAATTAAAAGACATGAATTTAGAAGCACCACCCATATTTGTTTAATAACTACTAGCTATGCTATCGTAGGGTCCATGAATATAACATTCGCATAAATAGTTAGAAAATTGCGTTTTTAGTTTGTTTTTTCATTCGATATTATTTCCAATGTTTATGGTTTCTTTGAAATGCCAATTAAATTGCGGGAATCCATTTCTTGCAATTAACGAAGTTTGAAGCAGCCAATCATTAGAAAGTAAAAGAATACATTGTTCGATTTTTGTATTAATTGGCAGAGAAGAAAATATTTATTTCAGGACAATTAAGAAACGATTCAAAGAACGGTTCATACGAATTAAGAAAATAATACAGATCGCACGGAACAACATTTTTTTTAATTAAAAAGAAGAAAAAAAACAAGAAAAAAAAACGAACAAGAAAAAACAAAACAAACAGCTATGTTTAAATTAGGACCGGTTTAGCTCAGTCGTTAAAACATTCACCTGTAAGGTTGGAGGTGCGTGGAAGTTGGAGGTCCGTGGTGTAATGTTTAGAGTCGTAGGAATTGGACTCGCCGATATAAGTTCAAATCATGGACGAAGTTACAATTCACATAGCGCTAGTATCCTCGGGAAAGCTATGAATCCAACAACTCTCTCTACAGCTATAGGTAAATAGTTGCACAGACTGGGCTCCTTGAACTTGATTAAGCAACCAGTCTAGGAGAAGGAAAACTCTGAATTCAAACCTGTTAAATCCGCTTGGGGTGATCACTCCTAGAATAGGCTCAGTCCTAGTTAGTGATCTATTTTCAATTTTCTTAATAAATCGCAAAGTTCCAGATTCGATACAGTTTACTCGCTAACGGGTAATCTGATCTATCAAGGTACAGATGTAAGGGACTAGCTTGCTAACCATTACACTAGGGTTAAACGCTCATTGTATTTACCTAACCCGTTCCCTCCGGGTAGAATTTGACACGAAGCTGAAAGTATGAGGTATCTAGCGACAATCTAACTCGCTATTCATTTGTAATGGATCTGCGAGATTATGTTGTATATCTTCTTACTTCTAATGATAATATACTTATCTTACTGTCTTCTTGATCAGCATTTCTACCCAACTATTTGACATATTCTATGCTGGTTCGATCGTATGTCGCCTGTCTAGGTATCTGGGCTGGTTCTGTCTGTCCTTCTTGTCTACTCTCTTGGGACTTCTTGGGGTCCTCTTCATCTCTCGTTGTCGTTCTTGGTAACGGACAGCAAATCAAAAACAATCTCCCTGGTCTGGCGCTACCAAAAAGGGGATAGACTCCTTTGCTGTTCGGCTGACAACGAAAATAGGCCGACTTAACTTATATATTAAACTCGTAGTGCATTTAACCTGCTGACGATAGTTTAAGATAGTAACGGTGTGCCATCGTGGTGTAATGGTTAACAAACTAGTCTCACAGATCCATTATTACTGAATATCACGTTAGATCCATTCTGAATGTCCGATACTAGCGACCTTGTGTTATATCCTACAGCCATGAGACCTCGTCTAGTAATTTAAGAGGTTTGCCGTTTAATGATGGTATTATTTTGCTTCATGTGACTGTTGTTATTTTATGGGATCTATCTGTATTTGTTTAATAAGTGCGAGGTTGAGTAAAAGAGTAATGACATTTTGTTTAGGACAGGTATAATTACCAACACAGGAACATGCATCATATATCAAAATGAAGCTGGTCCTCTGTGAATCATATCCCTACTTCTCTACATAGGCGAGTCAAAAAGTAATGACATTTTGTTTAGGAGAGGTATAATTACCAACATAGGAACATGCATCATATATCAAAATGAAGCTGGTCCACTGTGAATCACATCCCTAATTCTCTACATAGGCGAGTCAAAAAGTAATGACATTTTGTTTAGGAGAGGTATAATTACCAACACAGGAACATGCATCATATATCAAAATGAAGCTGGTCCACTGTGAATCACATCCCTAATTCTCTACATAGGCGAGTCAAAAAGTAATGATATTTTGTTTTGGACAGGTATAATTACCAACACAGGAACAGGTATCATACATCATAAAGAAGTTGGTTCTCTGTGGATCACATCCCTAATTCTCAACATATTCAAAAACTTTTTACCCACGTTACACAGAAAGAATCTTCGGATAATTCTGATTAAAAAAAAAAACATTAGAGAAGTAACACTGCCCGCTTTTTGCTGTTCCACCGTCGAGAAGCCATTTACGTTTATACCTAGACGGATTCAAATTGGAATTACGAGGGTGAGTAAAAAAAGTAAGGCCATTTTGTTTAGGACAGGTATAATTACCAACACAAGAACATATATCATACATCAAAATGAAGCTGGTCCTCTATGGATCACATCCCAACTGCTCTACAAAGTCACCGTTTCTCTCAAATGGCAATTGTGTAGAAAATGTTCCGATTTTAAGATAATGTAATCCAAATTGACAATAAACAAAAAGGTTTCTGTAATTTATAAATATTTAGAGACTTTACCATTGGGATTAACCTCGTAGAGTACCTGTTTAGAACATACCTAAGTAGTAATAACTCATTTTTAAAAATGGGGGGGTCTCGTGGCGTAGTGAATGATGTGTTAAACTGTAACATCGTAGTAAACGAATTTGAACTACAGTCAGGCTATTACGTTCACTTTCGAACTAATTCCTTTGTAAAACGTATGAACACCCTCATTCTTCAAGGTATGTGTTAAATAGTACCACTACTGTTCTTCTGCAAGGGTAGCTTTGGCATTAGACGAATCAGTTAAAAGGACACCTTTGGCGGCTATGAAATCCGATGTTGATTTGTAGTTATTTACTAAGCATTGCTTAGACCCGGGACAAGGCCAGATGTATGCGGCAACCCAGTGAGAATCAAACTCACTAACAATGGTTGTGCTATTCTAGCTTGCTAACCATTACACCACATGAGGTGTCCCCGATGTTGGTTTATAGTTATTGACTAAGCATAGCTTAGACCCGGGACAATGTCAGATGTATGGGACAACCCAGTGAGAATCGAACTCCCTAACAATTGTTTTGCTATTCTAGCTTGTTAACCATTACACCACATGAGTTGCCCCCGGATGTTGACTTATAGATTACCCAATTCATCGATGATACATTATAACAGTTTCCACATCACTAAAAATCGGAAGTTTCCGTGTTGCAATGGCTAACGTGCTTAACTGAGAGATCGTAATAAACGAGTTCGAATTCCAGTTGGGCTAGTATGTTTACTTTCGGATTGATACCCTTGTAAAAGATATGAAACCCCTCATATCTCAGTTATAGACTATTATTACAACTACTGTTAATTTACATGGACAGCTTTGGCATTAAATAACCCACGAATGTTTATACGCCATTAATCAAAGAAAGAAATCATAAACAGAAAGCGATGTCAATAGGGAAGGCGAGGATTGTTATGGACTGCTGTTACATAATTATTAGATTCCTAATATTTATGTACATTAGTGTAGAAACAAGATGGCGTTTTAAGTGTAGCTGACGGCCTTGAAGATGACAAGCTTGACCTCAGTCCTAACCCTATCTTCCGGGGATAGCCGTGAGAACCGGTAGAGAGGAACCTCTCTTCCGGTTTAGATAGTAAGTAAGTCTCAGTCAGTTAGAGACTAGCAGCCGAACTCGACGGAAGGGTAAGTCGCGTTACACGCGCTCCCGTCTTAATCTGCGCAGATTTCTGGTTGGGGATTTAAAAATAGAGTAAGATCAAAGCAAATCGGAGTCTTGTGTTATTACCCCTAAAAACTAACAATGACACAGGGTTTCTGATCAAGAGAAATCCCCAATAGAAGACCATTCTCGAAGTCCCCAAAAAGTCCAGACCAAGACAAGAGGTTATAAGATTCCAAAGACGGCCAGAAGAATAGAGTAAGAAAGAAGTAAGTAAAGAAGAAAGAGTATGCAACTCTGCAATATTTTTATAAATTTTAATGTAGATAAAAATGGATATAAAATTGTATTGGGTAAATACAAGGCGGACCATGAGGGTGTAATATTCGAATTATTACATCACGATCGGTTGCTTTACCCCATTCGTTCACCACTATGGGTAAACAGTACGTATTTACCCAACCCATTGTGGAAAGGCATGACTATATATGTCTCCCTGTTATTTATGGGTAAACATTAGGTATTTATCCAACCCATTCACTACTCGCAAGATGTAGAAAGGCATGAATATATCTGTCTCCCTACCATCTATCGGTAACCAGTACGTAACACATGCACCACACGTAAGATGTGGAAAGGCATGAACCTATATTTTTCCCTGTTATGTATGGTTAAAGAGTACATATTTACCCAACCAATTCATCACGAGGAAGGTGTGACACAAGGTCGCAAGTACGAGTTATGCAGCGAGGATTGGACTCGTTAGTAGTAATAGATCTGTGAGACAAGCTTGCTAAGTATTACACTACGATGAAACGCTTTTAACAATAGTATTAGCTTATTTTGAAATGCGAGTGGCCTCACCCAGAATTTGAACTTGGCTCACTGTGTCGATTTTTAACGATAATGAACAGTATCCCACGTTCGACAAGACTGGCACTTGATAGGAAGATGTATGTCTTAATATGGAGGCGTGTGGCATAATGTCTAGTTATAGGAAATGGACTCGTTGAACCGAGTTCAAATCCTGTTTGCATTCACATAGCGCTAATGCCCTTGGGAAAGGTAACCAAATTATACTTCCCCCAACTATGGGTAAATAGTGGGGCGGAATTAGCTCTTTAATCTTGGTTAGGCGGCCAATCTAGAAAAATGAAAAACTCTTTAAATCAAACCTGTTAAACACCGCTTAATAAATTAACCTTGTGTCACATCCTGCTCGTGCGGAGGTATTTCTAAATATATAGTTGATAACGAAATAATATTGATTTTTCTGATACAATATATATATATATATATATATATATATATATATATATATATGTGTGTGTGTGTGTGTGTGTGTGTGTGTGGAGAAAAGTAGACAAACACGAGATGTTATGGAAACTGGATGTTTATTGTCGACGAAGCAACATTTCGGCCATTTAGACCATCATCAGGACCAAAGCCCAGTTCTAGCTTGAATGAAGGACATTTTCAGAATGGTGAAAAACAGTAAGTTGTCAGTAGGGGCTGGGTAGGGGATTTTCTTCCCTCTAAACGAGGAGTGTTTATGTGGAGATGCAGGTGTTTGGTAAGAATGTTGGATGATAAGGGATGGGTCAAACTGAATATATATATATATCCTCGCCTTCATTATTGACATCGTTTTCTGTTTATGATTTCTTTCTTTGATTAATGGCGTATAAACATTCATGGGTTATTTAATGCCAAAGCTGTCTATGTAAATGAACAGTAGTTGTAATAATAGTCCATAACTGAGATATGAGGGGTTTTCATATCTTTTACAAGGGTATCAATCCGAAAGTAAACGTACTAGCCCAACTGGAATTCGAACTCGTTTACTACGATTTTTTCTGAAACACTATATATATATATATATATATATATATATATATATATATATATATATATATGGCGCTTTTTGTTTTTGTTTCTTTGTCACTGGGGACTTGTTCTTTTCTTGATATTCTTATTGTTCTTTTCTTGAATATTTATTTGTTCAATCCCTGTAATTTGATCATTGTTCATTTTTTCCTACCTTGCAGAAATCATTGAGTGCTTCAATGCAAGTTTTAAAAAAGCGGATGAGATTGCAAAGAGACGTAAAAGCACAAATTAGCAGCAAAGGTGCCAGTGTCAAATATGGCGGAAAGAAAATACTTGTTTAAAAAATGAGATCCGGATTTTTCATATTCCAGCAAATTTATATCAGGTATTATATATATATATATATATATATATATATATATATATATAATATATATATATATATATATATATGCAGTAGTAAAGCTGAATTTAATACGAATATTCTAGTTCTGTTTTTATGTTTGAAAAAAAACCCTTTCAGTCTTACTTTTTTTCAAGGAAGACATAAAAAATGTACATATTTGCTTTGTTGTTTGGTTGAATTTTGGTTTATTTAATCCTAAATCTTGATTACATATACATATATACATATATACATATTGAAGGAGCGTGGCATAATGGTCATGGTTATGATTTGTAGGAAATAGACTCGTCGACCCAAGTTCAAATCCTAGACAAGGATATTGGAATTTCACATAGCGCCATTAGCCGTGGGAAAGGTAAGAAGCCAACTATACTCCCTCCTGCTATGGGGAAATAGTAGGGTAGACTGGGCTCTTCAACCTTGGTAAGAAAACTCTGAAATCAAACCTGTTAAACTCCGCTTAAGAAATTGACCTTGTGTCGCATCCTGTTCGTGCGGAGGGGTTGGTAAATATATATATATATATATATATATATATATATATATATACATGGTTTGTTTTAGAAATCATTTTCATTAACTCCATGTATATTAATAAATTGGTAAAAATCATTTTCATTAATTTCATATGTCATATTATATACTGGTGGTTGATCCTCACCAATTCTTTCGAGCACATATATGATAAAAAGGCTGGAAGTTTGTCATAAGAATAATTCTAAGAATACTGTCGTGATAATCCTATAGGAGCCAGGGTTTGATAGGATCAGCCTGTATATACAATATCGACCATTTTTGTAGACATCCGGTATCTCTCTCTCTCTTTCTCTCTCTCTCTCTCTCTCTCTCTCTCTCTATATATATATATATATATATATATATATATATATTATTAGAATACACATACATAGATTATATATACTAGCAAATATATGCACCCTCCGGGTGCAAGTATCAATATCATAAATATTATATTAAATTAGAAAGTCTAAAGAAACTAAATAAGAATACAGATAAAATGATTTGAAACAGAGAGGGGTATAATCGAAAAATATAACAGCTGAAGCTTCCTCCTTATCCATCACCCCCATCTTTCCTTGCTAAACTTTTCTAATTCAACTATTTAGTTAAATTAGGAAGTAAAGAATAAAATTACTGTTATTTCTTTTTGTTAATTGATTTCTTTTAAGATTTATCTCCGAGATTTTTGCTCATATTCATTAAGATAAAATCAAATAATTAGAAATCAATAATACTAAGCATATATTTATTAAAATCAAATTCTAAATATCAATATGCAAATTAGGTTTGCCGTTCACACTGTAAACCGCTATTTGTTGTACATATAAATACAATTGCATGTTATTGGTACGTAGATATGGCCAGCAGTATTAATAATAAAAATCAATTTTATTAATAATTGAGGCTTGGATAAAAATGATTCATGGAGAATGTGATGTACAATAACTAAATGAATAGTGACTTGAGTATTGATATAGTTTCGGTTACAGACAAACAAACACATAATCTCCATTATAATAAGATACATACATACATGCACACACATACATGAATAATTACACACACACACACACATATATATAGATAGATAGATAGATAGAGAGAGAGAGAGAGAGAGAGAGAGAGAGAGAGAGAGAGAGAGAGAGAGAGAAACACACAAACAGGCATACATTGATAGATAGACGTGTGTGTCCCTATCTATCCATCGATCTATCTATTTATCTGTACATATATCTATCTACCTTTATTCTGTAATTGCACTGATTTAATATAAGTACAAATAATGGGACCGAATAATCATACAATATATGTAAGCAAACAAAAGTGTCCCGTCGTAAATGTATTAAAAATTTGCCAGAAGCTGATTCAAATCAACTGATTTGTTTATTCATTTTCAAGTGCCAATTTTCAGTTCCTTAATTCCAAAGAATGTGCCATATCCAAGCAAATCTGTAGAATTTCTACAAACTCTTCATAATTATTTTGCTTTATTATGTACGCCCCGAACAGATTTTTACAATTTTTAAAAATCTTTTAAACCAAAGATACTAGTACTTTATTGTTTCTTATGGAACATTTTACAATCCATATAACGAGATATTATATTATATTATAACCATATATTACGAGATATTACAGTATCAATCATGGATATGCACAGCCCTAAAAATATTTTATGAATTCTTTTTTCTTTTAAACAAAAGATACCAGTATTATTTTATTTCTTGTGAACATTATGCAATCTAAATGGATATTATTAGATATTACAGGATCACCCAAAATATTTAAACCCCTAACTATATTCTATTTTAAAAATTATTTTAAACCAAAGATATCAGTATTTTAAAAATGTGAATGGAATATTGTACAATCCAAAAGGATATTATTAAATATTAGAGTTTCATAAGAAAGTTCACACCCCTTTGACACTTACGCATGTTCGGGTAGACATACAACTGTGAATTCCGAGGCTGCCCTACAAACTATAGAGCAAATCCAGCAGGCTCAATATATAGAGTTCAGTCTCGTTGATCACCTACACGACCTAGGAAAAGCGTTCGGAGCACCTGAATTGTACCTCTCATTACCAAACTATTGCAAAGCTTTTGATTGACCATCATATATATATATATATATATATATATATATATAATATATATATATATATATATATATAAAACAACAATAATCTATCTCAGAATGATAGCTATAGGTTAAATTGGTAGTTTTACTTTTTATTCTAATTTTTTTATGTATATTAGTTTGAAAATCAGATAGGTGTAGAAACTAACAATTATTAAGCGCCGTTGAACTTATGACTACACTAAACTTATATATATATAATATATATATATATATATATATATAATACTAGTAATATTATTATTAGAGGGAAAATAAAGGGTCTACCATGGTTTCAATCAAATTGAAATGATTTCCTAAGGACCCTACTCTACCTTAACTAAGTCGATGTAATTCCTTAGTTAAATTGAAGATTATTATAGGATAATAACGGTTGAACGCTACGATATTTTCTTTTAAGCTAAATATTTGTAAATGAATGTCTATGGTTTGCATTTAAAAAATAGCGTAGCGTTCAACTGTTCGATAAATATCTTCAATTTAACTAAGGAATTACATCGACTTAGTTAACGTAGCGTAGGCTCCTGAGGAAATTATTTCAATTTGATTGAAACTATGGTAGACCCTTTCTTTTCCCTCTAATAATAATAATATTATTAGTGTTATTACTCCTCTGTGTTTTTAACATATTGAGCACTTTTGGATTATTTACTGACGCCACTGCGACGGAAAAGTTAAAGCGACAATTGGATACTACACACACACACACACACACACACACACACACAATATATATATATATATATATATATATAAATAGATAGATAGATAGATAGATAGATAGATATAGCAGTGTTTGTAACTACACGTAAAGAGTGCTACATATCTTTGATAAAGAATGTACATTTGAGTTAGTGTAAAGGTTTGAAAATCAAATAGTCGATAAACTGTCAGTAACCAACTTCCATTGACACAACCCTAACTTATATATAATATATATATATATATATATATATATATATATTATTATATAATAATATATAAATATATATATTATATATATATATATATATATACGTGTGTGTGTGTGTGTGTGAAAGAGAGAGAGAGAGAGAGAGAGAGAGAGAGAGAGAGAGAGAGAGAGAGAGAGAGAGAGAGAGAGAGAGAGAGAGACTGTGTGTAAGCATTTAAATATTTTGTGAGATAATTTATAGGAAAATTCATATCGCATTGATGATTGATTTCTCTCGTGAGAAATATAACAATTTATCAATTGATAAATTCACTAAATTTGTATTATTATTATTATTATTATTATTATTATTATTATTATTGTTGTATGTTATTATTATTATTATTGTTATTGTTGTTGTTGTTGTTATTATTATTACTCTTACTATTACTTTTATTATTATTACTCCATTAGAGTTTATTATTATTATTATTATTATTATTATTATTAATTATTTTTTATTATTACTTTAGAGTTTATTATTATTATTATTATTATTATTATTATTATTGTTATTATTATTATTATTACTATTACTATTATTATTACTCCATTAGAGATTATTATTATTATTATTATTATTATTATTATTATTATTATTATTACTCTTACTATTACTTTTATTATTATTACTCATTAGAGTTTATTATTATTATTATTATTATTATTATTATTATTATTATTATTATTATTATTGCAGTTGTTTTGGTGGAATAGTTTCCATTCGAACTTTCTTTTTCATTTTATTGACGCTATTAGAGTGTCTTAATTAATTCAAAAACCTAAACATGAATTTATCTGGCGGGCTGAAAGCAAAATCACGTTTCTATTGACGTGGATTTTGCAACTCTCAAACATTCAACCAAATGTATTACAGAATTACCTGCTCCTTTCAACACCTCCACTTGAACAATTCTCTAATTAGATGGAGAGAACGGGCAAAGATGAAACTATTGTCAGATACGAGTTTTCGTGTACTTTTTTTTTCTTTTTCGTTTTCGCTTGTCTCAGTTTTAAAATGAGGACATTTTATTTCCTACAAATCTTTCTTCTTCTTCTTCTTCTTCTTCTTCTTCTTCTTCTTCTTCTTCTTCTTCTTCTTCTTCTTCTTCTTCTTCTTCATTGCTCATCAGATTCATCTGTCTTCTTCTTCTTCTTCTTCTTCTTCTTCTTCTTCTTCTTCTTCTTCTTCTTCTTCTTCATTGCTCATCAGATTCATCTGTAATCCTACTCTTCTTCTTCTTCTTCTTCTTCTTCTTCATTGCTCACCAGATTCATCTGTCTTCCTACTCTTCTTCTTCTTCTTCTTCTTCTTCTTCTTCTTCTTCTTCTTCTTCTTCTTCCATTAGATGTAGAGAAACGGGCAAAGATGACTATATCAGATATGTGTATTATTTTCTTTTTCCCTTGGTTCACTTTTAAAATGAGAAACATTTTACTTCCTCCTACTCTTTCTCCTACTATTCTTCTTCTTCTTCTTCTTCTTCTTCTTCTTCTTCTTCTTCTTCTTCTTCTTCTTCTTCTTCTTCTTCTTCTTTGTACACCATCTGTCTTCCTCTTTTTCATCTCCTTCTTGATACTTCTCATTATTTTACCGCACGTTCTTATACTTCAAACTCCTTCTTTCCTCATCCCTTCTTCAACATTTCTTAACATCTTTTTTTCTCTTCGTCTTCTTCCGCTTCTTCTTCAATACTCACATTATTTTTCTTGTTCTTATTCTTCTTCTTTATTGCTCACATTCTTTAGATTCCCTTTTTTTAATCTTCGATACCTCATTTTCTTCTTCTTCTTTCTTCTTCTTCTTCTTCTTCTTCTTCTTCTTCTTCTTCTTCTTCTTTCTTCTTCTTCTTCCTCGACCAACCATTTAGTGTCTCTTATGGGTGGAAACATTATTACAATTTAAGTCAATTATGATTTATCAAAATAATTAATTCATAAGTGAAAAATTAGATACAGTAAAGGATCGTGATTTCGCGATATCCTTTTGCAGACAAAAGGTTGGAATTCTTTTGCATCGATAAAGAATTAATTACACAATTTTTGGGCTTATTAACTTTGATTGATATAAACTATAGCAGTTATATATATATATATATATATATTATATAATATATATATATTCTTTTTAAATTAAAGAGTACCACAGATGATTAATTTGGTTTGAAAATCGCAATGGCGAGAAATAGTTAGTTACCAAAGGTCGTTCACTCCATGTCTTTGCTATCCAAACATATATATTAAATATATATTAAATTGGGTATATTAATATATATATTATATATATAATATTATATATATATATATATATATATATATATTATATATTATATATAGCAAAGACATGGAGTGAACGACTTTTGGTAACTAACAATTTCTCACCAGTATGGTTTTTTACCGTGTGGTGCATCATAATAAGGGTCAAACCTGTGTTTCATGGATGGAGGGCTCGTTTGGTTTGTGGCGAATAAGGGAAGTCTGATTTTCCTTGTGTGTATCAATGAATCTAACTATTCTCTTAACTATAGACTTGACGAGAGTGCGTTAAAAAATTAATACGTTATATTGTTTCTTCCACTGACCCCAACAATATAGTTTAACGAATGATCTATTACCAAAAGTTTAAAGCCACTAACCTTGTCACATGCAACAACTCCTCTCCCCAAAATACTGGTCTTAATGAGACCAATATCGTGTATAAATTTAAATGTTCAATAGGAGACTGTGTCTCTAAAGTTGAAAGCACGCACATTGGTCACATAACGACGACATTGTCACGCCGGTTAACACAACATCTAACGGATACAAGCTCCATAATGCAACACTTAAATCACATTCATGTCCCCCTCTAATTACCAAAAGTTTTAACTGAAAACACACTTATACTGCACAAATAGAAAAAAAAAACTTCAAATACTCGATGCCTTATACATTAAACAAACAAAACCCACCTTAAACAAAATCAACTTCGAAACCGTTCAACTTGTTCTCAAATATCTATAATTTTCCACAAATTATCCTCCCACCCTTAGCCATACAATTTTTATTAAGTTGTAAGTCACTCCTCCTAGTAATTCGTACTACTACTGTTTGTTTAAAAATAAACAATGGAAACATCTCACCAGATCCACACCTGACGATGGTACTAGGTATTGCAGAAAGCGCCCGTGTTAAAACCTTTAGTGGATTCATACACCAATTCCACCCGAATATTAAAAAGATGGCCAGACTGTTAGAAAGGATTGAATAAAAACTCGCCAGACAAGAATTGTTCGTTGAGTTTCACAAAACATGTTTAAAAGAAAAAAATGCTACCAATATATATTATATATAAGCTCTCTGGTACCACTCCGCAGACACTCATTTTTTGAGTTAGGGGTCTTAACCCTCTACAGGGATACAGTCATCGTATTCTAAACCCTGCCAAAAGGTGATACTCTAGTATTTATTTTAGAACAAAGACTATTGATTATTTCAGATGATTGTTTTTTGTTTTGTCGGTGAATTCAGACATTAACGCATTTACATTGCCTACATGGATAACCATTACACTAAGTGTGTCTCCTCACAACAGAAATCTGATATCTGCCTTTTTGCTTTTTCGAATATTATTGAATTTTATGGAATCCGTTATGATAATTTACTACGCACGCAAGAACTCTTTCAATTATAAATAGCAGCAGGTTCTGAATTTAAGCGAGAGTTAATATTTCAGCAGATAGTTGATAAGACCGCCTCGCGAGTCACCTTATCATTTGTATATGTTTGTACGACTGTTATGTGTTAATATATTTTTCAAACTCTTGTGTCTTTAATCTGGCCCCTAACCAGGCCACAACAGAATAAAAAACTAAAGGAATTTTCATTTGAAATTCCAATACGATTGTAATTGTTTAGCAGACAGGAGAGAACTGACAGAGGTTGACTGAAACAGGAGCAGCGGGGAAATTGTTGCAGGAAAAGGTGGCAGTAAAAAAAAACTCAATCCTTATTTGAGGAGGGGTCCTTACTCCTCTGCAAGTGATGCTGATAGATTTTTAATTTAGTGCGTCTTGTGACGCATATATTGATATAAATGAATCCTCGGGAAATTTGATGAGTCCCAACGAAAATTTCTTGATAAATTGTAGAGTTTTTATCAATGAACAATTAAGGCCGTCTAAACCCTACCTTATACCCCATAACGTGTGAATAATTGTAAGAAAATATCGAAATGTATTTACAGTAAACTGGAAATGCTAGGGGAAGGAAAACACTGCGACGCATGGATACAGTTTTACTGTGCCTTTTAGATTTTTATGCGTCAGTGACGCAGGACGCGTACACATGAGCATCTCTGTAAAGGTTGTACTCGTATTCTAAGTCATTTGAATGGGTATAATAATGTAATTGGAATATTATTAAAACATTACCATTTTTTGGCTGCCGGCTAAAATTGAATAAATATAATAAGTTCATCTAGTGCATACAGATATATGGTGCAATATTATTTGTTCGTGTTTGTTTTTTGTCTGCTTAACTTATGTGACCATAAACATCAAAGTGACTTGCTTAATGAATCTGATGGAAATAATTTTCAACGCTTCATTTTGAATATACTGAGTATCAGTTTTGTAATAGCCTGTTAAATGTCCCTCAGTGCAGATCTTTTATGTGTGCACCTGCAAGGAAGTCGGGGAGTCCACAGTGACTTTGGTTGACAGTGAAGTCATGGGGTGATATCACGCTACGCCAACTAAATGATGAGAGGCACGGACTTCCCCTCTTCATCAGGGGAAAGATGTGAGGGGTCGATACGACTGTTACAGGATGAGAACGAAAGACTGAGATTCAGTTAGGTTCTAAAGGCAGTTGATTTTGAAATACTAAGCAGGGTGCCTTCATTCAGAAAGCTCTCCAGGCTCCCAAAGCATATAGCAATGACAGTAATTGAGTGTTTGAATACCTGCTCTTGCGGTAATGCCGGCTAAAAAGATATTAAACCCACATAAACTATCATAGCCGACCTGAACAATCTATCTATTAATAATGGAGATTCGATTTCGGTTTTTGTCTGTAACAAAACCTACCTCACTGCTTACGTCATAACATAGAATAAATACACTCAAAATTTGAACATGCAACATTAGACAGTCCTTATTGCTTTTTAAAACAAGTTTTAATAAATACATGGTTGGTATTATATATCTATATATAGTTTGTTTTATTTTAATACATATTTAAAGTTTACATCTCAAATTGTTTTATTTTTTAATCCTTTAATGAATTTGATGATTTTACTTACTTAGGGTACAAACTTGCTGACATTGAATTTTAACTCCCAACCCTCAGGCAATACTTTTCAAAAATCTATTTTACATCGCCCGGAAGGTGTTTTTTATTTTGCTAGTGAATATCAATTAAAGTGATGCTCATGGACAGAATCATGTGTCTTAACAGTCCATGACATGCAACACTTTGGCCCTTACTTAGGCTAGGTAATCGGTCGGGGACGTCCCCCCAACTCCGATGAGTCGGCTCTCTCGTCAAATCCCTAGGACCTATATGATTGTCCCAACCCAATCTGTTCCTATGGCAAACTCCCGGATCTTATTAACCATATATGTGCTAGAAGGTGGTGATTGAGAGTATGACGTTAAACTGCATCTAGTGGTGAAGCTCAAATTCTGGAGCTTTGCGGCTGTGAAGTACCCGTTCATTGCCATTACTCCCAGGTCCACTCTGACCCGGACTGGTTGTACATTTATGGGTTAAATAGAAAATATTTTTTTAAAAATTTACAGTGTATTTACTTAAATTATGAAAGAAATGGGTATAACTAAATTGGTATTGTATATTTAATTGTAAAGAAATTTTTTTCAAAAATATAACAGGCACAGGATGTTATAATCAAAGGAAAAAATGTATATGTCTATAGTTAAGTATTTTGGTTTATGATAAACCATCAGCAGGACAATGCAAAATAAATTTTGTAAGGGAGAGAAATGAAAAAATGTTAAGTGTATGGTAGATGTGTGATACTGTTATTTACAGTTATTTTTTATATGTGCCTGTATATACGAAAACTGATGACGTGATCATTGCATGTGAAAAAACGGAAAATGAAGATCATAAAATGACGCATGTAGAACGTGAATAGGCCGAGAGGAAATGTTAACATATTTAATTGTGTAATAAGTTTAATAAGTCAAACTAATGTTTGTGTAATAAATTGTCATAACATTATGAATGAAATTGCGAGAAAATACGAAAGGTTTTATATATTTATGCAAGTCAAACTGTTAATTTAATAAAAGCGATGTTTTTGGTACAAATAATGTTCAATAGATTGAAATAATAAAAGAAAAAATATTTGTCATAGATGCAGTGCCACATTGGAATATTGATCGAGCTATGAAATAATTTAAGAATATCATCAATAACTTAAAAATGGTTAACTTTCAGACATTTTCGATAGCATTTCCGGATTCTGTGGGCAAAAATGCTTTTATAAACCAATTTTTAGGAGTAAGGAAGCGCTAGAACTCATTTTAAAGACTAAAATAGATTGCAAAATGACGTCATTTTTCGCGACCCCACCCTCAAATTTGGAGAGCTAAAAATCGACATAACTCTGCCAATTCTTGGAATTGTAAACTCAAATTTTGGGGATTGTCTAACTTTAACATAGTAATCAATTTCAGAGAAATTGACGTGGGTGGATGACATGGCCTGGATGATTTGACATGGAATAACCCAGCTTTAAAATTTGAACATTTTTTATTGACATTATATTATGAAAAAAAATTATCGTTACATTTATTTTTCATTCCTATCTTGGTAAATCCAGCTTTAATCTCGATACCTTTTGACACACTTTATATATATATATATATAATATATATATATATATATATATATATATATATATATATATATATATATATAAGTTAAGAATAAGGAAATGAATCCGACGGTATATGTATAGATAAAAGGGTATGAAAACACACAATACTGATAAAATGAAAATATCTTATATCATTTTCATAGCTAATATTGAACAATATTTCGATTTATAAAAAAATCATCATCAGAGCTTGTTTTTAATCCGGACTCATCGAGAGACAAGCTCTGATGATGATTATTTATAAATCGAAATATTGTTCAATATTAGCTATGAAAATGATATAAAATATTTTCATTTAACAGTATTGTGTGTTTTCATACCCTTTTATCTATACATATATATATATGTGTATGTATGTATGTATGTATGTTATATATATTATATATATATATATATATATAGTTTTGTATCTTAACTTAGTAATATCTATTTATCTACAAAAATGATTTATATCTATCCATCAATCTATCTATCTCTCTTTCTAAGAATTGGACTCACGTAGTCTTATTCATAACCAGCATTTCTTTCATCGTGATTTTCTCTTTCATCTCAACGTTCTCAGAATATCTCTCGATAGCAATGAAAAAGGAACATAGTGTGGATATAAAGAAGAAGCTTCTGGCGAGACTCGATTTCACACTTCTTTTTTACTCGAGAAATACGTATGAGTACAGAGACGGTGCATGGCACACGCAGTTTCTATAACTGCAGGTGGATGCTGAACTCTGGGTTCGCAATATATCTTAGGTCACCCACAAAAAAAATCTTTAAAAAATAACAACGTGGCAAATTCAAAAATGTTATTTCAAAAATATTTTTGAAACTTTTTTCATTATATATATATATATATATATATATCTATATATATATATATATATGAGAGTACGCAAACAGTTTATTTGAGATGGCGAGAGCCGACAATTTTGGGGAGAATATGTGCTTTATTGAAGTCACACCTAATTTGAAATTTAATTATTTGATAATTAATGAATTAGGCGAATATATCTGTTCAAATGTAAGGCGTAAACAAATCGAGAAACGGTCAATCTCTGTATGTACATTTCGTCCTATTATGCCTCATCAGCAGAGTTATAGACAGGATGCCGTTTGTGTGTGATTCGAACCCTAACTGCGGGGGTGGGGGGATTTTAATTATTACACTAGTGAGAAATCTGGGAAAACCAGCTAGTGTAATGGTTAGAATTTCCGCCTGTCAGCCTGGCAGTTAGGGTTCGAACCACACACAGAAAGTTTCCTGTCTATAATGATGAGTCATAATAGGCCGAAACATACATACAGAGATTGACTTTTTCTCGATTTGTTTACGCCTTACATTTGAACAGATATATTCGCCTAATTCATTAATTATCAACAAATTAATTTTCAAATTAGGTATGGCTTTAATTAAGCACATATTCTCCCATATATATATATATATATATATATATATACTATGAATACATGAATTACTTCCTAAATCAATAAGAACTGAAAAGTTATTGACATTCGATTAATACCTGATTTTACAAGAATTGATTCTGGTTGGTTGGATTTTCCGGCATGTCAACCCTTATTGGGTTATTTTATTCTGAATACGTTTTGTTATATTTATCCCTGTTGGGTATTCAATATTTTAACTCATTTTTTATTAAATACATTTTTAAAAGTCATTTCAATAGATGGGACACTAAGAGGTACTATCATTCCTGGTCAGGGTGGACCTGAGAGTATTAGAGATGAAGAGGTACTCCACATTCCCCAGAGCTTCAGATTTGAAAACTTACCATTAGATGTATTTTAACGTCACACTCAGGACACTAAGACTCTCAGCCACCACCTACTAGTACATACATGATAAAACGTGTTGGGGTTGGCCATAAGAGCAACCATATAGGTACTAAGGCTGTACATATCCTCTCCGACCGTGCATCTAGCCTAATCCTCTTTTATGTTATGGACTGCTCAGCTACAAGGATTCCGTCCTTAAGTATCATTGATACTCCACACAAGGCCAAAAGGTTGGGATATTTAAGGTTTTTATCCCTCAGTGGATGTGCAGTTGATGTATTCAACATCGCCAGCCAAGAGGGCAGTGCTAGAATTGAATTTTTACCCGAATTATAAATTCGAGGTATAATTTGTAAACAGATTTTCAAATAAATCATTTTTCTATTCTTTTTAAAAATATTAACATAAATATTTTTAATGATTGATTTATTGATTGATTTTAACGGCATATCAACCCATTTAAGTTCATTTTATGCCTAGAAGTTTATTGCGTTTAGTCTACCAATCAAATACAAATGTTAAAACTGATCTCTATTACCGATAGATTTAGATTTAACATGTCAGTGTCGTCCTGGAATTAAAGACAATGACAGGGTATCTAAACTCCTCAGATCTCAAGATGTGGAGCCTCACCACCAGATGCAGTTTAGAGTCATCACATTCACTTTAGTATCATACATAGGATACCCCTTTTCATATTCGGTATGGTAGGCATCTTACCCCACTGCGAGTGATGCAGTTGAAGAATTCTCATCTCCTGCCGTCTGGGCGTGAGAAATTTAAAATAGTATTACTGTCTCAGAGATGCTGATAGGTACGCATCCTGCGTCACTGACAAAATCTAAAAGGACGCAGTAAAAATGTATCCATGCGTCCCAGTGTTTTTTCTTCCTCCCATCATTTCCAGTTTACTGTAAATACATTTCGATATTTTCTTAGAAATTATAAGGGGTACAAGGTAGGGGTTTAGATGGCTGTAGTTGTTTATGGATTTAAAAAATCTGCAATTTATTAAGAAATTTTAGGTGGGACCCAATCAAATTTCCTAGAGACTCATTCAAATTAAATACATGCGTCCCAGGACGCATTAAATTAAATAGCTATCTGCATCACTGCTATCTAATATAAAATTCTAATGGGGTTTCTTATACATTTCTCTGGCATATAGTCAGTGTATTATAGCCCCGTCGACACGGCTTAGAAACTAGTCTAGAAAGACGAAACTCTGATTTCAAACTAGCTGTACTCTGCTTAAAAATTTCACCTAGCAAAACTGAATTTCGATTATATTTCTGTTCATCACGTCGACCCTTTCATCTACACACGTCATTGTTAACATTTAGATAGGCCCATCAGGGGATACATATCGATCGTATTACGCCAGCTGTCTATCAGATGTGACCACTTACCATTGTTAGCAACATAGTAGCCTGTCCTTTTGCCCCTCGGCTTTCACCACCCACCCTTCCCAGGCCAAACGACCCTCTCTTGCCAACAAATCAACACCAATCTAATAATAAGTGCGGTACGTTAAAATGGACTGGTTGCCTTACAAAATAGACCGTCATATATTCCGGTTGGGTGTCGAGGGGGGAGACGTCGTGAGCACACGTTTACGGTCGACTGAGCACACGAGTTTGGGCTTGGCGGTGGACACTCACAAACAGGAAACGCCATGAGAAACCTTGCTGTTTGTGGACGTTTTCCTTTGAGAGAAGAATTATTGGCTATCAATAGAGGAATGTTTGATATATGGAATCGAAGAAGGATAAAAGAACAATGAAAGGCAACGATGAGAAAGAAAAAGATGGAGAATGAAGGAGTTTACAGGGAAGAGAAATTAGGAGGGAAAGGGTTGAATACGATGAAGAATAACAAGAACAGCGGGAATGGAATTGGAATAAAGAGAGATAGGAAGGAAGTGATTGATAGAAATAAAGAAACAATAAATGAATGAATGAATTTCGTGAGAAAAAAGAGGGATAAAGAAAAGGGTTGAAGGAAAGAAATAGGCAGAAAGAAAAAGGTTCGAAGAAAGAAAGAAGGAAGGAAAAAATGAAAGAGTTAAAAAATAAAAGAATGAAAATATCGATGTAAAAGAAAGACGAATATAACTGAGGTAAGAAAATTGAGAAAGAAAAAAAGTGTGGCAACGAAAGAAGGAAGAATACAAGAAAGAAAAAAGAGAAAAAAAGGTTAAAAAATAGTTAAAGACCTGGAGTAAAAAAGAAAGAAAGGAAGAAGAAAGAAGGAAAGAAGGAAGAGAGAGAGAGAGAGAGACAGACAGACAGACAGACAGACAGGGACAGAACGATTCCTAGCGTTAGATTGGTAGAAAAAAAATTTAAACTCAATTTTATTATGAACAAGTGTTCTATTTAATCCATAGATGGGACCCTAATAGGTACTACCACTCCGGGTCAGAGTGGACCTGGGAGCAATGGTGATGAAGGGGTGCTCCACATTCCCCAATCCTCCAGAACCGGGACCTCACCATCAGATAGATTTTAGCGTCATTCCCAGTAAATGAAGACACTCAGCCACCGCCTTCTAGCACCCATATGATAAAAAGGGTTGGGGCTTGCCATAAGGGCAATAGGGTTGGGACAATAATATAGGTGCTAGGGCTTGACATGACTAGCCGATTGATCTAGAGGGGACCTCTCCGAAGTAAGGGCCAAAGTGGAATGTTGCATGTCATGGATTGCTTAACCAGTATGGGAAGGAAAAGATCGAAAGAAACAAAAAAGAAAAACGAAAACAATCGAAAGACTGAAAAAAGAAAGAAAGAAAGAAAAAAAAACGAAAAGAAGGAAAAATAAAGAAAGAACGAAAAATAAGGGGAAAAAAAAGAAAGGAGAGAGTGGAAATAAGAAAAATTATGTAATGAAGGAAAGAAGAATGTAAAAACAAAAGAAATGGCGACAGAAAGAATTACAGAATTGAATTAAAAAGAAAGAAAGAAAGAAAGAAGGAAAGAGAGAAAGAGAGAAAGAAAAGGATAAATAAATAAAATAAATAGATTAAGATACGAGGGTATTCAAAAAGTAATGCCATTTTGTTTAGGACAGGTATAATTAGCAACAAAAGAACATGTATCATACATCAAAATGAAGCTGGTCCTGTGTGGACCACATCCCTACTTCTCCACATAGTCATCGTTTCTCTCAATAGCAATGTTCCGCCTTCGAATGAGAGCATGTATCCCTGCCCCGTAAAATTCTGTTGACTGTTCTTTGAGTCACATGAGAGATTTCACTTTCTCATCACTGGAACATTGCCTCTAAAACCCTCTTTCATTGGGCCGTATATAGTTTATAGGCAACGTATCAATTATGTACAAAATGATTGCAAGGACACGTTCAAAATATCAATAATTACAATCAAACATTTATTTACAAATGTAGTTAATCTCCGTATTTAATTATCCATAAGGTCTTCATTGGCATTTCAGTCTCGGAAGACTATAATGTAGTTTTTGTGCCTCTGAAATTACAGCGCCTCCTGTGATTGTAAAGTCCAATGTTCGAAAAACATTCTCGACCACAGATGTCACATGTGAAGGCTGTCCCTGAAGATGTTGATGTGCCGGTGCTTTGTTGCTGCTGTTTTCTTCTGGACCTCTTGGCTTCATGGTGGTGCACGAGGGTGGCTTCAGAGATAAACAGTCCGCTACGTTAATGAGACGTAAAACAAATAAGCCAAACCAAACCAACGAAAAACAAACAAATGAATCTAATTTCGGCATTAAATAACCCATGAGTAGCTGACACACCGTTAGATAAATTAAACATACCAAAGCAAACTACACGAATGAAATGTGGATCGGAATTTTTATTATCATATATATTATGAATTCATATTAAAGTTTCACGGATAATATGGTGCTGGGGTGCAGGTTTGTCTGTTCCCTATCCACGAAACCCAATTCCCCCTTTTTCACACTATTTTCTAAGCTATACAACGATTATGGAGGTAATTTACGAGTAATGACTATCGTCCTAAGACACGAACACGGCGAATTGATCATCAACACCTGGACGAGACTGTTTGCGTTTCATATAGCGCTAATATCCTTATATTATAGTCTCTCTAATTATAATGATGCTAATACACGTATAGGAAAGGCATGGGCGGCCACAAACAAATTATCAGTAATATGGAAATCCGATCTCACTGAGAAGCTAAAGCGACAATTCTTTCAGGCTGTGGTTATATCAGTACTGCTGTATGGCTGCACTACTTGGACCCTAACGAGGCGCCTTGAGAATTTTGCGTGCAGTCCTGAACAAGTCGTGGAAGCAGCACCCCACAAAGAAGCAACTGTATGGTCACCTACCCACCATCTCACAAACCATCCGGGTGAGAGGGACTAGGCATGCAGGACACTGCTGGAGAAGCGAGGACGAGATCGTTAGCGACGTTCTCCTGTGGACGCCAACACATGGACATGCTAACGTACGACGCTCACTAAGGACCTACATTGACGAACTATGCAAGGATTCTGGATGGTACTCAGAGGACCTCCAAGGGGCAATGAGTGATAGGGAAAGTTGGCGAGAGATTTTCATGGATATCCCTGCTGCTTGCTCGACATAATGATGATGATGAACTATAGGTAAATAGTAGGGCAAATTGTACTCTTTAGACCTGTTTTGGAAAACTCTGAATACAGATCCGTTAAATTCCACTTAAGAATTGACATTTTGCTGCCTTTCTCCTGGAGTGAAGGGGTTGATAATTCATATATAATGATTCCTCCCTAGATCGTAATTAAAAAGTCATGTAGCTTTCACGCTACTTCGATGGGCAGTGCTTTAGAGCTTAAAAAGTATTTCAAAACGAAATTTATTATTTAGAATGAAATTTATTAAACAACGGAATTTTTTAATACTATTATAAAAAATATTTTTTTAAAATGAAATTTTCTTATTTAAAAAAAAGAAGAAAAGTTGTGCACATAAATCGTCGTTCACCATTTGTCTTTCTAGAACATCGATCAACTGGACTCTTCTTGGTTATGAGGACACGCAAGAGTCCCTTGACGAGGGGTCTTATCCATTCTGTCGTTTGCGATTCTAATAGCATACGACTAATTTCATTATATTTACAAAACAAAAAAAAAAAAAAAACTAAGAAAAAGCAATACATTTTGACAGAAAAGTATTGCCAAATTATCTGTTTAAAAAATGATTTTTTAAAATCAAATTGGTGACTCAAATCATCCAATGAACATAAAACTACCATTACAATCACTCTGTCTGTCTGTCTGTCTGTCTGTCTGTCCCTCTGATTTCCCTCCCCCCTGTGTAATTGCATGCATGCTTGATTAATTGATTTAGAGTGCATGTACGGCTTTTTATAGAAGCCACTCGCTAAGGTTAAGTTCTCCATTATTAAAATCCGTCCAGACACTTCTAAGATCTCTAGAAAATAGCCAATAAAATGAACTTAGACTTCATCTTTGCGAAAATAGCCAGCTCAAACAGATACCAATTTTGACTATATATATATATATTTACAAACCCCTCCACACGAGTAAGACGTGACAAAAGGTCAATTTCTTAAGCGGAGTTTAACAGGTTTTGATTCAGAGTTTTTCTTCACCTAGCCAAGGTTAACAAGCCCAAATCCGCCCTACTATTTACCCATAGCAGGGGGGAGAATAGTTGGATGCATACCTTTCCTAAGAGTTTCTCACGCGCCTCCACAAACATTGTGGATATAACAATAAAGATGAGGACAACTGTCCGAAAAATCTAAATAATACAAAAGAAAAACAGTATTATGTATATGTTCAAATAATTATGAGCAGTATGATTTATACGTTATTGATAATAAAAACTATAGTAGTACTTGATTGTGAAGTGGAACCGGCTTCAGTATTTCTATATAAAGAAAAAATATGTAAAAAAAACCGCCACCTTTACATCTCCCATCATAAAAGTTGCTATTTCTCAATGAAGCTATGAGCGGACATGAATCATAGTCAGATCATC
>CM042158.1:15093877-15096377 GCA_023376005.1 Doryteuthis pealeii | reverse complement strand
TTTATTTATACATTTTATCTACCTCATTCCCCACTTGCACAAGGCCCTATTAACGTGGGACCATTTATGGTGGTCGTAGCACCGCTCTTTGTGTGTCACTCTTTTCCAGTCACATTTAAATGTCTATCCACTCATGCACACTTCTATGCAGAAGTGCACTATCCCTGTATTGTACTAAAAGCCTCCAATGAATTTCAGCCCCTGACACTCCTTCTAGCCAGAGAAATTGGCTCACTTCCTAGATGCATACGTCTAGTGGAGCGGCCATGTTTACACTGTAAAGCAGCAAGCAAAATGGCACGATCAGGCTCAAACTTTGATCATGTGACCACAACACTGCCAACTATAAGCATGCACGTACAGAATACAGTGTGAATAATAATGAAATGAACAGATCTTGAACACATGCTCCCTAATGGACCTTGAATCCCAAAAGTTCAGAGAAATCCAACTGTTATTTATTTATTTATTAATACATTTTATCTACCTCGTTCCCACTTGTACGGGTTAGGCACAAGGCCCTATAACGTGGACACCCACAACCGAAGCTCATGGTGGCGGGTGAAAGATTGTATCGATCCCGTCGGCATTCTCCCTCAAGGGGGCGCCTCATGCGCTGGGCAATAAAACCAGCCTGTCCCTTTAAATCAAGGGAGCAGGTATTGTCTGGGGGATAGCCACTGGATCGACGCTATTAACTTGTAAAGATCCAGGACGAAGCCACTGGACCCCACCACGTGGCGGGTGTACATACTAGCAAATATATGTACCCTCCGGGTGCAATATTTACATTTTAATGCAATAAAATATCATATTTAAGTAGAAAGGCTAACGAAAACTAAATAAGAATGCAGATAAAAAATTTGAAACAGACGAGCGATATGATCGAAAAATAGAACAACTGAAACTTACTCTTCTATCACCCCGTCTTTCATTGATAAATTTTTCCTGATTTAACTATTTAGTTAAAATAGGAAGTAAAGAAAAAATTACAGTTATTTCTTCTTGTTAATGAATTTCTTTTAAGATTTATCCCGAGATTTTTACTCATATTCATTAAGATAAAACCAAACAATTACAAATCAATAACACTAAGCACATATTTATCAAAATCAATTTTTTTAAACTCAATATACAAAATTAGCCTTCCCGTTCGCACTGTAAACCTTTATTTTTGTACATATAAATACAATTGCATGTTATTAGTATTTAGATATGGTCATAGCTGGGGAAAACTAAAGCTTGCATTTTATATTCATTAAGTAATAACTAAAACTAGCAGACCTGTGGATATACCACTGTATAATAATTTAATTATAACGTTTGATATATTTACTTAAGAGCTATTGTAATTGTTCAATATGTAAAAAGTATAATAAACTTTTCTCTTTCTCTCTCACTCGTTTTTTTTTCTTCTTTCCTCCTTTTCATCATCGATTGAAAGAGATTTGCGTTATTGTTTTCGCGTTTCTCACCCCCCTCTCTCTCTTTATTTCTTTCTTCTTTCTTTCTTTTTTTACTTCTTCTTTCTTTTCTTAGTATATGTTTTAAGTTTCATGTCCGTTTTTCTTCATATAAAAACGGAATGGTTCATTATTTAGCTGAGGTGACGACACAGGTATATGTGTGGTAAAGTAAGGAGCTGATGGAAAGTGTGGCGCTCCACCTCAGACGCCAAAACAATATCCTTGGTCTAATGCTAGTAAAAATGTGGATAGACCCCCTCAGTGTCTGGCGGATACTGATTAAGGCCACCCCGACGACTTTATTTTTAAAGGAAGCCACACAGGTTGATTGGTTTATTTATTGGCCAGTCGGTCGTGGCTTACCATAACAAAAGACTGGGGGAAATTTTGAAAAAAACAAACTCTGTTATTTTCATACATCACATTGAGAGTTGGTTAGACATGCACAAATACGTGGAACGGTGAGTATTAAAGTGATTTTCGATGCTGGACGAGAATTTGTCCCCTGTGGACTAGTGTTCCGGATTTCCAGTGTTAGACTAGTTGGGTTTGGTTTTATCTAATGACATTTCCACCCTGTAGGTTTTTAATGTCAAATATTGTTTTGTATATTATTATTCGTAATGGAATGTTTTTTAGGTAAACATTTCGCTTTTAAACAAATTGGTCGAGTGCGACACAACAGTTGGTAATCAATTTTGGTTAACAGGTGTATTTTTGTAGACGTCGACGTATCTCATATCTTATTCATAATTTTGGGTATATCTTTATCATCTCAAGAAGGATAAAATGCCATACACACATATACACCATCCCATACCAACCCGTAAAATAGAATATTTGACGTCATTATTCAAAACGTTCTTCTTTCAAACTTCAAATTTTTAAACTGAATAACACATAATACCCACTCGCTTTTCTCGTTATTCTGTGATATAATTTCATTATCACCTTCCATATAGCAACAATGCCCTGAAGATGATCTAATCAATAGATCGAAACACTGTAGAGTCGGCAAAAACTCGCCACTTAAA
>CM042158.1:15083877-15088877 GCA_023376005.1 Doryteuthis pealeii | reverse complement strand
AGGGGGAGAGAACAATCGTCTTGAAAATCGACAATTCGAAACCGAGGCTCTTAACATGTCGCCCGTGGAAATCTGCAACATCCCAATCGTAAATGCTCGATTAATACGTTTATAGATTTATGAACTGAAAAAAAAGACGAATAAATAAAACTAAAGATAAACCAAAACAGGTAATGCTCTTGAAAAATTTGCTTTTACTTTACAAAATAAATACGGCAGACATTTCCATTTTTTTTTATCATTAATGGAAAAAACCTACAAATTTAACGGTTTCACACATAATCAATATTAATACAAACAGATAAAAAGCAAAATCGATAATAACGAATATGTGCATACACACACACACACACACACGCACACACACACACATACACACACTCACACACATACACGCACATATACATATATATACATATATACGCGTGTGTATAAAATATGTATACATTTATTTGTATATATGTATATATATTTATAGTATATGAATATGATATATATAACGTAATATATCCATGAGAGTATGAGCACGTACATAACATAATAATGTTCTCAAACACACTCACGCACACACACACCACACACACATACACACACATATATATATTTTATAGTCTCTTCCCTATATAATATATATTATAAGTTTATTTTCCTTCATTTTACACACACACACACCACACACACACACACACACACACTATATATATATATATATATATATATATATATATTACTTTTATGTATATATTCCCAAACGTGCTAGAGCGTGTTACCTATTAATCAGCAGGTATATATTTGTCTAAGTGAATACAAAAGAAAGTATATGGTTTGTGTAATTATCATTGTCAATTTCTATAATAGATATATCCATATAATACAAAGGAAAACGCGTCTAATGTATAACATTAACATTTTCTACAGTACATCCATTTTTTAAATATCAAATTGAAATAGACTTAAATCATGAAAACGTCAAGAAAAAGGAAATAAAAAAAAGTATTGTTTGAAAGGAACCTTAATGTCTTATACAGAAACCATTGCAAGTGAAAAGAAAATCTCATATCTCATCTCTCTCTCTCTCTCTTATATATATATATATATCACTCTCTCTCTCTCTTTATATATATATATATATATATATATATATTATATATATTTCTTGTTGATAAGCGCTAATACGCTGCTTTGAAACCATTAGAAACAAATACACTTATTGTATATCATAACAAGTGATATATATATATATATATATATATATATAATATATAATATATATATTGTAAAACTTGCAAATCATACTCAAAATCTCATGACTCAGTTATTTGTAATAGAACTGGTAATTTTAACTGGGGGGTTAGGGTTAGGGTTAGTGTTAGGGTTGGGGTTTAGGGTTAGTTTAATGGGAAAATAAATAAATAATTTGTGGTCTGTTTTTTCTGGGTCACCCTGTAATATCATGGGATTTTGAGTATTATTTGCAAGTTTTACCATTTATATATATATATATATATATATATATATATATATATATATATATATAAATGGAGGAAAAAAACTTAAAATTTGCATCAATTGATATTTTATTTCAGACATCTGACAAAACGCAAAAACAGCCATGTTTGTCTGTGATATGTTACAACTTGCGGTTGAAATACATTTATTACTTGAAACAAATTTAAATATTTTTCCTTCCTTTGTTCATTATATTGTTTTGTCCATTAACAGACCTAGAACAAGGCACATCGAGCTCCCACTCCTCAATATTATCCACAAATGTCTTCACCAACAACACCTCAGTCGACGACAAGTGAAGGATCACATTTTCTTTGATCTGCGCCGTATTGAGCCTAGCTAGAACAATTAAACGTTGAGCAAATTTTAATGAGCTTTTTTTAAATAATTGATACATTACGCTTGGTCTGAAAATCATATATGTATTGAAGTTGTATGTATGGAAGCGCGTGGTGTAATGGTTAAATTTATGGGAAATGGACTCGTCGCCCTGAGTTCAAATCCTGGATGTGGTAATTATATTTGACTTAGCGCTAATAGCCTTGGGAAAGGTATTAATCCTATTCTCCCTCCAGCTATGGATAAATAGCAGGGCAGACTGGGCTTTGTAACACTTTTGTGCTTACCATCACTATAAATTTAGCTATTACCTCCTCTCTTTTGATATTTTACAATAAGATCACTTTCCGGTTTTGCTCAATCGATAGAGCACTTGCCTAGGAATCGCAAGGTTCTGTTCGATACCGACCCTCGCTAACTCAGCAAATAAGTAGCACAAGGATCTGTTGGTAAAGTAAGGAGCTGATGGTAAATGAGGGCACCAATTCAGACACAAAAAAAATTTCCTTGGTCTAGCGCTAGTGAAAAGGGGATAGACTCCCTTGTTCTGGCTGATGCGACTTTAGGCCACCCGACGATTTACTTTTTTTATACATTAAGATATTTGGTAATTTTGTTACCCCATATGACATTTTGATGATACCATATAATAAGGACCATATGACCTTTAGGTATCCTTCCGCGATCTCGACTCCTGGGACACTTTTCTAATTTACACAGTCAAAATCCGGTTGTTTGTTAGGGGTTAGGGTTATGGGTTAGGGTTATGGTTAGGGGATGGTTTTATAATTGAAAAAAAACTCTATAAATAGTCTGTTAACAATTAACCGGAATTAGACGGTGTAAATTGAAAAAATGTCCCCACGAATCGAGATCGCAAAAGGGGTGCCTAAAGGTCCTATGGTTCTATAATAATAAGTGTAAATACTTTAAGATAACTCCCTGGGCTGTCTTTTCTAATTCAGAAACTTCTAAAAAGTAAGCTAAAACTTGACTCTTGGAAGTCAATAAAAATAAGTTGAGAGTTGAAAATGGCAAATATATTGTATGAATGAACTAGGCGTTAAAACTCGATATTATTGTATCCTATTATGAATATTGAGCTCTTGTGTTCCTTTTGTAATATGCTGAGGAGATTTGCTGTCACTCGAATCCCCAGTGAAGGACACTGGTTATTGGTTGATTGGTGAGAAACTTGCTAAATGCAAATAATGACAAAAGAAAGAAAAAGCAACAAAAAAAAAAAAAAGGAAAAATGTAAGAAAAGTAAAAAATGGGAAGAAAATAGGATTGATATTAGAAAAAATAAAATAAAAGACACACACAAAAAGATTAGTCAATAAAATAAGTAAACTTGAAGGAAAGACCTCTTGTTAAACTGTTATGAAAAACTTGCAAGTGTAAGTAATAACAAAGAAGAAAAGAACAAAAAAAGAAAGAAAAAATACGATAATAACACCACGTATATATATTTATATATATATAATATATGTATATATATATAATATATACTATATATATATGTATTAATATATGTGCTTAAATTGGAGTCGTACCTAATTGAAAATTAATTAATTAATAATGAATTAGGCGGGAATACCTATTAAAGTTATGGCTAAACAAATCGAGAAAAATAATCTATAGCTCTGCTGATGAGGCCTAATTAGGCGAAATGTACATACAGATGATTTTTCTCGATTTGTTAAGCCATATTTAATAGGTATTCCGCCTAATTCATTATTAATTAATTAATTTTCAAAATTAGGTACGACTCCAATTAAGACTTATTCTCCCAAAATTATCGCAAAAAGCCATTCAAAAAAATATATATATAATATATAGATATATAGTATATATATATATATATATATATAATATGTGTGTGTGTGGTGTGTGTGTGTGTGTGTGTGTGTGTAAAAATGGAATTGGAATTGAAATCCGACAATATGAGGAAGATGAAAAAGAAAAGAAAGTATAGAATGGATAATAAAAGATGAATTTAATCAATATCCCTTAACATGTGTTTTCGGTCAGTTTATCTTTGTGTACATTTACATGAGGACAAGAAAACACAAAAATGATAATAATAGTTTTGAATCGTGTACACAAAGATAAACTGACCGAACACATGTGTAAGGGATATTGATTTAATTCATCTTTATTATCCATTCTGTACTTTTTTTCTTTATTCACTCTTCCGCATATATATAATATATATATATATATATATATAATATATATATATATTATGTGTGTTGTGGTGTGTTGTGTATTTGGGCAGCATTTTTTCGTCTATGCATGTTTGAATTGAACAAAAGATACGTCTCCTGTTTAACAGTTTCATTTTGCGATTTTTTCAAGTTTTCTGGCCATTTTTTAAATATTTGGGTGGAATTCGCATCACTTCTCCTCTTCCAGCCTCCACATCCATCAATATAATTTGAAAAAACTGGAACACATAACCTTATGATGACACTTCGAAGTGCCAAAAATACTCGGGATATGAACTTTGGTGGACCAATCCACGAATTCCAACCAAAATTAAAAAGTTTGGCCAGAAAACTTGAAAAAATCACAAAAAAATTGTTAAACGGAGATGTGTCTTTTGTTTAATTCAACATGCATATAT
This sequence comes from Doryteuthis pealeii, assembly GCA_023376005.1. Taxonomy (NCBI): domain Eukaryota; kingdom Metazoa; phylum Mollusca; class Cephalopoda; order Myopsida; family Loliginidae; genus Doryteuthis; species Doryteuthis pealeii. The sequence continues at coordinate 15,084,400 of CM042158.1, read as the reverse complement.
AATATATATATATATATATATATATATATATATATATATATATGTTGTGTGTGTGTGTGTGTGTGTGTGTGTGTGTGTTTAATCCTATTTCGTTTTCTTTATTTTTTATTTTTTTGTTCTTTTAATTAATTAGATCTAATCTAATTCAGTGAACTGACCACCTTTGCAGTAGGGGAATCCATCCAACAAGGTCACGTTAATTGAATTCCCTCATAAAAAACCACTCCATAAGGAAAAATAGATGAGGACATTTGATAAGAAACGAAATGAACGTGTCCAATCCAGGCAACAGCAACTAAGGAAAAGGGTTACCAAAGCCACAGGAAGAGAACTGACACAACACCAAAAGCACTGCCACCGCGAAATAGATAAGATGAATTGAAACCCGATACCCTCACTGGGATCAGGAGATAATGTATAAATATAGGCTGATTTTATGTGTTTACTAGTTTCAATAAAAAAGTGATCTGAGGAAACTCGGAAGGTGCTCAGATACCCACGGGTGGAAATGGACCATATTCGC
>CM042158.1:15068877-15078877 GCA_023376005.1 Doryteuthis pealeii | reverse complement strand
GCCGGCCACGAGGGAGGTCTGGTATGTATCTTGTATTTCATGTTATATGTTATTCCTTGTTATATGTTTAACACCCTTGTCGGAGTTTGTTTAGTTTCAACAAGTTATAACATTATTATAACCTTGAATCTTACACCGCTTCTAGTACATATAAAGGTTAGTTTGTGTGTATGTATGTTCGGATCAAACTATGAAAATAAGACAATTAATGACAAAGTAAATATATATATATATATGCATTCACTATTACCAGATCTTACTTTTTGAGCAAAAATAATGAAGTTTTTATCTATATTTATGAAGATGATTAAAAAATGAAACTTAAATAGTAGCACCATTATTATTTTTTTGCATTTAGTATTTTAAGTAGGAGACACTGATTTTTCTTTCCAGAATGTATGTGTACTTTTTCACTGACGCTCCACCATGCCGAATCAATGCAAGTTCTTTTTTTACATAGGGACTTTAATGGGACATCCTGCGAGGATCCAACTCATGATTCAGTAATAATGGATCTACGAGACTAACATTTTGCTACTCTCTACTACCCAGGCGATGCCGAGTAGCCGCTTCTAATCTATATAAAAAGGGCAATTGGTGTGTATGTATGTCCAGATGAAACTACAAAAATAAAAAAAGATTAACGACAAAGTAAATATAAATACACATTAAATATCACCAGGTCTTGCTTTTTTGTGCAGAAATTATGAAGATTTAATTTATATTCGAAGATATTTAAAATTTAAAATATACATGAAAATAACATTGAAATTCTACTTAAAAATCTCCAGCATTTGTAAATCTCAAAGTAAACAAACCAGTAAATCAGGTTCCCCCTTCAGGCGATGCTGGGTATCCGCTTTTAGTCTATCAATACATCTATCATATCTCTCTATCAATTTATTTCATTCTATTAATCTATCCGCTTTGACACATCTATCTATCTATCTATCTATCTATCTATCTATGTGTTTTATTCTATAAACCAATCTATCCGCCTTGTCCCATCTATCTATCGATCAATTCATCACAACTATGTATTTATCTATCTTCGTTATCCTATCTATCTATCTATCTATCTATATGTTTATCCTATCTATCTATTTATCTATCTATCTATCTATGTGTTTCGTTCAATAAATCAATCTGTTTTGTACCATCTAAATATCGATATACTTTATCCCATCTATTTATTTATCTATCGACGTTATACTATCTATCTATCTATCTATCTATCTATATACCTTGTAGGCAGGGACTCTATACGCTGACTGTCCCTTGCAAATAATTACAATCCACACCCAAAATGCATGTCTTGAGTATGACAATAAATTTCAGATGATTGTGAAGCTCTAAATTTAGAGATCTTGAGAGTACGGAATACGCCTTTATATTCATTACACTCAGGTCGACTCTGATCCGGAGTGGCAGTAACCTTTAGCATCATATGTATGGTCTGATTGAAAATTATTTTCTTGTCTAGCGATAGTGAAAATGGGATAGACTCCCTCGCTGTCTGGCTGATACCGACTTTAGGCCCCCCCGACGATTTTTACTTTTTACTTAACCTTCTTCAATCAAGGCATTTTAATCCCCACCAACAAGACGTTAGAAATCCTTTGAGTGACTTATTCAAGCGATTATCGAATTCTAAAGGCATAGCGCCTTAATCTATACATATATAAAGGACAGTTGTGTGTATGTATATGTGTGTATGTATGTCTGGAGGAAACTTCGAAAATAAAACAATTAACGACAATGTAAGTGTATATACACATTTACTAACACCAGATCTTGCTTTTTGAGCAAAAGTCATGGATATTTGATTTATATCCGTGAAGATAATTAAAAAGTAAAATCTAAATGATAACAGCTTTGGATTTTTGTTTTGCATTTAATATTGTAAATGGTAGATATAGATTTTCTTTCAAAATGGCTGGATCAACGCAATATCTTTTTTTAAATTGGGGATTTTAACGGGGCATCCTGCGAGGATCCAACTCACGATTCAGTAATGATGGATCTGCAGGACTAACTTGAAAAGAAAACCTCTACCCAGGCGACGTCGGGTAACCGCTTCGAATATTAATATAAAGACAAACCTATCGATTTTATATACATTCTGGCTTAGAAATAGGTTTCTGTTTTTTATTGATATTGGACTCTAACCATGCTGGTATAATACTTGGTTTATTGCAGTTGTAAGAAATGCAAGCGAGATTAAAGCTAGGCAGTCGATTACATGAACCGCACTCGATCCTGAGTCAGTTCCGGGGGGCGAGATCTTCGATGAAGTCCCTACAGTAAATTAGTGTTTATCACTTTGTTGTGACCAACGTGTGCGGCGGTATTTAATTATATCCGTTCTGTTGTAGGATGCGACACATGATCAGTTTGGCGGGAAATCGCATGCGCAGATGTACAAGTGGCGCCAAAAATGGACCTTACACTCTACAACAAATAGTCATCATCATCATCATCATCATCATGTCGTGCAAGCAGAACGCATATCGATAAAAATCTCTCACCAACTGTCCCTATTATTCATTGCCCTTGACAGTTCCTCCACGTAGCATCCAGTATCCACGCAGATATGGTTAATTAATGTATTTTTTTATTTGGACGGTCCGCGCTGGTGTTTCCCTGTGCTCGCTTCTACAAGAGAACGTCGCTTATGAGTTATTCCTTGCTTCTCCAGCGGTGTCCAGCACAACTTTTTCATCTTACTGAGACGGTTTGAAATAAGCCATTGGGAGATAAAGCGAAAATTCTTCAAGTTATAGCCGTATCAGTGCTACTGTATGACTGCAACAATTGAACTCAAACAAAACTCTTAGAGAAAAAGCTAGATGGGAGTTACACAAGGATACTACGTGCTGTCGTGAACAAATCCTGGAAGAAACCTTCTCTTCCCCACAAAAAAAACTCTCAGCTGTACGGCCACTTACTTTCGATCACACAAACCATCCAAGTAATACGACTTGACATGGTGAACATTGCTGGCATAGTAAGGATTAACAAAAGAAAAACAAATAAAATAGGGTTATGTTTGTTTGTGCAGATAAAAATATATTGAATGCAAATAATGAATGCAATCCAAGGTTATTGTAAAATTCAACAAGAAGGATTTATTTTAAGACTCGAGTTAGAAAATGCTTCTAAACTCGCAGACGATAAAAAAAACATGAACTCTGTATGAACGCTCACGTTCGTCATTCAAATATGAAAAATGATCTAAGGGAGGCAACTGTTGGAGTCTATTTCATTAGATGTCTCTAACAAATAGCAAATATTGTTTCTCATTAATTGCAATTACATTTCAAAAAATGATCTATGTTGGCTTTATATGTAGTTAAATTCCAAACTAATTTCAGCCTACAATTCCAGAAATTGGAGTTGTGTCAATTTTTATCCCTCCAAATTTATAAAAAAAATTTCGCGAAAAATGGCGCCTTTTTGTAATCTAGGCAATATTACTCCGCAAATTTTGGGAATTCAAAGCTCAAATTTTAGTGATTATCTAATGTTAACATAATCTACACCTGTAAAAAAATGAGAATAATTGAAGGTGGTTGGTGACAATTTAACTTTTTTTCTGGATGATTTGACATGGTATTACCCCCCGCCCCCACGCACACACAGACACACAGACACACACACACACACACACACACATATATATATAATAAATATATATATATATATATATATATATATATATATATATACTATTATGCAAATTAATGGAAACAACCGTTTTAGTTTCCTTTCTTTTACCAGTTATAGACCCACTTTATTGACAGGGTCTAATCGATTTCCATTTTTCCTCAGATTCAGTCATTTACATTGGTTTGCAGCAATATGAATCTATTTTCGGGGTGTATGATGAAAATTTGTTTGGCCTTAAAAAACATTTTCCATCCCCCGAAGAAACCAGACCTTGAAGAGTATCCTTTTTTCTCATTTGACTTCCTGTCACCATGGTGACAGTCTTCCAATGTATTCATTTGTAAAAGGAAAAACACATTTTTGAGAAGTAAATTTTTCAGTTATGCAATTCACATTATCTTGATCTACCATCTGATGAGACGAAATTTTGGGGAGCTATATTAAATCTACTTAGATTTATAAAGGCCCCAATTTTGGTCGAAATAAATGTATTATGAGTTTTTCCTTCCTTTCAAAGATAAATAGTGTTCTGTATATAATCTAAAGAGTTTATGATACATTGAGCTCTTTTTAGTGATTTAAAGATTCACTGTATTTATACATACTGGATCATACAATAATAATACAGTATATCTTAGAAATCACATATAGAATCATCCCTTACTACCAAGTTTTGGATACCTCTCATCTATATATACGTGTATGTATATGTGTGTGTGTTTAGGTGTGGGTCGGTGTGTATTATATATATCTCATCATTCTATTGGATCTCTTTCTTCCCACTCTCTCCTCCCCCTCTCTCTGTCACTGTCCGTCTGTCTGTCTGTCTGTCTGTATCTATCTATCTATCTATCTCTCACCCCCCTCTCTCTCTCTCTCTGTCACTCTCTGTCTCTCTCTATCTATCGATCTATCTCTCACGCCTCTCTCTCTCTCTCTCTCTCTCTCTCTCTCTGTCACTGTCCGTCTGTCTGTCACTGTCCGTCTGTCTCTATCTATCTATCTATCTCTCACCCCTCTCACTCTCTCTCTCTCTCTCTCTCTATATATATATATATATATATATATACATATATATATATATATATATATATATATATATATATATATATTGTTTAACTGTATCCGCGTATACCTGTTCATATAAAATATCGGCTCTCCCAATAACAGGTTTATCGATAGTAATATTGCGCATTTTCTTACTGATGGCAAATATTCTGCTATAGGTAAATTAAATTCCTTGTGTGAAATTCAGTTTTATGTATGGCTCCCAATTCCCGCCAATACACAAACCAATCTCAGTGGTGAGAGCGCATGCGCATTACTCTCTGAACCAAAGTTCACTTTCGGGTAACAGGGTCGACAAAATCACGTTTTCTCTCGCAGCAAATTTACAGTTACATTTTTCAATTCTCGTTCAGCCCTGAGAATAAGATTTTTTGCATTTATTCGCTTTTGAGTGGACACCGTCAACTTGTGTGTTGTGGAAAAGAGATTGTATTCTGATGATTTCTGGGGAAAATAGAACTACTTTTATTTGGTCCCTCCAGAGTCCTGTGCGTCCCCGGACTGGTATTTCTTTACAATTATTCTGTCTCGCATGTATCAGCGAAAAAGGTGATAGTAGATCTGTACATTTTCTAAATTGAGTTTTTGGCAATATCAAAATCTGCTTACATAAAGATATGATGCAGCGGAAATTGTTCACTTAGCACAAATGCTTTTGAGAAAGGCATGAATGTATTTCTGACTGCATTTTTATACAAGAGTAAGTCAAAAACTATTGCTATTTTGTTTAGGACAGGTATAATTATCAACACAGGAACATGTATCATACATCAAAATGAAGCTGGTCATCTGTGTATCACATCCCTACTTCTACATATAGGGAGTCAAATGTAATGCCATTTTGTTTAGGCCAGTTATAATTACCAATACAGGAACGTATTTCATCAAAAGGAAGCTGATCCTCTGTGGATCACATCTCTACTTCTCCAAATAGGTGAGTCAAATAGTAATGACATTTTGTTTAGGACAGGTATAATTACCAACACAGGAACATGTATTTCATCAAAATGAAGCTGGTCCTCTGTGGATCACATCCCTACTTCTCCACATAGGTGAGTCAAATAGTAATGACATTTTGTTTAGGACAGGTATAATTACCAACACAGGAACATGTATTATACATCAAAATGAAGCTGGTCTTCTGTGGATCACATCCCTACTTCTACATATAGGGGAGTCAAAAATTAATGCTATTTTGTTTAGGACAGGTATAATTACCAACACAGGAACATGTATTTCATCAAAATGAAGCCGGTCCTCTTTGGATCACATATCTACTTCTCCATATAGGGTAGTCAAAAAGTAATGCCATTTTGTTTAGGACAGGTATAGTTACCAACACTGGAACATGTATTTCATCAAAATGAAGCCGGTCCTCTGTGGATCACATCCCTATTTCTCCGCATAGGTGAGTCAAATAGTAATGACATTTTGTTTAGGACAGGTATAATTACCAACACACGAACATGTATTTCATCAAAATTAAGCTGATACACTGTGGATCACATCCCTACTTCTACACATACTCAACGTTTCTCTCAATAACACCTTCGATTAAGAGCATGTATCCCTGCCCCGTAAAATTCTGTTGACTGCTCTTTGAGCCACTTCTTCCCTACAGATTTTAGTTCGCCGTCACATCCTAAATACTCACCAGATTTAACGCCTTCAGCCTATCATCTCTGCAGCCCCATGAAAGAGGGGTTCAGAGGCAAACATTATTCCAGTGACGAGGAAGTGAAATCTGTAGTGAAGAAGTGGCTCAAAGAACAGTCAACAGAATATTACGGGGCAGGGATACATGCTCTCATTCGATGGAGGAACATTGCTATTGAGAGAAACGGAGACGATGTGGAGAAGTAAGAATCAGCTTCTTTTTTTATGTATGATACATTTTCCTGCGTTAGTAATTATACTTGTCCAAAACAAAATGGCATTACTTTTTGACTGATCCTTGTATGTAATAAATGAAAATGTCAGTTTGGTACAGTTTCGAATTTTGTTACTCAAAATCTGAGTCATTTACTAAGCTTTGCTTAGTATGGCACGAGGCTGGATGTATATGGGGCACTTAGTGAGACTCAAACTCACGGGTAAATTAATATATTCATCTGATTTAGACCAGATATTTAATTTCAACTAAGTAATAACTCTGGAGGCGCTGGCTGTATTACGGGTATCATCATCAAAGGTCACTTAGCTACCCATATTCAAATCACAAATACCATTGTGAAATGCACAGCCTTTCCATCATGGTGTAATGGTTAGCAAGCTAGTATCGCAGATCCCTTACTACTGAATAGTGAGTTCAACCCTTCCTGGATGCCCCATACTTGCGACTGTGTTTTCAAATCCTACTCGTAGCAAACGGGTTGAGTAAATACCTGCTCTTAGGAACGGTATAAATCAAACTATTCTCCATCCAGCTAATATTAGGATATATTGATCTCTTTATCTCTTGGTATGGTAAGCGGTCTAAGAGATGAACAATTATGCAAACCAGTTATAGACGTGAAAGAAATAATAATAATAATAATAATAATAATAATAATAATAATAATAATAATAACACAATGCATTTTATCTACATAATGAATTTGAAAAACTCCCTAAAACCCTAAATGGTAATTTTTGATTAAAAATAAATAATTATCTTATTGCAGCAAATAATTTTTTGGTGGGGGTTGGAAATTTCACTTTATTAGGATTTGGGGACCACATTACCTTTAGGCACCCCTTTTTGATCTCGATTAAGAAAGGATATGTTTTTCATTTACACCGTCAATATCCGGTTGTTTGTTAGGGGTTAGGGGTTAGGGTTAGGTTAGGGGTTAGGGTTAGGGGTTAGTTTTATATTTTTTTAAAATCTAAAAATCGTCTGTTAAAACAACCGGATATTGACGGTGTAAATGAAAAAATGTCCTTTCTTAATCGAGATCAAAAAGGGGTGCCTATAGGTCATATGGTCCGGATTTGGCTAGAATGACTTGCAGAAACATCGCGTCTTGATGAGAGTACGTCCTTCTCCTTAAAAAATAATTTTATTCTATTTTCATTTCATTATTGATACTAGCAACAATAAAAATGACCTGTAAAAATTATTTTAAAAAATATATTACCTGAGGTGGGGGGGGGGCGTTAAAGATTCAATGTCAAAGGGTGTGTATCATATTTAAGCAAAATCAACAAATTTAAAAAAACAAAATAAAACAATTTGAAATGGAGACTTAGTCCTTGCTCCCTCAAATAAAGTGTTGCATGCATCTATTAATTATTAATCAAATAATTATTTTGAATATTTTGCACGTGAATTTTACAAAAAAATCGTTGGCATTTATTTATTTGTAAACTTTTTAGTTAACTTATTGTTATGAAAAAAGGGGCAAGAGTAAAAAGAAAAACAATTTTTAGAATTGCTTACTCAAATTTGGAGTCCATATAATAAAGGGTTGTTCTTTATTCTATGTATTAACAGTTTTAACTATAAAGTAAGTAATTATTAATAGACTTACGCAATCATTGAGAATATTGAGACGTAAGCTGTGACGTAGTTTTGGTTACAGACATACATACACTCAATCCCCATTATAGGCCGATTACGTTAGAATCTTTCGCTGATTTCATTAATCTATACGTTACATTTCAGAGCGCTACAAGGATATGTAGGGGGCGTGCTTAGGGTAACGGCTATTGGCGTAGAAATTGGTATCGGCTCGCCGACTTCAAATTTTGGACAACGTTGTTTCGGTTACACTTTGATAAAAGCGAGAAAAGATTAGAGGAGGGACTGGATTATTCAGTCTTGATAAGGCAAACAGTCTAGGAGAAGGAAAAATCTGAATTCAAACAAGCTTTACTCTGGTCAAAAATGACTTGTGTCTTGAGTAAATACATACGTTTGTCAATAAAGTTTTTTTCTAAATCATATATATATATATATATATATATATATATATATATATATATAACGTGTGTGTGTGTGCGTGTCAATGTGTGCGTCAATGGAGGCTTTATCTTTAGGCGACGTCTTGTTTGTGATAACTTTTGGGGACCGCCTAGGAAGTGTTGGTTGTTATACGTATTGCCTACACAACACGTGTTGATGCTTGGTCGACACCCGCTTCTTGCGCGGTGTATCTTTCTGGGTGTCATTTGCACTCTGTTAGCAACCAAGAAGTGGTCCGATTCTACACACACACACACACACACACACACACACATATATTATATATATATATATTATATATATATATATATATATATATATATGCTCCCATAAATTTGGTAATGAGCTCTCTAATTGGTAATTTAAATTAACTCTCACTACTAAGCAAATAAGCAATGATCATTTCTCCGGAAATTTGATCTCTCAGTGACCGAAAGATACATACATTTCTATGTATTTAATAGTTTAAAAACACCAGTCCCCGCATCAGCTGTCAGTGGGCGAGGGGATAAGATATCGAACTACCATGCGGTCAGTCTGAGTTCGAACCCTACCCAAGGATAGTTGTGTCTAGCCACACTGAAGAGGCATGATATGCCGAAACACGTGTCTGTGGATGACTTATTAATATATATATATATATATATATATATATATATATAATATACCAAGCGTGTTGGTAGATCCTTGCGGAGAGAAAAAACCCGACAGAGTGTTTGATTGTAAAAATATACTACCAAACATCAACCAGAAAGAAAAAAATTTTTGAAAAAAAGAAAAGACCAAGATATTCGTACCAACAAAAAATAATCTATTGGTATAGTATTTGGCCAAAAGAAAAAACAATTTATATGTATATATATGTATATAAGATATATATATATATTCATATAACCGCTAGGAGAAGCTAATTTGTAAAAAGTGCTCGATACCTAAGTAGAGCCAAGTAATAAGGAAAATCTACTGAGTCAGACGAACCTACTATTAGTTTCGCATAAAGCTCTTCAGGGCTAAAATCTGACTTTAGCCCTGAAGAGCTTTATGCGAAACTAATAGTAGGTTCGTCTGACTCAGTAGATTTTCCTTATATATATATATATATATATATATATATATATATATATATATAAGAATGAATAAAACAAAACATCTTCCGCATAAAATAACCATGAGTTGACATACCATAAAATCTAACCAACCAACTATCTTTAAAGACAACATGTTTTCTTCAAAATGAAGAGATTCTTTATTTTTGTGTTTATCTAAGATGCTTACTGAATATTTGTTACATGGTTTTTCTATTGTTTTTGATCTGAA
>CM042158.1:15063877-15066377 GCA_023376005.1 Doryteuthis pealeii | reverse complement strand
ATTATATTCATTAAAATAAAACCAATCAGTTAGAAATCAATAATACTAAGCACATATTTAATAAAATCACATTTTTAATATCAATATGCAAATTAGCCTTCCCATTCACACTGTAAACCACTATTTTGTTGTATATATAAATATAATTGTATGTTGTCAGTATGTAGACATGGTTAACAGTATTAATAATGTAAAACAATTTTATTAATAATTGAGGTTTAAATAAAAATACAATTATGGAAAATGTGATGTCAATAACTAAGGGAATAGTGATATGAGTAGTAATATAGTTTCGGTTACAGACAGAAAAGCACACAATCTCCATTATAATAAGATTACAGACTACAAGGATGGCTTGTCATTGAATAACGCACGAAGCTTGATATGCCATTAAAGTAAGAGAGGCGTGTCGTAAATATTTTGTTAATAATAATAAATAAAAGAGAGAAATTTAATGCTGGAAGAATAAGGAATGACACACTACCCAGCAAAAAAAAGACACAGCCGGAATGAATAAAACAGTTTTATAAGATGTGCGTATTAAAAAATGTATAATGATAGGCTTAAGATTACACGAGGAAAAGAAAAAAGGGAAAATTAAAAAAATAATTCATAGTTTTCCTTCTCTTAGACTGGTTGCATAACCAAGGTTAAACAGCTCAGTCTGCCCTACTATCTTGAGGGAGAGTAGTTGGATTCATACCTTTCCCAATGGTAGTAGTGCTATGTGAACTGTAGCTTCGTCCAGGGTTGTGAACTCGGTTCGGCGAGTCCGTTTCCTACGACAATAACCATTACACTACATGCTAAATAGGAATTCATGTAACCAGTAAGTTAAGAGTAACAGAGTTTGTTAAAATGGAGAGATGAATACAAAGAAGATAGAGACATAACATGAGTGAGACAAAAAAAAGGGGAGAAATAGAGAATCAAAGAAACAAAGAGAGGGGAGTAAGAAACTGTAATGCTTCTTTATTGTCAAAATGAGAAATAGTTAGTATGAGTTAAATGAGAAAGAAAGAAAGAAAGAAAGAAAGAAGAAAGAAAGAATAAAAAAAAAAGTAAAAACGAAAGAAAAAATAAACCAAACAACTGAATGCCTATTTCTTCCAACGAAGAGACAGATTTAGGGAGACAAAATAAAGAGACAAAAAGAAATAAATAAAAGATAATGAAAAAAAAAAGCTATAATGAGTATTTCTCACAAGGAAGAGAGATGTTTTGCTTTATTGATTAAAAAAAGCAACAGAATGAAAGAAAGAAAGAAAGAAAGTGGGATCCGTAAATATATATATATATGTATTTCTTACAAAGAAGAGAGAGATTTAGACTTAATGATAAAAAAGCTAAAGAAAGAAAGAAAGAAAGACCAAAAAATTTGAATGACTTTTTCTTGCAAAGAAGAGACTCATTAAGTGAGACAAAAAAGAAAGAGACAAAAAAGAAAGAAAGAAAGAAAGAATGAAAGAATGAAAGAAAAAAAGAAAGAAAGACAAAAGAATTGAATGCCTTTTTCTTGCAAAGAAGAGACTGATTAAGTGAGACAAAAAAGAAAGAGACAAAAGAAGAAAGAAAGAAAGAAAGAAAGAAAAAAGAATGAAAGAAAAAAAGAAAGAAAGAAAGACAAAAAATTGAATACCGTTTTCTTGCAAAGAAGAGACTGATTAAGTGAGACAAAAAAGAAAGAGACAAAAAAAAAGAAGAAAGAGCCAAAAATCTTGAATAAAAATACAAAAAGAAAGAAAATGGTGAGGAAAGAATGTATAATGCGTATTTCGTACAAGGAAGAGAGAGATTTAGCTTTATTGATAAGGAAAGCAAAAGAAAGAATGAAAAAAAAAAAAGAAGAAAGAGACAAAAAAAAAAAGAATAAAAGAAGGAAATCTTGAATCAGAGAGAGAGAGAGAGTATCCAAGTAAGATTTGATATTTCGGCTCAATTCTGTGTTAGGGGAAAAGTTGGTTGCATTTAGCGCTAGGCAGGGAACAAATTAAGTCGAGGATTTGCTCCACTCTTCCTTCTATTTCCTTATTTGCTGATACATTCACGCTAGTCCGTTGCACATATTGGTAACAACATTGGAAATTCTGGTTCACCTAACTTCCTTCGTGCAGATGCTGTCTTTCCCTAATCAGTTTGCTTCTTCCTGTCATTCGGCTTTTAAAGAAAAGTACCACTCTCGCTCGACAACAAGCACGTAGAGAATATTTTGAATATACCGACATGTTTCCCTCCTACGTAGATGTGAAGGAAGACATCTCTTCTTATTTGCTCATACATAGTTATTTACGAAGCCTAGCTTAGATGCGGCACAAGTCCAGAAGTATGGGGCACCCAGTGAGAATCGAACTCACGAACTGCTAATCTAGCTTACATTACACCACATGAAGTGCCCCTTATTTGCTCATTCATATCTTATTGCTCTCTTCTTGTACCAATATTTATAGGAAGGGTTCGGAAGAATACCTACCGAATTTTAATCTGCCACCCTGGTGGTGCA
>CM042158.1:15056377-15058877 GCA_023376005.1 Doryteuthis pealeii | reverse complement strand
TCACTGTCTATTCCGATCTATCTATCTATCTATCTATCTATCTATCTATCTAGGTCTATTCCTATCTATCTATCTATCTATCTATCTATCTATCTATCGAGGTCTATTCCTATCTATCTATCTATCTATCTATCTATCTATGTCTATTCCTATATATCTATCTATCTATTTACCTATCTATCTAGGTCTATTCATATCTATATATTTATCTATCTATCTATCTAGGTCTATTCCTATCTATCTATCTATCTATCTATCTATCTCTCTATCTATCTATCTCTCTATCTATCTATCTAGGCTTATTCCTATCTATATATCAATCTATCTAGGTCTATTCCTATCTATCTATCTATCTATCTATCGAGGTCTTTTCTATCTATCATTTTATCCATCGAGGTCTATTCCTATCATAGTCTATCTCGATAAATAGATAGATGACTATAACATCTGGAATAGGTAGCTCACACTTCCAGTCTATTTTAGTTCAAACCAGTCTGTTCAACTATTTAGTCATTACTAGGGTAGAACAGGTCATGATGTAATGGATATTGTAATTTGAATTCTGAGTTTTCCTTCTCCTACACTGGTTGCCTAACGAAGGCTAAAGAGACCAGTCTGTCCAACTATTTGCGAATTGCTATGTGGAGAACAGTCATGACGTACTGGTTATTGTCAAGCAAACACCGAGTTCAAATCCTGGACGACGCTGCTTACATTTCACATAGCACTAATACACTTGTGAAATATATGCATATAACTATTCTCCCTCCAGCTATGGGTAAAATAGTAAAACAGACTGTGCTTTTCTCTTTAAACTTGCTAGGAAATACTCTGAATCCCAAGCCACATGCTACACTAAGAGTGTGGAGTACCCTTCATTGCCATTACTCCCAGGTCCACCCTTACTCGTAAAGTAAAGTAAGTAAAGTCGTTGAGGCGGCCTCAAGTCGGTATCAGCCAGTCAGCGATGGAGTCTATCCCCTTTTCAATAGCGCTAAACCAAGGAGATTGTTTTGGCGTCTGAGGTGGAGCGCCACACCTACCATACTTTACCGCACAGATCTCTATGCTACTCATACGCTGAGTTGGCGAGGACTGGTATCGAACTAGGAATCTTGTGGTTTCTAGCCGAACGCTCTACCGACTGAGCTAACCCGGCCCCTACTCATGTCCTTGTTAAATAGAAGAAAATGAGTTTACAAGAATTTGTTTAAAAATTGAGTTAAAAAAAATTTCAATTACCATCAAGAATGAATGAAAGCAATGTATTAGGCATGAAATAACCCTACTGGGGTTGATATGCCATAAAATCCAACCAATCACTTCATACGTTCGGAGCCGGCTTAACACACACACACACACACACACACATATATAATATATATATATATATATATATATATATAATATATATATTATATATATATATATATACCAACCACTCCGCACGAGCATGATACGACAAGGTCAATTTCTTAAGCGGAGTTCAACAGGTTTGAATTCAGAGTTTTCCTTCTAGACTGGTTACCTAGCCATGGTTAAAATACCCAGTCTGCCCGACTATTTACCCATAGCTGGAGGGAGAGTAGGATCCATACCTTTCCCAAGGGTATTAGCGCTAAGTGAAATGCAATTAACACGTCCAGGATTTGAACTCGGGGCGAGGAGTCCATTTCCCATGACTTTAACCATTACACCACGCGCTTCACACGGATATACACATAAACATACATACACACATCTGGAGGTGCGATGAGTAATGGTTAGAATTGTAGGAAATGGACACATCGATCAGAGTTCAAATCCTGGACGAAGCAGTTAGCATTTCACATAGCGCTGTTATTAGTAAAGTTATTAATCCAGTTCTCCCTCCGGCATTGGGTATATAGCAAGGTAGACTGGGCTCTTTAAAATTGGCCATGCAACCAGTCAAGGAGAAGGAAACCTCTGAATTCAAACCTGTTAAAATGCACTTAAGAAATTGACCTTTAGTTCACATGCTGCTCATGCGGAGAAGTTGGGTAAATACAGGGTGATCCCCAAAAACTTTTTTTGAAAGTCAGGTCTGCTTTTTTGGGTCACCCTGTATATATATATATATATATATATATATATATATATATATATGTGTGTGTGTGGAGAAAAGTAGACAAACACGGGATGTTATGGAAACTTGATGTTTAATGTCGACGATGCAACGTTTCGGTCTCTTATTAGACCATCTTCAGGACTTGGATATAGTTCTTACTCCAATGATGGAAATTCTCAAAATGGAGTAAGAACTATATCCAAGTCCTGAAGATGGTCTAATAAGGAGACCGAAACGTTGCACCGTCGACAATAAACATCAAGTTTCCATAACATCCCGTGTTTGTCTACTTTTCTCCACATACTGTCGGATTAACCTCCTCACATTTCTACCATATATATATATATATATATATATATATATATATATATATATATATATATATAGGGTGCCCCTCCCCCAGGAAATACA
>CM042158.1:15031377-15048877 GCA_023376005.1 Doryteuthis pealeii | reverse complement strand
TTGACGATACTATGGATGATGAGACTTGGATGCATGTGATCGGTAAGGATATTAATGTGGAATAACTACGATAAATACATATATATATATATATATATATATATATATATATATATATATATATGTGTGGGGGAATACATACATAGATTGGAATGAGACAGGTTTGAATAGATAGTTAAATAAGTTGATATGTAGAATCATCAAAATCAATGTATATTTTAAGTTCTAGAATGTGTTTAAGTAAAGTTATATATATATATATATATATATATATATATATATAATATATATATATATATATATATGAGTGTGTGTAAGTGCGTATGTATATGTATGTGTGTGCGTATTTTGACAATATATTCACATATATATGTGTGTATACAGATATTATTATTATCATTATTCAGGCCTTTTGAGTTTTTTTTTTACATCAGCGTGGACTGATGGTCTTTCACTGGAGTCTGAGTGGTCTCCAAGCATCTTCTGTGTATTCTAGCAGATTGTAGCAGTGCAGAATTATGCATGGTCTCAATTCTTCCTCTGATTTTCAGATTTTCCAATCCTTTTCCAAGCTTTTTGGGACCATTCCAAGTGCACCAACTACAATTGGTATCACTTTGACTTTCATATTCCATAACTTTTCGGCAAGGTCGAGGTATTTGTCCAT
Source organism: Doryteuthis pealeii (assembly GCA_023376005.1). Taxonomy (NCBI): domain Eukaryota; kingdom Metazoa; phylum Mollusca; class Cephalopoda; order Myopsida; family Loliginidae; genus Doryteuthis; species Doryteuthis pealeii. The sequence goes on along the minus strand of CM042158.1, from coordinate 15,048,210 downwards.
TTTTTCATTTTCCTTCAGCTTCACTCTGTGATCTGCTGGAACTGCAAAATCCATCAGTTGAAAAGTTATTTCTATCAACACTAGGTCTGGTTTTCTTTCTGGGATAAGGTGATCAGTTTTGATCTCAAAGTCCCAGAGAATTTTATGCGTTTCGTTCTCAAGAACAGATTCTGGTTTATGCATACCATTTTGTTATTATTATTATTATTATTATTATTATTATTATTATTATTATTAGGAGAGAATTACCAAATGTATACATACACTCAGAGATATATTTAGATACGGTATGTATGCATTATATTTAACTGTTTATTTTATACAGACACACAATTGTAGATAGATAGATGTGAACAGACGGAGATAGAAAAATATGAACACACACACACACACACACACACACACACACACACACACACATATATATATATATATATGAGGATTAACGGTTTGATTAAATCTGGTAAAATGTGATGGAAAATGGAGAAAAATGCGGGTAAAACATAAATTCCAATGTTATTTTGCCTCGGTATGTCACCACACATCCAGCCCTCCCTTCTTTCCTTTCCTTTTGCCTCACATCTTATCACGCAATACGCACTCCCCTCCTCTTCTACCATTCCCAATTACCTTTACATCATAAAAACAGACTGTAGATCCCATATATATATATATATATATATATATATATATATATATATATGTAATAGTATGAGTAGCACAGGGATCTGTGCGGTAAAGTAAGGTGCTGATGGTAGGTGTGGCGCTCCACCTCAGATGCTAAAATAATCTCCTTGGTCTAGCGCTAGTGAAAAGAGGATAGACTCCCTCGCTGCACAGCTGATACCGACATTAGGCCGCCCCGACGACTTTACTTATATATATATCTGTAATAGTATATATATATATATATATATATATATATATATATATATATATATATATATATATATCTGTAATAGTATATATATATATAGATAGATAGTTAGATAGAAATATATTAAATTATAGATAGATAAGGACAGACAGAATATATATATATATATATATATATATATATGAATTGACATAGATAATATATGAACAGACTGGGATAGATAGATTAGATACATATACAGATACATTGATAAATAGATAGATAGATATGAACAGACTGAAATAGATCGGTAGATTGATTGATATTATATATATATGTCTGTGTGTGTGTGTGTGTGTGTGTGTGTGTCTGTTGTATATACACACACACACACACACACATATATATATATATGTATAGATAGATAGATAGATAGATAGATAAGTAGATCTTAAGTAAATAAAAAAATCCAAAAGATAGGTTGCTTTTAATTTGAATGCTTTCTTTTTGTCCAGTCGAAATTCTTTGAACTTGAAATTAAGCCGCTCCGATGAAATCTGTGAAAGGAAATGAATTTCTTTTTGTGTTTTCTTTGGAGAAAAGAAGAAAAAAACATACATCGATGAAGAATTGGACATTTTTTTTAAAGAATCAATCTTCACTTGTTTGTTTCTTCTTTTCAATTGTTGTTTCATCTTTGAATATGTTTTTTTTCTTCTTCTTGTGAGTTAGTAATCTCCAAATCAATTTTCATGATAAAACAACTAAGCAAGGCGTACATGTGTGAGCGAGAGAGCGGAGAAAAATACTTGAAATAGAAATAAAACATTCAAAAGATGCTCAAATAAGAGAGACACACACATATATATATATATATATATAGTTCTTCCAGGCCGTTGTCGCATCAGTGCTGCTGTATGGCTGCACCACCTGGACCCTAACAAAGCGACTAGAGAATAAACTAGATGGGAGCTGCACAAGAATGCTGCGAGTGATCTTGAACACGACGTGGAAACAACACCCCACGAGAAAACAGCTGTACGGTCACCTGTCACATATCACCCAAACCATCCGAGTAAGACGGACAAGACACGCGGGACACTGCTGGAGAAGCAAGGACGAACTCATAAGCGACGTCCTACTGTGGAAGCCAGCACATGGACACGCCAGTGTGGGGCGACCAGCAAAGACGTACATTGATCAGCTCTGTGCGGATACAGGATGCTACATAGAGAATGTCAGTGTGTCACATTTGTTCAGTATTACTCCTAGAGGCCTAGCTCAACACACCATGCCATTTTGAAACAAACAGACTGTGTAGGCAAATTAAAAACTTTGAGCTTAATCCAGGTCCGTAATTCTGAAATCCTGGATTCCATAGTTTTAACTACTGTGATTGTTTTCGAAGATATTTTACTTGATTTTTACGATGAATTCTATTGTACGATAACAATTTTTGAACATTTTCAAACAATTTACCCATAGCTGGAGGGAGAATACTTGGATACATACCTATCTATCACGTGTCTGTCATGGCACCCAAATCGTGCGCCTCTAAGGGGTCAAGAGTTAATAACAGTCACCGGTAATTTTCCAGCGACTCCCTGATTTTAAAGTTAACAGCCCTCAATTTAAATATTCCTAGCTACAAAATAGTCTATAATGATAAAAATCTAAATCTCTTTTTATTTTTACCTGTTATAATTTTGGTTTGTGACTGACAATAAGAGCACACATCAACGCCTCGACACGAGCTGAATGTTAGACAGGTCAATTTCTTAGTTTAGCAAGTTGGAATTTAGAGTTTTTTTCCTTCTCCTAGAGTGGCTGCCTAACAAAGGTTAAAGGACCCAGTCTGCCCTACTATTTACTCATAACTAGAGGGAAAGTAGCTGGGTGCATTCCTTTTCCAAATTTATTAGCGCTACGTTTTGAATTCGAGTCGACGAGTCCATTTCCTACGACTGTAACCATTACACCATGTGCCTTAACACACACACACACACACACACATACACACACACACACGCACATATATATATATATGTGTGTGTGTGTGTGTGTGAGAGAGTATGTGTGTGTCTGTATATTTATCAAACTTATCCGCACGGGCAGGATGCGATACTAGGTCAGTTTTTTTTAACTGGTTTGAGTTTTCCTTCTCCTAGACCGGTTGACATACAAAACAATCTGCCCTACTATTTTCCCATAGCTGGGGGAAGAACACTTAGATACATACATTTCTCAGGGAGATTAGCCCCATATGAAATGCAACTAGCCTCGTCCAGCATTCAGACTCGGTCTGACGTATCCATTTATTACGACGATAATTGTTACACATGGAGCGCTTTGGTAAATATATATTTGTATGCGTGTGCTTGTCTACCCATACACGCAAATGTGTTTGTATGTGTATACGCGCGTGTGTGCTTATATGTATGTGTTCGAGTGCGTGTCTGTATGCGCGCGTGCTTGTGTGTGTGTATTTGTGTGTGTGTGCGCGCGCGTTTGCCTATAAAAACTCCTCACAATATGGATAGGTTAATCCTATTAAATCCATTAAATCTTGATCGAAATTATTGTCAAATTTTCAGCCATTTAGATGTTTAATCTCTCTGCTTCAATCCCGAGCAACAGTGATATATCATCTGATACTATCCTCTCTGAATCAGGATGGCGCCAACGTAATCCCGCTCCAAAACCTCACATATTTTCCGATTATCCAGGAGAAAAAATAACTTGTTTTTTTTTCCCTAACTTCATATTCATAATTTCCACCCGTTTTAATTTACCGCCCTGTCGGCAAGTGCTGTAGAATACACCGACTGCAACCCTGCAGAAGGTTAAGACCGCAATGTCGGTTGGGGCTGCTGAATAAACCGACTGTCCCCCTGCAGAGCAGTAAGACCAACCTTTGAGGTGAGCTGTAGAATACACAGACTGTTTCCCTGCAGAGGGGTAAGACTGCAATGTCGGCTGGGCTGCAGAATACGCCGACTGTCCCCCTGCAGAGGGGTAAGAACGCAATGTCGGCTGGGGCTGTAGAATACGCCGACTGTCCCCTTGCAGAGGGGTAAGACTGCATTGTAGGCTGGGTCTCTAGAATAGGCCGACTGAACCATGCAGAAGAGTAAGACAACCCTGTGCTGTAGAGCTGTAAAATACACCGACTGCCCGCCCCCCTGCAGAGGGGTAAGACAATTTGGTCGGCCGTGCCTGCAGAATATAAAAACTCTACTGTTTACAAGAGGTAAAACCCCCGCAATTGGGACACCTGTTGATCGTGGGTGGTGATATTTATAATTTCGACTAGCTTTAATTTACCGCCCTGTCGACAAGGGCTGTAGAATACACAGACTGCATCCCTGCAGAGGGGTAAGACCGCAATGTCCGCTGGAGCTGTAGAATACGCCGACTGTGCCGTGCAGAAGGGTAAGACCAACCTGTGCTGTGGGGTTTTAGAATATGCCGATTGGCCCTTACAGAGGTGTAAGACCATTTTGTCGACTATGGCTGTAGAATACATAAACTCCACCTTTTTCGAAGGGTAAAATCCACCAATGTGGCTACCAGTTGATCCTGGGTGTTGATTAAAGACGGAATCCTGGTGGTTGAGCAACCCGAAACATGCAACACACCCCTTTGGCCCTTACTTAGAGTAGACAGGCGGTCAGAGAGACCCCCTCCGATCAATCGGCTGGTCACATCAAGCCCTAGCACCTGTACGACTGACCAACACTATTGCCCTCGTGACAAATACCCTTTTTATCATAATATGTTGAAGGCGATGGCTAAGGGTCTTAATGTCCTGGGTAAAACGTTAAACTCTATCAGATAATGAGGTTCCAATTCTGGAGCTCTGGAGAATGTGGAGTACTCCTGATCACCATTACTCCCAGGTCCACTCTGAACCGGAATTTTAGTATCTGTTAGGGTCCCATCTATGGGTTAAATAAAAAAATGATTTAAAAATATATTAAAAAATTGTGTCTAAAAAGAAAAAAATGAGTACCCATCAAGAATGAATAAAACAAAACGTCTTCGGCATAAATAACCCAACTATGGTTGACATGCCGTAAAAGCAACCAAGCAACAATTGCTTTAACAATTTAGGCAAATCTGCGACTATTACGGTGATCTAAAGTAAGGGGAGTATTGCGCAATATACTTGTTAGTCGACAATTGCCTGAATGTTTACTTGTGTCTTTTAGATTCCCATTAATATTATCTGCGTTATTCGGACTATTGTCCTCATCTTCATTGTTATCTGTACAACATTTCGGCCGATGTGCCCTTCGGCCTTCTTCAGGTATTTCTTGTTGAACTCGAGAACCTTCTCGGACTCTGGAACCTTCTTTTTGTACTCGGAAAACTTCTTGTCGTAATCGGGAGCCATCACAGAACTTTGAAACTAACCCTTTATTCATTCCATGGGGGTATACTGTTCTCATTCCGCTAACTATAGCTGGGTAGAGGCGTTAAGCTGTGTTAATTATCTCTGGGTTAAATAGAAAAAAATGAGTTTAAAATGAGTTTTATCTAACGAGAATGAATATCTTTGGCATAAAATAACCTTGACATAACGTAAAATCAAATCAACCAACCAATGAACTGCTTTAATTTATTCGATTTCGCAAAATTTCTTTCTTTCCTTCTGTGTAAACTGTGATGTTTAGCTCAGCTGCAATTTTAATTAACTAAGGTTTCTTATTTCCCAAATTTAAATGGGAGAAAGCAGAGGCAGGTTGCATTTATAAGGTGCAAACTCTTGTTGGGTTATTTAATGCTCAAGTAATTTTTTCTCTTAAGTAAGTCTGTGTTTTTCTTTGTTTAATAGCTTATCAACCTTTGTTGGTTATTAATGTAGTAGAACTGTGGTGGTACTATTTAACCATAGCTGACGGAATTATACAGATGCATTCTACTGGTAAAATATTTGAAACCTTTGAATTCTCCAAATACTGGAGACATAGAATATATCAAGAGCATCTCGTGCAATGGGATAAGTCACCCAATCGAACCCCACCAAAAAGGTGTCTGTTTTTAGACTCTATGTGTTTGGGTATCTTTAATCAGTGAGTTCAATCCTTTGGCTTGATTTCATCAGAAAGGAAAGGGACATCAAAAGATCGAATTAACTGATAGCAAGGCAGCGGAATAAGAACAGCATTTCCATTTTGATTGCATCAAGTGGTCCGTTCGAATTACCAAATACAAAAAAAAAACACAAAAAAAAAAACCTTTTAACCCTGTGTTGTCTCCTCTTCGGGTTCGCCAGAGCGAGCCATGTAAAATAGATAGGAAAGTCAGATTTGGCTGTGTGCTGGGACGGGAAAGACGTATAGTGTCTCTCGTTCCAATAGACAATTTCTCTGCGCGTTTCACTTGATCTGAGAGACTTATAAAATGAAATATGAGCTAAAAAAGAAAGTCTTGAGTCGTTAATTGAAAACACGGATGTCCCAGGATCCGGCCAGGAAGAATCCCAGATCCTGAAAAAAAGAGAACCATCGAAGATCCAAGATAGAACATAGAGCAGAGAATCGACAGATAGCAGCGACTCCGAAACAATAGAAGATGAAGTTTTTTGTTAATGGCATGTGACTTAACTGCACTACCTTTTGCGATCTACTGGTTGATTTCAATCGACATATTGAGCACTCATGTATTAAATATCACTGTATATATTTATTAAACCCCTCCGCACGAGCAGAATGTGACATATACGGAGAATATAGCAGCACAAATGTTGGGAATGTAATAATCTCCAAGTTTTTATATATTAATAATTTCTGAATAATAAGCGAGTTAAAAAAAATGATCATATGCCAACTTCCATACTCTTGTTCAAATTAATTGAAACGCAACGAATAATTCTGTTATTATAATATCCCCATCTCTCTGTAAATCCTGCCAGTATGGCCGTGTGCGTTACAATTTTTTACAATCTGAAGAAGGTCGGTGAGCTCATCGGCCGTAACGTTGTGTATATAACAATAAAGATGAGGACAAAAGTCCGAAAACTCTAAATAATACAAAGTATCTTCTGATAAATTCAGACAAATAAGTTTAAAGTAACTAATGATAATCACTTATTAATCATATTCGGCTTTGCGTCAACCAGTTTATCTTAAATCATATAAGCGAGAAACTGTCAGTTGCCAAGCACCGTTGACTTCATGTCCACTGTACCCTTACTCAGACAAACATGCTATATCAATGATATTGAACACTATTTACTTATAAATATGTTGAACACTTTATGCATGTACTTTACTTTTTACTTATATTATCAATAATGTATATATTTATGTGTGTGTGTGTGTGTGTGTTTTGTGATTACTATCCCTTGAATATTAATTTCATCTAAAATACTTTTTTTAAATTTCGGAACCTTAATACCACATTTGAGCAAATAGTATGTTCTCAAATTCGTTCATTATGTAACTCGTTATTACAAAATTCCTTTCTTCGATATATTAAGTTAAATCCATCAACAATACATCTGCTAATCTCGTTTTATAGCTCCCCACTTCTACCCCCCCCACACACACGAAAGAAACTCAAAACAAAACAAAACATAGACAAACCACAAACCAAAATTACAGATATCTTAATTACAATAGCGAATGTCCACAAAGATATAAAATAGCAGTAATAAAGATATTTCTTCAACAGAACACGCTTAATTTCTTCTCGCACGTTAACTCTTGAAAGAACTCACGAGACTAAAACAAACTACGCTAGTTAACAACGGCCTTCCTAATCACATCATCGACAGTTAGATTAAATCGTTTCTAACGAAAATAAACACATGATAATGCAGATCGTAAAGATGATAACAACAATATAAGCCCATTTTATTGCTATCAATGGCGTCAGAATTACAAGCAGAATGATGGCGCTATGAGAAATATCAAAAATGGAGGTGCGTGGCGTAGAAAATGGACTCGTCGACCCGACTGCAAGTCCAGGACGTGGTTGTCTGCATTTCACATAGCACTGATACCCTTGGGAAAGGTATGAATCTATATATTATTCCTCCAGCTATGGGTAAATAGTAGGACAGACTAGGCTCTTTAACATTGGATAGGTAACTAGTCTAGTAGAAAGAAAACTCTGAATTCAAACATATTAAACTCCGCTTAAGAGTTAATATTATCTGCGTTATTTGGACTATTGTCCCTATTTTTATTGTTATTTGTACAACGTTTCGGCCGATATGTCCTCCGGCCTTCTTCTGGTATTTATTGTCGAACTCAGGAAATTTCTCCAATTGGACACATGGCCTAGTGGATAAGGTAGTTAGGTTAAGACAGTTCTAAGTGGCATTTATCTCTGGATTCCGGGTTTAATACTGTATCATGGAAATATAATTAACACAACTCCTACCCCAGCTATGGTTAGCGGAATGAGAACAGGATACACCCGTGGACTGAAGAAAGGGTTAGTTCAAAGTTCCGTGATTGCTCCCGATTATGACCAGAAGGTTCCCAACTACGACAAGAAAGTTCCCGAGTTCGAAAAGAAGGTTCCAGTCCAAAAAGAAAGTTCCCGAGTCGAGAAGGTTCCAGAGTCCGACAAGAAATACTAAAGAAGGCCGAAGAGCATATCGGTCGAAACGTTGTACAAATAACAATAAAGATGGGGACAATAGTCCGAATAACGCAGATAATACTTATCATCAAGCCTCATCTCAAACATTCAGAAAGATCCGAAAATTGACCTTGTGTCGCATCCTGCTCGTGTAGAGGCGTTGGTATATATATATATATATATATATATATATATATAGTTTAAATGTTGTATATTTTGGCAACAAGTTATTTTAGGGCAGGTGTTATTGAACAGCATGGAACATTTCTTTTTCATTATTTGGATTTGGATTTTTTCCAGTCTTCTGGCGATCTTTCTGTTAAGATCCAGTTGAAATAGGATTCTTCCCATACTATCTGCTTATGATTTGGTGTTTAGTTATTTTATCTATTTTGTCTTTAAATTAGAAGAGTCTATTATTTTTAGAGGGTTGCGTGTTTAGTGTATTAGTTAATAAAGATAGCTAATATATTATGACCGATGTTGAATGCTATTTTATTAATGTTAGGTTTTATTTTTTATAAATATTGCCTCATGAATTTGTAGGCGTTTCGTTTTTTATAGATAATTTTGGTGTTTTCGGAGGGAATTTTCCTAATGTCGGGGGAGGTGAATATATCTAGGTGTTTTGTAAGTAAATGTTGTTTTATGGTACTAGTATCAGAGAGATGGTATGTAAGGCAACAGGAGAATGTTGTAATGGTATGTCCAATTGTTGTATACGTCTTTACTTTCTTCTATTCTTCTGCTGTCGTCTTTGACATCTTAAGTTCTTCTAGGTCTCTTCTAACATCTGGACTTTGTCTTGGTGACTTCGTCTTGGTGGTCGGTCTTTCTTCTTCTAATCAGTCTTGTTACCAAGACATTCATTAATCACAAGACTGTGTTAATTTTCTTAAACTTTTATTTCCTTAACTAAACATTTCATGTAACTAAATATCTGACTAACATAGCGCACGTACGCAGAGTGAGTTACAGTTAAGGCAGGACATCTTTACTGCCTGACGTCCAAATGAAAAACTGAGGACCCAAACAGATCCCACGTGACTTCACGTATTTCGCGGGCTTTCTGTACTATTTCATGGAAAGTCCCGCCCGTGATATGAAAAGGGCCACCCTTTAGAAATTCAGGGGATTGACAATAATCTTATGCAACCGCCTAAATTATGTAACACACAATATATATATATATATATATATATATATATATATATATATATATCACGCTCAGACGACGGGGCTTAGAATACATCGTTTGCATCCACAGTATAGGGTGAAACTACTCAAAAACAGCGATCTTGGGTATAAAACTAAGCTGCATCTGTTTGTGAAGCTCCATTAAAAAAAATTAGTTCCATTATTGTTGGATTATAATGATTAGGTTTGTGTTTTGTTTTAAGGCATATCAACCTCAGTGGGTCATTTAATGCCGACTAAGATTTGAAATAAATTCCTTCAATGGATACTCAATTTTTTTATTAACTCATGTTTTTTCTAATTAACCCATAGATGGGACCCTAACAGATACTACAACACCGGGTCAGAGTGTATCTGGGAGCAATCGTGATAAAGGGGTGCTCCACATTCCTCAAACCTCCAGAAGTGAAACATCACCATCAGATAGAGTTTAACGTCATTCCCAGGACATGAAGACACTCAGCCACCGACTTCTAGCACCCATATGATAAACAGGGTTATAAGCGCAATAGAATCGGGGCAATCATGTAGGTGCTATGGATTGACGTGAACAGCATGAGTGATTCGGCCCGTGCAGGTATATTTGTGAGAAGCGTTTGATTATCTGCGTTGTCCGTATCTGTAGAATATATATATTTGAATCTCTTACGGTATGGTAAGCCCCCCGCCTCGTATCTCCAAAAGTGTATTGGAACCCTCTATCGTTAAAATGGAAGCTAAATGTAAATCTTTTCCTACTTCTTCCTAATGACAATCGACCTAAAGACATCATTTTACCTAATCCACAAACTTCACAGCTGAACCTACGCTATGTCGGCTGGCTGAATAAATCCCCTACAGAGGCCTAATATCCCCATATCCAAAAAGTCTGTCTTTGATATAACATTACTCTTCGTCCGATGGTGAGGTTCCGGTTCTGGATATGTATATATATATATATATATTATATATGTTTGTGTGTGTGTGTGTGTGTAAAAGAAATTACTTACCGGTAAACATTTTGGTTTGGTCTCAATATTTGGTTGGTATATGTGTTACTCGGATAAGTCAGCGTTATAACAAATATAAAGTGCTCAATACGTAATCAGAGCGGATTTACAATATGAACACTTGATTAATTCAGTGGATTTAACCCTGAAGATTTTTGTTAAAACTCGAGTAGGTTTTTTCTGTACACACTATATATATATATATATATATGTATATATATATAATGTGTGTGTGTGTGTGTGTGTGTGGTCTAGCAGAAGATTATTATTGTTAAATGGTTTTTGGTTATCTCTTACATGTCTTTTATCAAAGTTAGCTAAGAGTTTTTTATAGCTATTTATTTTGCTGTGATGTAAGAGTAAATAGTCATTATTTTGTACTAATGTATAATATCTATTCATAAATATGCCCTACACTTCTGGCTCAATAACTAAGTACCCCTTGTCAATCTAAAATGAAAATTAATTATGAGAAACCTCTAAACAACCATTAAGCGTTGGCTCTCATTCAAAATATGCGCTCGTTTGTTGGCTGTGGCTAAAATCCCGTATAAGTTGCGCATGCGTTCTAGCATTCCTCACCAATTGTCTCTTTGAGCCACGTTCCGCATGGCTGAACACATTGCAAATAAATATGCACAATGCATCTCTTTTTCCATGAGAAGCATTCACATCCCTGCCCCTGTCCTCACGCCCATTCGAATTTCTAATACAAATGAGAGAAATAATAAGGAAGGGTCATTTGTTGGCGCGAAAAAAAAAGGGAGACCTTCGCCTACCTGGTTCTAACTATGGCGACATTCTCGACTTTGCACTAGACTGATTGAAGTTGGACAAAACATCGGATGGAATGAGGGGTCATCTGTCAGATCAGGCCTAACCTAATCTATGGTCATTTTCTCTCCCACCTGCCACTCCTCGTAGTTTTTAGCCCGGCACACAATGCCGGTTGTAACCCGGCAGAAACAGTGACCAGCAGATCACGCTTGGCCGACCAGAGATAATTCTCCAATGAAATCAGCCTTTGTGTCAACAGCGGTGTCTGCAGAGCATCGAAGTCATTATTGCGAGCACGTAATGTCCCCGCTTTCTGGCAAACTAATTACTACACGCTTCGCCAAGTCACTGTTGCACAAAGCGCTCGGTTCAAGACGTATGCAAGCATTGATACAAGAATGCATACAGACGCACACCAATACACAGCCACACAATCAGGCGTAGACTTATACACGACTTTTACCAGTGTACGAACATAGATAAAAACAGAAAAACGCACACACTGTCTCTTTCGTCCGGTACCCTGATCAGAAAAAGTAAACTTTAAAGTTAAGCTATAATGTGCCCTTTCAGTTGTGTAGGATTTTTAATTGTAGATTATATAACATTGCAAAATCCCACACGTCCAAAAGGGCAGTTTATAGTCAGACTTTCAAACTTTTCCTTAAACTTAATTTATTCCAAACACATTTTAAACTCTTTTTAAATCTATTTAAGGACCATATGACCTTTATGCTCCCCTTCTTGATCGCGATAAGAAAGGACATATTTTTCATTATTACCGTCAATATCCGGCTGTTTTAACAGACAATTTTTAGATTTAAAAAAATTATAAAACTAACCCCTAACCCCAAACCTTAACCCTAACCCTAGCCCCTAACAAACAACCGGATATTGACGGTGTAAATGAAAAACATGTTTTTTCTTAATGAAGATCAAAAAGGGGTGCCTAAACGTAATGTAGTATTTAACCTATAGATGAGACCCTAATTGATACTACGACTTTAGGCCAGAGTGCACATGAAAGTAATAGCGATGAAGGACTACTCCACACTACTCAGAGCTCCAGAATTAGAATCGCATAACTAGTTGCAATATAACATCAAATTTCGGACACTAAGACCGTCAGCTGCCGCCTTCTAGTACATATGAAAAAAATGAATTGTGGGTGTTGACATAAAAGTAATAAGATAATGAAAATCATATAGATGCTAGGGCTTGACCTGACCAGCTGATTGATCGTAGGGGCCTCTCCGACCGACCGACCGACCGACCGTCCAGCCCAAATAAGGGCCAGATTAGAATGTTGTATGTCATGGACTGTTCAACAAACTGATTCCTTAAGCATCACGGGTCGCCACCCTCGGCCGGCCGGTGGCCCCATTGAGAGGGATTTTACCCCTCTTCAGAGGTACCGTCCCCGTATTCTGCTAGCTCAGACGACAGATGTATTTTATAACATAATCAATAAGGATATTACTCGTTATCTCTAATTTTTCATATGTAAATAGTCTAAAAATATAAGTGGGGCATCCTGTATAGTGGTAATAATGCTAAAGCCCCAAAACCACGTTTGACCCCATAGTCATTACCTGATGAAGGTTCTATTGGAACAAATCCTACATAAAACACTACCTATACAATATACTATTTCTAATTGTCTAAAAATTTAGAAAAATAATTGAAACTAGATACCCACCACCAGTCAGCCTGACTGCCCCTTCCACAAACAAATAAATTATACACCAATATCTAACTCCCTCAATACCCCCATACAAAAAAATAAAATAAAAAAATTCAATTTACCTACAATACGCCACAATTTAATAATAATCCACTTTGCTTTTATTTAAAATATTAAATCCATTAGTAATCCTCCTTAGTAAATAATGTTCTAAATACCTTTAACACGTACACCACCTTCCAATAAAAACCTAGTATCTACAAAAAATGTACATCTGCCTAACCGACATTATAATAATTACTATAAATCTCCCGAGTTTAATATTACTCACAATACCAATTCTATCACGACTGGCAAGTCACTTATATTTTTTAAACATTAGTCCAGCTTAAATACCTACACTTACAGTTATTCATGTTTACCCTCCCCCCACAGTATTTTAAAAAAATCTTTAATCCATATGTATATATATATATATATATATATATATATATATATATATATATATATATATATATTGGTTTGCTGGTTGGTTTTGAAGACTATCACAATGCAAGTGTAAAGAAAAAGGAGATAACTGTGGTGTTGTTTGTTAACCTGTGATTTTTTCTCAATATTTCGGGATAAAAATCCCATCTACAGGAGATTACTAAAACTGAAGTTGTTGCTAGTGGCTGTTCACTATATATATATATATATATATATATATATATATATATATATATATATATATATATATTTATATATATATCATAAAGTAATGACCGTCTCTTGTTTACAGAATAAATCACTCTGGTGATCGTAAAATATATAAACATATGTATGTATTTAATAGTTTAAACATCGCCTCTTAACGGCAGCTGTTATGCATGAATGGCCGAGAGGTTAACGAATCGGGCGGAGGAAAAGTAAGTCGGGTTCAGCTTCTGTTCTGAGGTAGTCGCTGTGTCTAGCCACACTGAAGAGACGCAAAACATCGATACACAGTGTCTGTGGATGACCCATATATGTATACACTTATATATATATATATATATATAATATATATATATATATATATATGTGTGTGTGTGTGTGTGGTATAGTGAGAAATTTGAAAAAAAACAGGTTTTAATAAAAATGAGTGTTTTAAACCTGTTTTTTCAAATATTACTATACTACATACCGTCGGATTCACTTCCATTCTCTTTCCATATATATATATAATATATATATATATATATATATAATATTACAAAAATTGTAGCTAGAACACTTAAAAGAAGAAAAACAAGGTAAAGATATAAGAAAATAATAATAAGAAACGTTTATCATACATGTATGCTGTGTATGTAATAAATTAAAGTCTACAGTAATATAACACACATGACCAGAAAAAAAGGAACAGCCGAGATCATTTCGATTAAAAGAACAATGATTATGTACGTTCACATTTGTGCATATATGCTGTGGTCTCTGTATTGTGATAACATAAAAAGAAGTGGTTTTACCTTTGTGATTTCTTAATGTGATTTCTTCCAGAATATGAAGGATAATCGCCTTCAATTAATTCACAGCCAAAGAGACAAGGCAACACACCGTAAAAACGCACTTACCTGAAAGGGAAAAAGAAAACAGAACATTATGATGAGAAACAATTTTCTTTTGGAATATATATATATATATATATATATATATATATATATCTTATTATAATGGAGATTGTGTGTTTTTCTGTCTGTAACCGAAACTAAATCACGACTCAAGTCACAATTCCCTTAGTAATTGATGTCACATTCACCATGAATTTATCCTTATTTAAAGCTCAATTATTAATAAAATTGTTTTACATTATTTATACTGTTAACCATATCCACATACTAATAACATGCAATTGTATTTATATATAACAAAAACAGCGGTTTACAGTGTGAACGGCAGGCTAATTTGCATATTGATATTAAAAATGTAATTTTTAATAAATATATGCTTAGTATTATTGGTTTCTAACTGTTTGGTTTTATCTTAATGAATATAGCAAACATCTCTTCAATGAATCTTAAATGAAATCCATTAACAAGAAAAAATAACTGTAATTTTATTCTTTACTTCCTCTTTTAACTAAATACTTAAATTAGAAAAAAATAACAATGAAAGACGAGAGTGATGGAAGAGTAAAATTTCAGTTTTTCTATTTTCAATCATATCCCCTCTGTTTCAAATCTTTTTATCTGCATTCTTATTTAGTTTCATTAGCGTTTCTAATTTAATCGATATTTCATTACATTAAAACTTAAATACTTGCACCCGGAGGGTGCATATATTTGCTAGTATAAGTAAAATATAACAAAAGACTTAGAATTTTTGCATTATAGTCTATTTCAGGAAGCTTAGACAAAGTGTCTAACTCTCCCAAATCCTGGTTAGGGACCAGAATAAAGACCAGAATAAAGAGAGGAAATGATTTAAACAAATATATTAACCACAAACGAGAAGGTAACCGCGAGGCTGTCTTATCAGCTATCCGCTGAAATATTAACTCTCACTTAAGTGCAGAACCTGCTGCCAATTATAGTTGGAAGAGTTCATATGTGCGTGGTAAATTACCATAACATATCATACGTGTATTCATTTTGATGGAGTTATATATCTTGGTAGTAATATCTCATCTACAGAAACCGATGTAATTTTACGCAAAATAAAGGGATGAATTGTTATAGACAGATAATCGATAATATTAAATCTGATCTCTGACAAGAGAAAGCGGAATTCCTTCCAAGTTGTAGTCGTGTCAGTACATTAGTACCAAGTACCGAAAGTACTTGGGATAAAAACTTCGGTGAACTAATTCACGGATTCCATCCAAATGTAAAAACGTTGGTCAGAAAGCTTGATAAGATCGTTAATAAAATTGTTAAACAGGAGACGTGCCTGTTGTTTAAGTCTCCATGTATAAATTAAAGATTGCTGCCCAAATACACACACACACACACATATATATATATATAGGGATTTGTAATTTATTTTTTAAATTAAAGTTTATCAAATATACTTATGAAAATAACTTGGAATACGATGCTTCTCCCATAATAATGATATCTCATGTGGGTGCACTACTTAACGGAACGATTGGAGACAAATCATAGGAACAGCGCCCGACAGAAGAACAGCTGTACTGCCACTTGCCTCCATCCGGGAAAATCAAACAAGACATGCTGGAAAAGTAAAGAATGGTTTTAAACTGTTAGTGTTACAAATGCGTTTGTCTAATTCATTTCGGGATCATGTGACAGCCACCCTCTCACAACAAACCTAAGTAAAGTAAAGTCGTCGGGGCGGCTTAATGTTGCTATGAGCCATACAGCGAGGGAGTCTATCCTCTTTTCACTAGGGCTAGAACAAGGAGATTGCTTTTGCGTGTGAGCGCCACACCTACTATGAGCTCCTTACTTTACCGCACAGATCCCTGTGCTACTCATACGCTGAGTTGGCGAGGATCGGTATCGAACTAGGAACCTCATGGTTTCTAGCCAAACGCTCTACCGACTGAGCTAACGACCAATAATGCAATAAAGTAAAAATATGAAGTCGACCTATTGTCAGTATCAGCAGGACAACGAGGGAGTATATCCACTTTTCACTAGTGCAAGAACAGGGAGATTGTTTTTACACCTTAGGTGGAGCGACACACCTAGCGTCTACTCCTTTACAGCTGACTATTCATTGTGTTCCTACGTTTGGTTTTCTCTTCACGT
>CM042158.1:15023877-15026377 GCA_023376005.1 Doryteuthis pealeii | reverse complement strand
TCACCCGAGTTTTTTCTTCCGATTATATACCCGATGTTGGGTATACAACACAAGTAAGGAAAGACTAATTGCAGCAGCCGGGAAAAGCAATTACAACATATTGACAAACAGAATTACATAAAAAACTAAAAAAAAAGAAAAGAAATGGGAAGAAAAACAACTACATGGGTACTTTAAGCGCCAAACTCAAAAGATATCACATCAGAAGACATGGACATGGCTACGAAAAGGAAACATCAATAGAGAAACCAAATTCCTTATAATGGCAGCAGAAGACAATGCCATTAGAACAAACTATATTAAATAGACTAGCAAATGTATGCACCCTCCGGGTGCAAGTATTTAAGTTTTAATGTAATAGAATATTATATTGAATTAGAAAGGCTAATGAAACTAAAAAGAAAGCAGATAAAAAAGACTTGATACAGAGGGGGGTATAATAGAAAAATGGAACAACTGAAACTTACTCTTCCATTACTTCTGTCTTTCATTGTTAAATTTTCCTAATTTAATTATTTAGTTAAAATAGGAAGTAAAGCATAAAATAACAGTTATTTCTTTTTATCAATGGATTTCTTTTAAGATTTATCCCCGAGATTTTTGCTCATATTCATTAAGATAGAACCAAAGAATTAAAAATCCCTAATACTAAGCACATATTTATTAGAATCATTTTTTAAATATCAATATGCAAATTAACCTTCCCGTTCACACTGGAAACCACTATTTTCTTGTATATATAAATACAATTGCATTTTATTAGCATGTAGATATAGTGAACAGTATTAATAATGTAAAACAATTTTATCAATAATTGAGAGGTTTAAATAAAAGTAAAACCATGGAGAATGTGACGTTAATAACTAAGAGAATTGTGACTTGAGTAGTAATAGTTTCGGTTACAGACAGGAAAACACACAATCTCCATTATAATAAGATAAGACGTAGCACAATAGCAAGTGCAGAATGTGTGAAGATAGAGACAAACCGGCCAATCATATAATAGCAGAATACAGCAAACTAGCATAAAGAGAGTACATGACTCTGTGGGAAAAGTCATCCGCTGGGAATTGAGCAAGAACATTCCTAGAGAATGAGGCGCATATAATTGTCTAGGACTTGAGGTACAGACGGATCACATAATCCCGGCCAGGAAAAAGAATTGAAAAAACTGTGGAATATGAGGATGAAAGTGATACTAATTGCACTTGGTGCACTTGGATTTATCGCTAGAAGCTTAAAAAACTGATTAGAGGAATTGGAAATTAGAGCAAGAATTGATACCATCCAGGCAACAGAATTGTTAAAATTGGCTAGAATACAGAGAAGTGTACAGGAGACCTGCAGAGACGTGTTGTCGCTCAGACTCCAGTGATAGACCATCAGCTTGGGAGTCGAAGTGAAAAATGAAAAAGTAGAGATGTTAGGAAAATGGAAATGAAAGAAAAAAAGAAGTGAAGAGAAGAAGGAAAGAGAAGAAATGTAACAAAATCCGAGGAAGAAGTAAAATAAAAAAAATGTACTTTGAGAACAATAAATGAAAGTGCAAAGGAGAAAAATAGGATTAAAGAAGAAAGAAAGAAAAAAAGAAAGAAAGAAAGAAGAAGAAGAAGAAAAAGAAGAAGAAGAAGAAGAAGAAGAAGAAAATGGAGATGGACACTGAGAGGTGTTGGGTGGTGCAAACGTGGAGATTGAAGAATAGATGAGTGGTTAAATTTTTTATTTGATATGAAATAAAAAAACATCATTCAGAGAATAACCAAGAAAAATATTGGAGAGAGAGAGAGAGAGAGAGAGAGAGAGAGAGAGGAGAGAGAGAGAGAGAGAGAGAGAGAGAGAGAGATGACGATGTAGAAAAGGGATAACTAGGAGTCGGAATTAGAGGTCAATGTAAAGGAAGGCACATCAATAGAAGAAGAAGAAGAAGAAGAAGAAGAAGAAGAAGAAGAAGAAGAAGAAGAATGAGGGAGCCAATCAAAAAGTTAGACGAAAGAGAACAGGAGTGGATAGAAGATAAGAGAAAAGAGAATAAACTGAAAGGGTAAAAAAGAAATTAAGAAAATTCCAAGGAGAAAAATAGTATGAAATAAAATGGTAACCTGAATGTCTGAAGAAGAAGGAAGTTAATTCGATTTCATAGTAAGCACAACACGTGTTTTGTATTTTGAAAAATCATTATCAAGCTGATACAACGAACGTTTCTGTTGAGACTTATTCCAATATATATTATAAAATGGAAATAAATGTAAGAAAAATTAAAAAGAACTCTGCAGACATTTTTATTACAGTATATATATATATATATATATATATATATATATATATATATATATATATATATATATACATATATAATATATATGTGTATATTACAGTATATATATATATATATTATAATGTATATGTATATATATACAATATATATACATTTTTTCTCATAATTTCATTATATTTTTAATTTTTATATATATATATGTATATAACAAGTAAAAAACTTTAA
>CM042158.1:14978877-15016377 GCA_023376005.1 Doryteuthis pealeii | reverse complement strand
CTCACAAGGACACTTTTCTCATTTACACCGTCAAAATCGGGTTGTTTGTTAAAGTTAGGGTTTAGGGTTAGGGTTAGGGTTAGGTGTTAGGGTTTTAATTTTTTTTAAACTCTAAAAATCTTCTGATAACAATTAACCGGATTTTGACGGTATAAATGGAAAAAATGTCCCCAAGAATGGAGATCGCAAAAGGGGTGCCTAAAGGTCATATGGTCCCAATTTTCGTCATAAACATAAACTGAAATGCCATTAATACGTTTCAGCATTAATTCTTTAGGTTGCATTTTTTGAATAAGAAATAAAGCACTGTTTCTTATAAAACACAATGAAATAAAATGTAACTGAATTATGTGTTGTAATATGTTTAATGTTTATTCTTTTATGATAGTATCTTCCTTGGCGTAATACTTGTGAAAAGTTAAATGTTTTTAGTGAACTTATTATGTGTTTCTGAAAGTCGGTCATAACTCGAAGTTTAGTTCTACACGAAGCCAAAAATCGACAGTGAGAGTTTGTAAGTCAGAAAACTTGTAAGTTTGGGAACTCTTATGCAAGTTACCACAGTATCTATAACATACAATTCTTTCGCTCACACTCTCTCTCTCTCTCTCTCTCTCTCTCTCTCTCTATATATATATAATATATATATTATATATATATATATATATATATAATATTCATTTACTTTTAATAATTTTATACAAATAAATATGTATATAAGAATATATATCTATACATATATCTATATGCATATATATTAGTATATACATACACATGCATATATATATATATAATATGCATATGTATGTATTCATATATATGCACACACACATACACACACACACACAGATATATATATATATATATATATATATATATATATATATATATCTTAAATACATTCAGAGAGCGATGGAAAAAGTATATATATATTATATATATATATATATATATAGAGAGAGAGAGAGAGAGAGAGACAGACAGACAGAGACAGAGAGACATAGACAGAGAGACAGACAGACAAAGCGAGGAGAGAGAGAGAGAGAGAGAGAGAGAGAGAGAGAGAGAGAGAGAGGAGAGAGAGAGGGGGGTGAATGGATGGGAGATTGACTGTTTGATTGATTGATTGATTGATTGATATAACCAGAGAACCGGAAACGTAAAATTGATCGTCTTAAGTACTAAATCATCGAGCAAACTATATCGACCAAATCTAATACCTACATCTCAAGGCTATGCCAAAGTACGTATTGCAACAACCCCACTGCCACGGAAGGATCTGACACAAGGTCAACGTTTAACGTTGCTATAAATGAACATTTCTTTCGTCTCAGAGATACGTTTTCGTACCAAGTGCTCTATCCATCATACCATTTGATCTTATTAGTAGTTGACAGGGTTAGTTGAGTTCATGCCTTTCTCAATGGCATTAGTGACAAATCCGATATAAAGTGTGACAGGTAATACTATTTATTTATTCATTTATTTTTAGCGTTGATTTTTTTTTCTGTTTAATATTTAAAATTAAAGCAAAAAATATTTTAAAACATGCGAATATTAAAATATGGCTTCATTGAAAACATACATAGACTCTTACACACACAACATATAGACACAGACACAGACAAACACACACACACACACACACACACACACAGACAGAGAAAAAAATATATATGGAAATACGATGGGGAAATTAATCCGACAATATGTGAAGAAAATATTTTCAAAAAATATAACAAACACAGGATGTTACGATCAGAAGAAACAATTTTATGTGTCTATACTTTAGTATTTCGGTATTAAACCATCATCAGGACACTGTTACAGAAATCTTTTGTAAGGGTGAAAAATAAAAAATGTTAAGTGTATAGTCAATGTGTGAATGTAATGTTATTAACCGTTAATTTTTATATGTGTGTTTGTTTACGAAAGCTGATGACGTGATCATTGCATGTGAGAAAATGGAAAATGAAGATCATAGGATGACGCATGCAGAACGTGAATAGGCCGAGAAGAAATGCTAACAAAGATATGACGTATTTCATATGGATATTAATGTTTAGAAAAATAAGAAGATTAATAGATAAAACATTTAATATATATATATAGAACAAAACAATACATAAACACATATATATCCATATATACGCAGATCGATATATAATTATATCGTATATATGGATATATATGTGTTTATGTATTGTTTTGTTCTATATATACATGAGTAAGATCATATCTCCACAGATCTCCAGGACTCTGCTGACTATTCTTGCAAATCTGAATAGTTCTATTTCTCTGGATCGCCCTTATTCTCCCTCTGATATCCAATTACTTCCGCCTTTTTTCAAATCCATTTGTTATCGTTCCAACTACAACAACAACAATTGGTATCATCTCCACCCTTATGTTCAACAGTTCTTTTTTTAAGTCTCTGCAAAGGTCCAATATTTCTGATGTAAGGTGTGCTCCAATTCCCACCCTGAATTGATAGGCTAGCCGAAGTACGTGGTTTACTCCTCCGCGCCTATCAACACCATAATGCGTGGCTGATTCACTACTTAAACACTGATGCTTGTCGCAGTTCACTTGCAACCATTGAGGAAGAACTTACGACTATTGGCAAAGGAACTGAGGTCTCTTTACCAGAAGAACCAAAGGATTCTTTATCAGCGGATTACCAAGGATCCAATTTCACTGGACAAGTGCTCTTGCTTAAAGACTACAGGATGGCCCATAAGATTGTAACACAAGTGTTTATCTATCTTTTTGCTTTCTTTTATTTTTACTCTCAGCTCCAACGCAACGGCAAAATCCACAAGATGACAAGTTCTTTTTTTGTCGTTAATTAACACTAAATCTGGAATTCTGGTCGGGATTTGCATCTCAAAATCCATGAGAACCTTATGTGTCTTAATCTCTAGGAAAGCGCGTGGTGTAATGGTTAAACTCATGGGAAATGAACTCGTCGCCTGAGTTCAAATTCTGAAGTTGGTAATTGCATTTATTTAGCGCTAATACCATTGGGAAAGGTCTGAATCCTACTCTCTCTCCAGCTATGGATAAATAGTAGGGCAGACTGGGCTCTTTAACCTTTGTTAGGTAACCGGTCTAGGAGAAGGAAAACTGAATGAATGAATGAATTAAATCTGTTGAACTCCGCTTAAGAAATTGACTTTGTGCCACATCCTGCTCGTGCGCAGGGGTTGGTAAATATATATATGTGTCTTAATCTGTAGGGCGGATTCCGCTTTGTGCATATGCCATTAAGTAGCATGGTTAAAATTAAATTTCTTGCACAGTTCCCAGTGGATCACCATTTCCACCTAGACGTACCTTATTACTTCTGACCGACCAGTTACCGTACAAAACTTAAAGACCCTAGTCTTTCTTACTATTTGTAGAGTTGTCCTGGGTATGACACTATACTCTATCTAGTGGTGATGCTCTAGTTGTGGAGCTTTGGGGAGTTCGGAGACCCCTTTATTTCCATTATTCCCAGGTCGTCTCTGACCTGGATTGGTAGTAGCTGGTATGAAATCTCCCCAATGAAGCCACCTGCTGTCCGCGGTGCCGACCCGTGATGCCTAAGGATGGAACAGTCCACGTTGGGCCTTACTTATGCTAGACGGGCGGTCGGAGAGACCCCCTTCAATCAATCGCATGTCACATCAAGTCCTAGCACTAGTGCTAGTATGACAAGACTAAATTACATTTACTCGATGTAATAGTTTGATATATATATATTTACCAACCCCTCCGCACGAGCAGGATGTGACACAAGGTCAATTTCTTAAGCGGAGTTAACAGGTTTGAATTCAGAGTTTTCCTTCTCCTATACCGGTTGCTTTACCAAGGTTAAAGAGCCCTGTCTGCCGAACTATTTACCCATATATGGAAGGAGAGTATAATTCATACCTTTCCAAAGGGTATTAGCGCTAAATGAAATGCAATTACCACGTCCAGGATTTGAACTCTGGGCGACGAGACAATTTTCCCAGACTTTACCATTACACCCGGGCTCCTTAATAGTAATAGTTTGATATAATGCCACAATAATGAGTTATTTTAACATCCTTATTTGTGAATTGTAAGATAAATTTGCTAACCATCTATAATTGTGTGGTTTTATATATTATGTTTTATATCCTTTTTAAAAGGAACTTGTATGTCGTCTTATGTCCACCGTCTCATTATTATGATTAAACAAGAAAACCATTTATTTTCACGCATAGATAGTGTCAGTAATTATTTAAAACGTTAAATTGAATTGACGGAGTTTTTTCTGTCTTTTTTTCTGTTGGTGCACTTTCTCTGATTGTTTTCAATCAAACGACAAACTCTTTTTTTCTTCTTCTATATTCAGAAGCGCAAATTTCAGTAGGTTTTTTTAATCTAATTTATCGCCTCCAAGAGTTGTCCCAGGTGGGTTTTAGTGTAAGACTAAAGATGTTTTAGTTTACAGTACTGTTCATTAGCAGGCAATCGCGCCATGTCAGTTGAGGTCTAGGAAAAGGCGAGAATACATTTTTTTTTACATTTTTCATAGCGCTAATGTCCTTTGGAAATGTATGAATCCACTGCCTTCTATGGGTAGAGTGAAGGGCAGAATGGGCTCTTTAACCATAGCAAATAAAACATGGTTAAATTCCGTTTAAACATATGTCACGTTCTGTTCGTGTGGCAGGGATGAGTACATATATAGGGTGATCCACAAAAACGGACTTAAAAAAAAGTCAGGCCTGTTTTTTGTTTGGGGAGTCACCTATATATATATATATATATATATATATATATATATATATAGGATATATTATATATATATAAGCGTGTTGTAGATCTTGTTTGATTGTAAAAATACTACCAAACATCAACCAGGAAGAAAAAAATTTTTTTGAAAAAAAGAAAAGACCAAGATATTCGTACCAACAAAAATAATCTATGGTATAGTATTTGGCCAAAAGAAAAACAATTTATATGCATATATATGTATATAAGATATATATATATTCATATAACCGCTAGGAGAAGCTAATTTGTAAAAAGTGCTCGATACCTAAGTAGAGCCAAGTAATAAGGATATCTACTGAGTCAGACGAACCTACTATTAGTTTCGCATAAAGCTCTTCAGGGCTAAAATCTATATATATATTTCTGATATATACATCAGAAGATGAAGTTTCTACTTCGAAATCGATAAGACAAAAATAACATCGTTTTGTTTTTATTTGTTATACGCATTGTAATTGCCTTCAAATCATTAATATATATATATGTGTGTGCCTAAATATATATAATATATATATATATATATATATATATATATATATATGATATTCATTCCCTGGTGAATATATTATGATAACTACATTATTATATTATAGCACATTAATGCTTCACACTAATGCCCTAACCTGATATATGTACTTCCGAAAAACAGATACAGATACAAAAATATATCTCAATATATATATATATATATATATATATATAAAGGGTGACCAAAAATACAGGCCTGACTTTCAAAAACAGTCTGTTTTTTGGTTCAACGTGTATATGAAATACGCCGACTGTATCCACCGCAGATTGTTCATCTCTACCCCGACAAATGGGCGCCCTGAGAATAACACTAAACGGTATTTGACAACGTGGCTCTGGTTTTGTAATATTAGGGGAATAGGCAATTATACCTACGATTGAATCACTTTGGGCAGGTGTGTGTTAGTAACTTTTAGAATTCTATTTATGGGTCAAATAGATCAGTTATATTGGTTTGTTTTCGTTTCATTTCGTTGTGTAATGGCATATCAACCATCGTCTGTCAAAGCCATCCATATAGAAAAAAAGTAACAATCCATCACTCAATGAGTCCCACGCCTCACTCATAAGACAACAACTTTTGGCAACATTAGACTTTATCCATCAATATAGTCTCGTTCTAAACTGGTTCCAACACTTCTCTAAAAATTCGATGCATTTTTTGTAGAACGATTTGTCTTCGGCCTCAAAATACGCCTCAGTTTCCGATATCACTTTTTCATTGGAGCCAAAACTCTTTCCCGCTAGCATTCTCTTGAGGTCTGCAAACAACCAGTAGTCGCTGCGGGCCAGATCTGGAGAATAGGGTGGGTGCGGAAGCAATTAGAAATACAATTCATGTAGTTTTGCTATCGTTGCGATCGAATTGTGACACGGTGCATTGTCTTGGTGAAACACATCCGACGGTATGGGGGGGGGCTTATCTTTAATGAATTTATTAGTCCAAAAATGAGCGTAATGACGCGACTAGTGTTTGAAATCTCTTACTATGATGTCGAGGTCTAGCATGTTAGCTAATATGCCAGGAGACTCTCCCCCAGGTATTGAAGTGTCTGATTTTTCAAGATCACTGGAAAGATAAATTGGTACCATTATAGTATGTAGCCTACCTTTTGAATGTGGCCTACGAAATCATGTCTCTTTTATAGTATGTGGCCTACCTTCTGAATGTGGCCTACAAAATCATGTCGCTCTTATAGTATGTGACCTACCTTTTGAATGTGGCCTACGAAAGAAATCATAGGAAATGGATTCGTCGCCACGAGTTCAAATCCTGGACGCGGTAACTGCATTTTCACTTAGCGCTAATATCCTTAGGAAAGGAATGAATCCAATTCTCCCTCCAGCTATTGGTAAATAGTAGGGTAGACCGGGCTCTTTAACCTTGGTTAGGCAACCGGTCTTGGAGAAGGAAAACTCTGAATTCAAACCTGTTAAACACCGCTTAAGAAATTGACCTTGTGTCACATCCTACTCGTGCAGAGTGCTTGGTAAATATATATAACAAAATAGTTCAATATATAAAAGGTATTATAATCTTGATCTTTTTTCTTTCTTTCCTTATTTTTCTCTTTTCATGAGAAATAAAGGAGTGCAGTTTATGGTGGGAATAATTTGCAGAATGAGTTTCAAAATAGTATCTCTCATCTAGCGCAGGTGATAGATTACCTTGTTGATATCGGCCACTTCGCCAACTTTACTTTGATTGGCGTTTTAAGGTAAAACGTAGGGCATTTTTTAAAAATTAACAGAATTATATATTACCACATTTGGTACATCAATATACATCAATGGTTCGATGGGGCTTGTGAAAAGAAGGTTAGGAACCACTGGGATAGGGTATCTCATTCTGTTATGCTTTTGTTTTACACACCGTTTGTGCAATGCTACTTTGTGTACATGCATAAAGACTGTAAGTAAAAAGTAAGTAAGGTCAACGGGGTGGCCTAAAGTCGGTATCAGCAAAACAGAGAGGAGGTCTATCTCATTTTCACCAGCTCTAGACCAAGGAGATTGTTTTGGCGTCTGAGGTGGAGCGCCTCACCTACCATCAGTTCCTCATTTTACCGCACAGATCCCTGTGTTACTCATTCGCTGAGTTGGCGAGGAGCGGTATCGAACCAGTAAACTTGCGATTCCCAGGCAAGTGCGCTACCGACTGAGCTAAACCGGCTCTAAAAAATGTGGAACGCTTCACGAATTTTTGTGTCATCCTTGCACAGGGGTCATTCTAATCTTTTCTCTATCGTTCCAATTGTTATATTGTTATTATATATTAATAGTAGGTTGTAATGTTAATGTTATAATATGAATTAGTTGCCCAAAGAAGGCGAAAGACATCGAGAAAAAAAACCTGTCAATCAACCTCCCCTCCCTTGACATCCAATAGCTTTAATATTATAAACCAAACAATGAAGCTCACCAGACGAAAACGAACTTTTTGATTATTATGATTAATAAGATTCTAGTTTGGGTTTTATCAGCCTTTCAACAAACATCAGATTGGCCAGACAAATAATGGGAAGTGGATGTCTCTTGAAACATAACGAAACTAATAAAATATCTGGGAACCTTTTATGGCGATGACAAAAACAGGAACATGAGGGCTCGCAATAAAGCAATGTCGCTTGTGTTACTGAAAACTTTCGTCTCTATAGATGATAGACTTTCAATTATTTTGATTTATCAACTGTCATATACACATATAGAACACTCAAAGAACTTCAATACGTTGAACAATTATTTATGACTGAATACAACTGCAATTACCGTTATATACATATATTATTTGTTTTAAAGTATATACTCACACACATACACCCATATATATATATATGTAAATTCTCTCTCTCTCTCTCTCTCTCTATATATATATATATATATATATATATATATGAGTAAGAAAAGGTGGAATGAAACATCACACAATGCTGTTAAAGAAGAAAACAATTTATAATATAATCATAGCTGATACTGATCAATATTTCGATTTTACAAAATCATCATCAGAGCTCATTCACTCCCGTAGTTGTTTGGGTCGGAGAGGAAAGTCAAAATGAGTTTATAAAACAAAAAAACCTTAATACTGCAAAAAACGAAAGACGTTACAATATTCACCAACGTGGGCATTTCGCGCCATATATATGTCGGGCATGTCTCATGTATATCTTTTGTCAACAAATGTAGCGAATTTTTGAGATGTTGGCAACAAGACGAAACAATTTAAACAGAAGGGGATGGGTGTTAAGAAATGTGACGGTTGGAATTCAATATATATATATATATTGCTACTGCTAACACACGGTTGGAATTCAATATATATATATATATATTGCTACTGCTAACACACTCTTCTACCTGGATTTTAATAGCATGTCAAACCCTCAAAAATACTCCAATTTTATAGTTCTTCCATAATGCCCCCTTTCAAAAAATCTAAAAAAATTTGTTCAAATAAGAAATTTTCTCCTGACGATACCTAAGGTCGAAACTACTTGAGAATAAATAATATATATATATATATATATATAAAATATTCCTGTTTGTCTATATATATATATATATATATATATATATATATATATATATATATGCAATATAAGACTTCACGCATGCTTCTAAATTATTTAGTTAAGAATTAATAAAGAAAAGATGAAATTTTTTTTTTCAAAAACTAGATAAAATATAGCTTCTTCCAACCCTTCATCATTTTAAATCTAAATGAATAATAATCTTTTTTTTTTATTGATAATTAAAAAAAAATAGTCTCTTTAATTTTACAACTGAAAAAAATTAAGAGGAAAATTCAGTTGACTGTTATTATTGTAAATTCAAATATAACATCTAAACCGGAAACAAAACACACAGAATTGAGTACAATAAATAAGTCCAATCATTTCTCAACAGAATTTTATAAAGATAAGATATCCGTTTTGTTTTTATTTTAAATTTTAAATTTCCTATTATCTTCCCAATATCGTAATATCGTATTAGTTTAATGCTTCAAAAGAGTCCAGTCAAAATATTTTTTCCATTAAAGATTACTCTTAAAAGGTTTATTTTTTTCCCTTTGAGAGAATTTAAAAAAAAATATTTCACTAATTCTTATACATATATATATATATATATATATATATATATATATATATATATATATATATATATATATATTATCCTTCAGTTATCTTTGTTTCTCCCTGTATTATTTTCTAAAGGTCAAAATTTATATACCAGTTTTATTTAATATGATTTTATTTGTCAATGATTTTATATTTCAAATTCTTTTACCCGATATTTTTTCTGATATATTAAGGTTTTCATTAATCTATTTATCTGAAATATTATATATAATATATATATATATATATATATATATATATATATATATATATATATATATATATATGTCTATGTATGATTATATGTGGATATGCGTATATATGGATTATATGTATTTATATTATCTTTTTTTCTAATCTTTTCTAAATCCAACACACGCATACACACACATACACGCATATGGGCAAGGCACACACATACAAATAAACACTCACATATCCCACAAACACACACACAGACACGGTAAACAAGTAAAGGCAAAATGTATGTATATATATATATATTTATACATACACATAAATATTATTTTTAAAAATCAACTCGGTCTTAAGAACACACACACACACACACACACACACACACACGCACACACAAACATAGACACGCAAAAGCCCCTACAGACCAACAGGTGAATGTAATAAAATTGGAAAAAAAAGAATGAGATGGCCCTGAAAATTACACACACACACACACACACACACACACACACACACACACACACACACACACTCTCCCTCTCTCTCTCTCTCTCTCTCTCTCTCTCTCTCTCTCTCTCTCTCACACACACACACACACATACACAAGATATAAGACACAAAGCAGAATGGACGATTACTAACAACAGCTTCAGTTTCAGAAATCTTCTGTCGAAGAGATTTTATCTCGTAATATTAAGAAAAAACTAAAGGTTAGCAAACAACATCATAGTTACCTTACTTTACTTTACACTTGCATTATGATAGCCTTCAAAACCAACCACCAAACCAATATAAACGCAATGCTTCGAGTAAATTATAAAACACACATATATATATATATATTATATATATATATATGTATGTGTGTGTATGTGTGTGTGTGTGGGGGTTGATAGATAGATAGATAGATAGATATGATCAAACTAAGATAAATACTTAGATAGATATGAACATACTTAGTGTTGATATCAAAAACAGGCAAATTTGAAGGAAGTTTCTGCCTCGTTCAAGAAGAGTCCAAGTGAAATCGTGGTCAGTATCAAAAGAATCTGACTTGACCCAGGGGTCAAAATCAGAATTCTGGTATCTCTCCAAATTAATCAATCATTCGTATAATATAATTGGCGGAAAGGGACATTTTCCTTTTTGTCTTCCGTGTCTACATAGCAACGCGGTGTTAAGGAGTGTGGGGCAAAGCTTTGTAAGATGTCCCGCATTCCATTTCATCATCCCGTCTGATGTATTTTTCTCTCTGTTGAGAAACTAGGCACGTCGTGGTTCAAATGACTCCATTAATATATTGAAATAACTACAAACGTGTGCGTATATGACGTATCCCAGATTGGCACTGCGCTTCAGAGAAGATTGAATTAGACTAGTTAGTTCGAATAAGACTAAATTATTAACTACTGCATATGAAGCAATGAGTTTCCACACATGTTATAATAGTTAGTACTCTACGCTTGCATGCAATTGCTATAGACAGTGTGGCAATATCTCTTATAGAGAGGTAGGACACCCCCTGGAATCATTCTAAATTGTATCTGATGATGAGACTCCACCTCTGGAGATCTACAAACACACACACACATGGTAAACAAGTAAAGGCAATATATATGTACATATGTATATATGTATATATAAGGAAAAAATGAGTAAAGAAAAGAAATGTAGATGGATAAAAATGAATTTTATCGATATTACTTTTAATCGATATCACTTACACATGTGTTTCGGTCTGTTTATCAAAATGTATACGGATTTACGTTATTATTATTATTAAAATAATCAGAAGGAGTTGAAATGATGATGATAATAACAATAGGAAAAATGCATAAAATGTTCCGTACACAGATTTTGCCGACCTTCATCAGAGTGTAAGTGATATCGATTAAAAGTGATATGATAAAATTCATTTTTATCCATCTACATTTCTTTTCTTTACTCATTTTTTCCTCATATTGACGGATTCATTTCCCATTATCTCATATGTATATATATATATATAGCTAATTCTTTGTTAGTATTGGGAAATGATAATAAAGTGCTCAATTACTTCTGTAAGAGGTATATATATATATATATATATAAAATCAACTGGGTCTTAAGAACGCACACAGACACACGCGCGTGCGCTCACACAGAAAACATACACACGCAAAACCTCCTACAGACCAGATGAATGTAATAAAATTGGAAAAAAGAATCACCCCCCCCCCACACACACAATAAATAATAAGTTAATGCTTAATAATGAAACAAAAGAGTAAGCCAAGCCTGGAATGATAATCAGACATTGTTGAACAGACACACACATATTTGAGGAGGCGTCGTCGTATATGGTTATTGTCGTTGAAAATGAGCACGGGACGAGACTTTGCATTTCACATAGTGCTAATACTCTCGGGAAAGGTAAGCATTTTCCATCTAGCTATGGTAAATAATATGGTAGACTGGGTTTTTCAAACTTGGTGAGGCAACCACTCTAGAAGAAAAACTGAATTCAAACCTGTTAAATTGCGTTATGTTACATGTTCATGGTGGAGAGGTTGTTAAACATGTACAATTTATCGATAATATTTACTGTTAGAGTAATAGAATTAATAGATAGGTTCATGCCTTCGCCAAGGGCATTAGAGCGAAGTATAATGCTTTTAATTTCGTCCAGGTTTTGAACTCGTCATCGATTACGGCAATCGTACTATACTTTACGATTTTGAACTGGATCATAAAGCTGCAGAAGAAACCGAAAACATTTGTTTTACGAAAGGTAAAGGCACAATTAAAAATCATGTTGTGGTTCAGTTCTTCTAAGGTTTTCTATCTTCTGCTTGGTTACATTCGATTTTATATCTTTGTGTCGGATCACTTTCGTCGGGGTCGTCTCTTTCCCTGGTTCTGGATTTTCATCATGTTTTTTTAGTTAATTTATATTTTTGTGTACACATGAATTTCTTTCCTTCTTTGTACTCTGCTCGCTTTCCTTCTTTCTTACTTTCTTTTAATTTTTGTTTCATTTCTTTTTCTTCTCTTTTTCTTCTTGTTCATAATCTTGATTTCTATTATTATCGTGATAATATCTATAATTCAGTTAATTATTTCTTATACATATCATTAGGTAAATATTAGTAAGAATTTTCTGGCATCGCATAATATCAGATGAACACAAAGTCCGATTATTGGGGGAAGACACGCACAAACCGAAGATCATGCTGTGGTTAGTGTAAAAATTGCATGTATTTCTTTAGTTTCTCCTTTGATAGGCCCCAGAAACCGGTAAAAAAACCTAGCCCTGTACCTTCTAGACGAGGGAGCAGGTGCTGCATGAGGGAAGGGCTCCCTTAGATTCACGCTGATATCATGTTTCTTATCGGTACAGAGGCCGAAACCACCGGACACAGGACCCGAAGGCCGGGGAAGTATAGGTAAATTGTATATTTTAATAAAATCGAAAATGGAACAACTGAAGCTTACTTTTCCTTCACTCTCGTATTTCATTGCTAAATTTTCCAAATTCAACTATGTAGTTAAAGTAGGAAGTAAAGAATAAAATTACAGTTATTTCGTCTTGTTAATGGATTTCTTTTATGATTTATTCTCGAAATTTTTGCTTATATTCATTGAAGTACAACTTACAACCAAGCATATCCTTCTAAATTGTAGCAGACTTAAACATATCCGCGCCAATTACTATCAAACAAGAAACCTGAGGGACATCTTTAAGAATACAAACCCTGAAAACATTCTAAATACTATAAAAAAAGCAACCTTTTCAACAAGATATAACAGAACATAACCGAATATCTCCAGAGAACCACTACTTTAAAGACTGAAATCCAAAATAACCTATTTGGCATTAAATGACCCACAGAGGTTGATATACCGTTAAACAAAACTCAAACTATTCATTGAAATAAAACCAAATTAGAAATCAATAATACTGAGCATATATTTATCAAAATCAATGTTTTAATATCAATATGCAAATTATCTCCCCATTCACCGCTATTTTGTTTTGTATATAAATACAACTGTATTAGTATATAGATATGGCCAACAGTATTAATAATACAAACATTTTTTAATTAATAATTGAGGTTTAAATACAAAAAAAATCATGGAGAATGTGACGTAAATAACGAAGGGAATTTTGACTTTAGTAGTGATATAGTTTAGGTTACAAACATGCAAACACACAATCTCTATTATAATAACATTATTCAGATTTTTCGGACTGTTGTCCTCATCTTAATTGGTGGAGTACTATTAACAATGCAGTTGTCATAGGAAAAAAAAACTGGTTTTGATTATCACACTTTAGATTTAAGCTATCGAGACTAAATTCTCTTAGAATATACAGTCTCGTCGCCAGACAACCCAATTTTCCCATTTTAATGATCTCTTAAAAGAAAACAAAACAGCATTATGAAAAAAATAATGGTAAGATAATTTTGTTACAAAGCAGAATGCATTTTCATTGTTGTCTTTTTTCTTAATTCTTTTTTTAGAGATGTCTTTTTAAAGTCTCTTTTAGAGTTGGTGTTGGGCCTTGCTCTGTGAACTTAACTAAAAACTAGGACAGTGTTCTAGATTCTATCCAACGTGGCTTGAAGTCATAGATTGGGTTTTCTTTTCATTCAAGAGTAGACACAAATTCTAAACAATTACAACAATATTTGTTTTTTTAATAACTTATATTTTGCTAACAATTACACACATACACACACACACACACACACACGTATATATATATATATATATATATATATATATATATATATATATATATTTCTTTTAGAAAATTTAAAGGGAATTCAACGAAACAAAATCAAAACAAAGTAAAAAAACAACTTTTGACTGTTGGGAAGTGAAAGAAAAACTGACTGTGTCGAGATAATATATATTGAAATGTGCTAAATAAGTACTTGTACAGTCGGTTTAGGGATCCGAATCAGCGATAGAAATGAATTACCTAGATTTCACCTAATGGATCTTCAGGATAATTCTGACAGCTATATTTTCATAGGAATCTGAATATACCCATGACCACCTCCTAAAAAGGTTAAGATGAATTGAAACCCGATACCATCACAGGGATCAAGAGAAAATATATAAAAGAATATATAAAAGAAACCTCAGAATGTATCTGTATGCCATTTTCAATAAAGATAGCGCCCTAATGCAGATCATGGGTATATTCAGATACAGGTGAGTGGAAATGGTACCATAAACAGCCCATTGTAAGCTTTTTTCTTTACTAATTCTGTTGCTCTGTTTATAAAAAAATATAACATCGTGCTCTCAAATCTGACCTGAACTCTCTAAAATTTTACCGTTGGAAGTGAGGACAAGTTTAGAATCACCCTTATACCAAATTACCTGGAAACACACCTACATATATATATATAATTTACCAAACTTGTTGGTAAACTCTTGCGGTAAGAAAAAAACCTGGCATATAGTTTGATTGTAAAAATATACTACCAAACATCACATAAAAAACATCTAAAAAAAGAAAAGACCAAGATAGTCGTACCAACCGCAAATAATCGGTTGATACTATAATAGTTGGCAAAAAGAAAAAACAATTTATATATATATTATATATATATATATATATATATATATATATATATATATATATAAACTGCCAGATATTCTAAGCTAAAAAGTAAGAGTGCTCAATAGTCAGATTTTTACCCTGAAGAGCAAAACTTTAGTAGGTATATCTGACTCATTAAGTTTAACTTATATATATATATATATATATATATATATATATATATATATATATATCCTTGAAAAAGATGTTTTTTTAATGTTACTTACTGTTGATTAGTAACTGTGTCTCCTATTTCCGTTTATCGATTGTGTCCCGCACGTGCCATTTGATGTAAGAGACTTTGAGAGTAAATAATTTAGATATTTTACGTGAAAGACCTGCTCCGTCGTATTCACATCGATCACTTTTTCAAATACACTTTTATTTTCACTTTATCATTTTAATCATTGCTAGTTTTTCACACCAGGGCAAACTCTAGGGGTGTCACTGACGTCGGGATGACACCAATCTTATCTACACTCCGGAACTCTTCTAGGTATTTAGCAGTCATTTAGTTCTCTCAGTATATTTGCCAGACATTTAAATGACACCAACTACAATTGGTATCAATGTAGATTACATGTCCTATAACATTTTTTATCTTTCAAATTCTTCAAATAATTAAAACGTTGTAGAAGAAGAATTGAGTGAGGGTGAGAATTCTGGTCTTACACTGAAATGCTTCACTAAAGATTAAAAAAAAACATTTCTAAATTATTAACATGATCAATATAATAATAAAGTAGTTTGTAGGTGTGAGTGAGTGGGTTTATAAAAATGGAATTGTATATAAGTGTGAAGAAATGAAAAATATGGGGAGTTGTATATGAGTGTAAATGAGTGAGTGTGTGTGGGTGGGTGAGAGAGAGAGAGCTAGTGAATGTGTGTGTATGTGTGTGTGTGTGTGTGTGTGAGAGAGAGAGAGAGAGAGAGAGAGAGAGAAAGAGAGAAAGAGAGAGTTAAATGATTTATGAGAGAGTGAGTGTGTGTGTGTGAATGAGAGAGTTAGTGAATGTGTAGTGAGAGAGAAGAGTAGAGAGAGAGAAGAGAGAGAAGAGAGAGTTAAATGATTTATGAGAGAGTGAGTGTGTGTGTGTGAATGAGAGAGTAGTGAATGTGTATGTGTGTATGTGTGTGAATAAGAGTTAGTGAATGTCTGTGTTAGAGAGAGAGAGAGAGAGAGAGAGAGAGTTAAATGATGTGTATGAGAGAGAGAGAGAGAGAGAGAGAGAGAGAGAGAGGGAAAGAGAAAAAAGAAAGAGAGAGTAATTATCAAATTGTCATATACATTTCATCTACTAGATGACGAGTTATTTTCCTCTTGTTACTTGATTCTAGGTCTGGTCGTCTGGTCGGGATTGGGTGATCCGTTTGTATATATCGGATTGATTCTGTGCATATACTATTTTTCAGTATGGTCACTTAGGTATCTTGCACAATTCTCGGTAAATCACCTTTCCTAATTATGTCTACTTTTGAATTCCTTTAGTTCACGTTATCTACATTCACTTATGGGATTAACCATTTAATCTCTGTCACCACATAACCTATACTTGCTTATTTTCTTCTGCCATTAACACATAATCTGTTTCTCTCTTCCTGTCTACCATTCTTAGCTACGACAAAGAAAAATACAATAAAACCCACATCCGTTTTTATCCAAGAGGAGGTTAAAAATCTGTATAACAAAGTGACTTAGTGTCACTTTGTTTTATTCGATTTTCTTGGTAAACGGCATATCAACCTTCGCGGGATATTTGATGCTAAATCCAACCTTGTAGAAAAACAGTAGTGGTCCTATTTAACCATAGATGTGGGATAAAGTGTTCATACCTTTCCCAACGGTATTAGCTCTAAAGTGAATGTAATAGCGCGTCTTGAGTTCGAACTTGCTTACGACGATGTCGTACTTAAGCTCGTTAACCAGTACACCACGAAGACATTTTCCTTGTCACTCGGAAATCTGAAAGAACCAACAGTGACCACTGATGTTGAAATCTTGCAAGGACTAAACTAATATAAATTGATGAAAGATGTCTATGAGAAACCAACTACTGGACGTTTGACAAATTTTATTTACACTGTTTCAAACTTTTAAACGGACACTAATTGAATTTTGAGATCTCACTGGTCTTGTTGACAAGAAGTGTTTGATAGTTTTATTGAATGACTGTGTTGATTATTTGAGCAGCCATATTGTTTTAAAGATCAGAGCGCCAATAAATCTTTGTGAAGTCAATCGTTTTCTAAATGAGGTGCTAGTCAATGAATGCCGTTACTGAAAGGTATATCGAGCATTTTATTTGATAAATATACTGTATGTTCAATCAATCATATTGGTTTCGGTCTTTGGGGTACGGTCCTATTAATTTATTTGTTTGCCGCTAAAAGTACTCAGAATACCTAATGTAGTTAGAGTGTAAATTTTATGAAATATTTCTATTGTTTTTAGGGCATTTGTAGATTCTTCTCTTCTCGTTCAAAGAAAGTGTGGACCATATGACCTTTAGGCACTCCTTTTTGATCTCGATTAAGAAAGAACATGTTTTTCATTTACATCGTCAATATCCGGTTGTTTTAACAGACGATTTTTATATATTTTTGACATTATAAAACTAACCCCTATCCCTAACCCCTAACCTAACCCTAACCCATAACCCTAAACCTAACTCCGAACAAATTACCGGATATTGACGGTGTAAATGAAAAACATGTTCTTTCTTAATCGAGATCAAAAAGGGGTGCCTAAAGGTAATATGGTCCGAAAGTGTGATTAGGATTATGCTCAGATGAGCTTGAAGTTGATTCTATTTTTATTTCTAACTCTTGGCCTACTTTAAGCCGCTCACAGGGGATCTCCTGACAACACAAAAGTGATGGCTAGTTCATTATACTTACATTTGAACGGGATTGTGTTGTCGATGCAAACGAAGAGACAGTGCACTCAAAGAATGATTGGGATATATGCTTATATTATCTACTGAGTTTGTTTTGTTTTAGATATGTACACAGTCTCAGGTTTCTTACAGTACCTGCAGTTGCTTAAAGGGTCCCAATCTAATTACTTGCTTAACTTTTTCCTTTCTTTTTTGTTATTTATTGAGCTTTGTTTAGAAATGGCACACCTCTCTCAGGTTCCTTACAGTAACTGCTGTTGCTTGAGGAGTCACTCATCTATATAACATGCTTATCGCCGCTTAACCTTTTCCTTTCTGTTTCTTGTTATTTCCTCAGCTTTGTTTCCATAGTCTTTTATAATTGATTTGAATAACTCAGATTACAATAATAATAGGACTTCATTTGAATAGATTGGGAAGATTGTTGCGCGCGATTTAATCAAATCGTAGAAACAACACCCCGCAAGAATCCAGTGTACGGCCACTAGCGCCCTATCACACACATCATCCCAGTGAGAAGACATGCTGGACACTGTTGGAAAATCAAGGACGAACTCATAAATGACATTCACCTGTGGAAACCTGCACATGTGTACGCCACTGTGGGCCGTCCAGCAAAGACTTACATTCATCAACTCTGCGCGGATACTGGATGCTGCACAGATGAACTCCCGATAGTGATGAATGATAGGGACATTTGGCGAGAGATTGTTATGGATATTGAATAGAATGAGTTCCGATGAGCTTTGAAATAATCCATCAAACAGGTAAAAAATACTGAGAAAATTTGATACAGCCGTGGGGGAATTAATGTTTTTTTTTTCGTTCTATCATTTATTGGCTTTTGAATCCGATCTTATTTTCAGGAAACAAAACAGGTGAAAATACCAAAAGAGGTTTAAATTACTTTTAAAAGAAAAAAAGAATTCGATTGCCAGGGCCCGATCTTATTGTTTTCAGTTTAGGGGCTGGGTTAGCTCAGTCGGCAGAGTGTTCGGCTAGAAACCACAAGGTTCCTAGTTCGATACCCGTCCTCGCAAACTCAACGTATGAGTAGCACAGGGATCTGTGCGGTAAAGTAAGGAGCTGATGGTAGGTATGGCGCTCCACCTCAGATGCTAAAACAATCTCCTTGATCTAGCGCTAGTGAAAAGGGGATAGACTCCCTTGCTGCATGGCTGATACCGACATTAGGCCGCCCCGACGACTTTACTTTTATTTCTTCAATTGTATTGCATATTTGTTTAATTTCTTAAGACACAAATCATTTGTTAATCGCATTATCACCAGATTCCTTTTTTCATCTACCTTTATAGTTTCATATAATTGAGAAATGATATTTCAAAATAAGAAAATCGAATGATTTTCTAAATGATATTATCATATTTCCATTTTCATAAAGTAAAAATCGTTTCTTACCGTTACAAAATATCTTAGTAAGTTCTCACATTTTTAAAAATGTGATTCTTTTATGAATAAAACAAAAATAAAAGTATTCAAAGTTCTGCATTTGGAGTCAATCTTTATTGCTATTACTCCCAGGTCCACTTTAAATAACATATTAATTTTTTTAACAAAGAATTAAATGATTTTTTTCTCAGTCAAGAAGACAAGAATCTACAAATGCCCTAAAAACAATAGAATTATTTCATAAAAATTACATTGTAACTACGTTAGTTATTTTGAGTAATTTTAGCGGCAAACAAATAAAATTAATAGGACTGTGCCCCAAAACCGAAACCAATATGATTGATTGAACATACAGTATATGAAAAACTTGAATTGAAACATCGCCAGTTAGAGAACTTAAAAAGAGAGATGTTCGATAGAGATGAATGCCGAGAGAAAAGGAGTCAATGGCTCTCTGCCTATCAGGTAGTCTTGATGAGTCTTTTTTTATTTAGCAATTGTATAATCTTTACAGATCACTGCTGTGTTTACAATCCTACAACCCCACAACCAGAACCTTTCTCCTCGTAAGTCCTCAAGTGATTCATCGATCCCGCTGCAAATATGACATTGGATGGATGTTCTTCCCACTGGATCGAATGGTTCCGATGATAAAATTTGATGCTTATGCACCACCATATGTATCTTTAATGCTTTGTTACAGATAGCACAAGACCTATTGTTTGTTCCTTGAGTGTCCATGAGTTGTCCCTGATGAGATTTCCTATGATTTACATATCCAGAATCCGACAACATTATTTACATGTGTTTAATAGCATATCAACCTTCAATGCCAAAGGTGTCCTAGATGGGATAATGGGTTTCATACTTTTCCCAATGATATTAGTCCAGAAGTTTGCATAATAGTACGACTGTAAGTTAAATATGTTACAATTACTAGCAAATAAAAAACACCCACCGGGCGATGTAAAAATAGATTTTTGAAACATATTGCCTTAGGGGTGGCAGTTAAAAATTCAATGTCAGCGAGGTTGTACTCTAAGTAAGTAAAATCATCAAATTCATTAAAGGATTAAAAAATAAAACAATTTGAAATGTAAACTTTAAATAATATAATAAAACAAACTATATATAGATATATAATACCAGTCATGTATTTATTAAAAATTTTGAGTGTATTTATTCTATGTTATGATGATTTTGGGTAATGTGACGTAAGCAGTGACGTAGTTTTTGTTACAGCAGTCCATCATGTTCGCTACTAGGCCAAAGGAGCGGCCTGTTGGCTGGGACATAAGAATACACCGACTATACACATGCAGAGGGGTAAATTCCTCCCAACAGCACCATCTGTTGGCTGTGGATGGTGACCCGTGATGCTTAAGGAATGAATCCTGGTGGCTGACTTGTCCATGACATGCAAAACTCCATTTAGCTCTTACTTGGGCGAGAAGGGCAGTCAGTGAGGCCCCACCGTTCAATCAGTTGGTCGCGTCAAACCCTAGCACAGGAGTTACCGACCATATTGCCAAATCCCAACCCTTTTTCTTTGTGGGAGGGAGACGGGGATTTCCCGGTTTCCCCGTATAGATTTAGCATAGTAGTACTGAACATGATTTACGACAGAGTAATTTGACTCCCCCTCCCTCCCCCTCTCTCTCTCTCTCTCTCTCTCTCTCACACACACACACACCACACACACTCTCTCTCTCTCTCTCTCTCTTATTCTCTCTAAAAAAAAGAACGCACGAGCCTAGAAAGAAAGAAACAATCTCTTTGTGACTATACGGCTTGCGTATGTTGTTTCTTAACTGAGGACGACTACTACAATTAAGGGTTTATACTACAACTCGAGTTTGGCCCTATGCAATATATATAGGAATTTGCAATTTACTAACAAAGGAGAACAAACTAACAATGCTTGTAACAATAACTTTCTAACCATTACACCGTGACGAGTGCCAAAACGTATTCAATGATATCATTTTGACTTAAACTAAATCCAGATGTATTCACAGTAAGCTGACTAGATTTAGAGTAGTGATACTGTCAATAGGTATCTATAGATAACAGTAAAGAAAATGTCGTAATCTTATCTACTCATATCACTTTGAAATCCTATAAACTAAAAGAATATCTTTAATATTGTTAAGGGCCAGATTATCTCAGTTAGTAGAGCGTCGGACTAAGAACTATAAGGTTCTAGCTTCGGTATGGGCCCTTGCCCTCTCAGTGTATATATATTTACCGACTCGGGTACCTCACGTGGTGTAATGGTTAGCAAGCTAGATTTACAGACCATTGCTAATGAGTTAGATTCTCATTGGGCGCCCCATACTTCTGGTCTTGTGCCACATCTAAGCTAAGCTTAGCAAATTATATATTTACCGAATCCTCCGCACGAGTAGGATGTGACACAAAGTCAATTTCTTAAGCGGAGTTTAACATGTTTGAATTCACAATTTTCCTTCTCCTATACTGGTTACCTAGCCAAGTTATTAAGAGCCAAATTCGTCCTAATATTTACCCATAGCTGGAGGGAGAGTAGTTGAATTCACACCTTTCCCAAGAGTATTAGTGCTATGGGAAATGCAAACAGCTTCAACAGGACTTGAACTCACGTCAACGAGTCCATTTCCAACGATTACACCACGGACCTATCAGCGTATAAGTAGCCCAGGTATCTGTCTTAAAGCTAGGAGATGATCGTAGGTGTGGCGCTCCACCTCATACGCCAAAACAATCTTCTTGGTTAGCACTAGTGAAAAGGGGATATACTCCTTTGCTGTCTGGCTGATACCGACTTTAGGCCACCCCGACTACTTTACTTTTACTTTATTTACATTTGACAATCATCTAAGGTTTACTGTGTCACTGTATAAATGACATCAAAACGGCACATGAATTGTTTTTATTTTGTATTAAATTCTGTACGAGTCATCAGTGTTGATAATAGCAAAAAGAAGATGTATCTTCTGTTATCACAGCCAGTCGATCGTTCACTGATTTATATAATCTTTTTAAAGATCGGGAAGTAGAATTTCTTCAGTCGGTTCGTTACAAGTCTATTGACTAATTGAAAACATGTTTT
The DNA here is from genome assembly GCA_023376005.1 of Doryteuthis pealeii. Classification (NCBI taxonomy): domain Eukaryota; kingdom Metazoa; phylum Mollusca; class Cephalopoda; order Myopsida; family Loliginidae; genus Doryteuthis; species Doryteuthis pealeii. The sequence continues at coordinate 14,993,742 of CM042158.1, read as the reverse complement.
ATGGAAATTTCAATACTATAAGATACAATGATATAGACATGACATTTCGACTATGTGTTAGATTGTAAAAAAATGTTTACGGCGCACTCTTTGAAAAGAGTAAACATTGACTTTCAAGTTCTAAGATACTAAAAAACTAATATATATATATATATATATATATATGTGTGTGTGTATGTGTGAGTGTGTGTGTGTGTGCATGTGTGTGTGTGTGAATGTATATGCATATATATACATATATACATACATATATAAATATATATATATATATATATATATATATATATATATATATATATATATATATTACCTTAGAATAGTACAGTTACAGTTCGTTTAAAAACAAAAAAAAACCTATAATGTCAGTTTAAAAAATTAAAAAGATTGTGTTAACAGTAGCAAATAAATTAGGCTTCAAACAGAAATATTGTCGACCCACTGATAATAATAATAATAATAATAATAATAATAATAATAATAATAATAATAATAATAATAATAGGTGAAAATACAAGAGCCATCTCCCAGGGTGATACCATATCTCCACTGCTGTTTGATGAATGATACATGTTCCTGTGTTGGTAATTATACCTGTCTAAAACAAAATTGCAATACTTTTTGACTAACACTCGTATATTGCTTCGACGTACCAAGAATTGCATTTGTTTGTATGCGTTTTAATATTGTACGCAGAGGTATTAGTTATTGAATTTGAGCGCGTATTTTCGACTTATTGTAAGAGCTAGTGCCGTGCGTGTTTCCTGAGTAGGGGGAAACTAGCGAAACTGATCGATGACCATGTGAAAACTGATTCACCTCATTGCCGCTCTGTTTAATATTAAATCTGACCTGTTGGCTTTCCTTTCGGTTTAGACCGACCGTGCATGGACGAGATCTCGGTATTACGTGGCTCAGATTCGAATACTGAACAGACTGAAGTTTTTTTTTCTGTTTGTTTTGTTTGTTTTGTTTTGTTTTGTTTTTTTAGTGGAGCCGTTCCTTCATCTTCATGCAGTATTATCCGTGCCACTCCATCTTTAGATAAATAACTTGTTTGCTCGTCTTGTCGGATTCGAAAACTGTTTGCGCTTTGATTTGTAATAATGCAAAGAAAATCTGCGTAAAACCAGTTAAATCTTTACCGAAAGTGGGTCGACGAGTCTGTAGTATGATTCATACATATCATGTATAGACATTAATAACATTTTTATTCTATTTTTCAGGTTGGCAACACTAATTGGAAATTGGCTGTGGGGTATTTTGTGATATAGTTGTTTACTAAGCTTAGCTTAGATGTGGTACAATGCCAGAAGTATGGGGCGCCCAGTGACAATCAGACCATTAAACAATGGTCTGCGAACCTCTCCTGCTAACATTACACCACGTGGGGTGCCCTAGTTATTTACTAACCTTAGCTTAGATGTGGCAAAAGGACAGATCTATGGGGCACCTAATGAGAATCGAACTCACTAAGAATAGACTGCGAATCTAGTTTGCTAACCATTATACCACGTGTGGTATAGATATTAACTAAGCTTAGCTTACATGTGGCACAAGGTCAGAAGTATGGGGCGCCCAATGAGAATCCAACTCACTAACAATGGCCGGCAGATCTAGTTTGCTAAATATTACACCACGTGAGGTATAGTTATTTACTAAGCTTAGCTTGGATATGGCCCAAGGCCAGAAGTATGGGGCACCCAGTGAGAATCGAACTCTCTAACAATGGTTTGCGAATCTAGCTTGCTAACCATTACACCACGTGAGGTATAAGGTGTGCCATAGACCACAACTTATATTTATAGACTGTTCCAAAACAGTGGTGGCTTAATTGGCCAATCAAAAACGACCAAACATGTATTTAATTTACTATTTAAAGGCGTTGATAAATTGCGCCAAAGGAAGGAAAGATCAACAGATGAGGTTTATGCAACTTTCTATTTCAAGACAGGATCAACTCTGATACAACTCCTTTCTACTTCCAGACAGGATCAACTCTGATAGAACTCATTTCACCTTCAAGACAGGATAAACTCTGAGATCAGCAGCTTTGAGGACAGATCAACAAACAAGGATTAATATAGATATTACATCTTTCTACTTCAAGAAATGATTAAACTCTAAGCCACAAATCTCATAAAAACGTTCACTTCATATTTGCCATGCAACTGAATAGTCTGATCCATACAAAATATGCCAAGAAAGTAATAAGATTTTTTATTTTATTTTTCAGGTTGGCAACACTGATTGCAAATCGCAGATCAATATTTTACTTTGAACATTTGTAAAAATATTCATATTCGCCATTCAATTCAACCACCTGACCCATACAAAATAGGCCAATAAATTAATTTTTCAGGTCGGCAACCTTGATTGAAAATCAGCAGATCAATGATAACCTTGAACATATCAATACGAATAATTTTCAACAGATTTTTGTACCCATAGATAAGATCCTAACAGGTACTACCACTTAGCACCCAGTACTACCTATTTCATAGTCGAATCGTCGGTGACTAAATCAGTAACCCCACAGATTTTGTCAAGTGGGGAGGGTGGCTAGACACCCTGAGGACGAAAAACAAGACCTGGAAAAGGAAAGGAAAACTATTTGTGCAACGGCTATCTAACACATTTTGTCTAAAGACCAAACCCTCCTCATTGCGACAGGGCAGTGTAAACTTGGTTTAAATGTGAAGGGGAAGTCTAATTTGCATAGTGATATAAAAAAATTGATTTTAATAATAATATACTAAGTATTATTGATTTCTAATTGTTTGGTTTTATTTTGATAAATATAAGCAAAAATCTCGGGAATAAATCTTAAAAGAAATCAATTAACAAGAAGAAAAAACAGTAATTTTAATCTTTACTTCCAAATTTAACTAATTAGTTAAATTAAGAAAATTTAGCAATGAAAGACGGGACTGATGAAAGAGTAAGTTTCAGTTGTTTTATTTTTTCAATTATGCCTCCCTCTGTTTCAAATCTTTTTATATGCATTCTTATTTATTTTCATTACCCTTTCTAATTTAATATAATATTTTATTACATTAAACTTAAATACTTGCACGCGTAGGGTGCATGTATTTGCTAGTGTTTATTAGGCTTTAATCTCTGACTTAAGTGCCTTAACAAAAAAAGCATTTTGTCTCAACTCTCACCTATCTATCATGTATTATCCATATATCAGTCTTAGCAATCTATCACGTATTACCCACGTTTCAAGTATCGCATATGTATCGAATGATACCCATATCCCATGTCTTACCCATCAATCAAATATTACCCATGTCTCAAGTATCATCCATTTATCGTATATTATTCGTGTATCAAGTATTACCTTCGTATTCAGCAAGGATAATCTATACAGCATGCATCCTTTAGATAAAGAAAAGGGTAAATTATTATAACAAATATCACGGATGATGCTTGTGGCGTAATGATTATCGTTGTAAAAATAGACTCGGTGACACGGGTTCAAATCCTGGACGAGGCCGGTTGCATTTCCCATAACGTTAATATCCATGGGAAATGAGAATTTGTTAAGTTTTTAAATGCCATCCTTGGCCAGTTGAAAAAGGCTTAAAGTAAGTTAGTCCTGAATTATGGAATCCTTTGGTAAGCGAATAAGTCCTATCCTGCGTATTGTTAAAGGTTCAGTGATTTAATCCTATGCCCGTCGTCAATGAAAGTCAAAGTAGTTATGGTCAGTACTGCCGGTATAAGTATTGTATCAGCAGCAGAGTACTGCCAGTGATTGGCCAAGAGTTTGATCACATGGTTCTCGGCAGTCTAAAAATAAAAGTGGGCTTTTAACACACACCTTATATCAGAATTTATTGATACTAACAGCCCTTAATTTAGATATTTCTAACTTACAGGTACGTTCACAATTTATAACTTCTCATGAAATGTAACACTATGTATTGACGTCACACTTATTTACTTAACATCAAGTATAATCATAACTGATGAGATTTTATTAAAGTTAGAGTCATTTGATTTCAAATTAAAATAAGAAAATATACATAATTCAAAAGGACTGTACGAATACAATTTGACGTTTTACATAATTTGGTGTGCCCGTCTGCATAGGTACAGATAGAGTTTTTATTTGCTTAGTTAATTCTGTTAAAAAGATATTTAGCTTTCAGAACATAAAACATAGCTATATCCAGACTTTTTATTGCATTTACCACCCCTCCGCACTGGCAGGATGCGACACAATGTCAATTTTAAAGCGGATGTTAACAGATTTGAAGCTGAGATTTCCTTCTCCTAAACCGCGTACTATACTAAGTCTATCCTACTATTTGTATTTTTTGAGCATCAGAAAAAACTGCATCTGGTAAGGAAGCTTTAGATGGCCGTTTAGCTCAGTCGGTAGAGCGTGCAGCTAGGAACCACAAGGCTCCTGGTTAGATACGGGGCCTTGCCAACTCAGCGTATGAGTAGCACAGGGAGCTGTGCGTTAAAGTGAGGAGCTGATGGTAGGGTAGATGTGTCGCTCCACCTCAGACGCAAAAAAATCTCCTTTGTCTAGCGCTAGTGAAAAGGGGATAAACTCCCTCGCTGACTGGCTGACACTGACATTAGTCCATCTCGATGACGACTTTTACCGTGTACAGAAGACTCCTAAGAAATATCGCAAACGATGTAAATATAAAGTAGACATGGTTAAGGAAACACAATCTTGAGCCTGGTGCCTTAAACCGCTCATGGTGCAGAAAACCGAGCGGTCTGGCGCCTCTTCAAAAAGGAGTGAAAAAGAGAGGAAGAAGCCGCCACAGAAACGAGAGCCAGAAGGAAGGAATGAAAATAACTCCCGAAAGGATCACTGTTCGTTTTCAGTCACTGCACCAAGCTTGCCATTCAAAAATTAGCCTGTTTAGATGCAGTTTTAAAAAATAGACACAACGCCACCATCTTTAGCTGACGGAAAGATGCCAACAATAAAGTACACGATACGCAATTCCTTAACCTCTAGGCATAACATAACCCCAGATTGTTTGACCTGCCGTTAAAATCAATTAATCAATGTATCACCAGGTTATTTGAAAGAAAGTGTCTCTTTGTTCAAATACTTGTGAGCAGTACTTCCACTCGTCTTTATTCTTACATAAAACGCTCGTGGGACGACCCTTGAAGAGGACAAATTAAATTATCAAGACTCAGTGCTGATGTTAATTATATATTAAAAAAATCAAAAAAAATCCTTCAATTGAAAAGAAGTAGAGAAAATATATTATCGAAAACTGCGTCAGTCCAATTTAACGTTTTAAATAATTACTGATTTCGTCTGCGAACGAGAAAAATAAATGTTTTACCTGTTTAATCGTTAGAAGTAGAACAGATGCAATGTTTGACTCAGTGAAATGATTCGTAAGAGAATTTCAAGTAAGTTCAACAAAATATATGGTTCATTCTCAATATGATCTCAAAAATCTATTTCGATGTATGGTTCATTCTCAATATTATCTCAGACAGATCTATTTGAATAATGGTTCATTCTCAATATTATCTCAGACAGATTTATTTGAATAATTGTTATTTCTCAATATTATCTCAGACAGATTTATTTGAATAATGGTTCATTCTCAATATTATCTCAGATAGATCCATTTGAATAATGGTTCATTCTCAATATTATCTCAGATAGATCCATTTGAATAATGGTTCATTCTCAATATTATCTCAGGTAGATCCATTTGAATAATGGTTCATTCTCAATATTATCTCAGATAGATCCATTTGAATAATGGTTCATTCTCAATATTATCTCAGATAGATCCATTTGAATAATGGTTCATTCTCAATATTATCTCAGATAGATCCATTTGAATAATGGTTCATTCTCAATATTATCTCAGATAGATCCATTTGAATAATGGTTCATTCTCAGATCTATTTGATTTATAAGCGAAACACTAACTGGTGCGACCAGTCTAGGTAGGAGTAGACCTGAGAATAATGGTGACAAATTACACCATGGACCTCCATTACAATATAAATATAAGGGCTTGAAAAATAAGTCTTACTTCAACGTTATATAAAGTAACAAGAGTTGATATGTCGTAAAAGCAGCAAGCAACTAGCATTCTTTTATCAATATTTTCTTATTTTTTTACGTTGTTTCTTACTTGTTAAGTCGTGGTCGTTGTTGTGCTTCTCTTTGTCTGTTTTTTTTATTCGTTCAGTTTTTCTTTTTCTACTTCTTATAGAAACCGAATTATCTTTCTATTTCTTCCATAGGAACTTCATTTTCTTGTAGAGTTTTATCATTCACACCTTGCAACACGTTGCTTTCTGCATATAGTTTCTGCGGAGGAGCGAAAGTGACCCTCCCACCCGAGACGTGAAACGGAAGAAGAGGAAAATCGGTCTTTTCCCGGCCAGGCTTCGTGGGAGTCAGACGGGGATTTTCTCGATTTCCCCGTATAGGTTTTACATAAAAGTACCAAACATGATTTACGATATGATAATTTAACCCTACCCCCTCGCTCTTTCCTTCTCTCTGAAAAAGAACACACGATCCTAGAAAGAAACAAACAACCCCCTTGTGAGTATACGACTGCGTATGTTGTTTCTGAACTAACAACTATTACTATTACTATTACTAACGACTACTACTACAACTTGAATTTTGCCCTATGCAACATATACATTCTATTTTAGTAGGCAAATTAGGTAAATTTAGCAATGAAATACGGGAGTGAAGGAAGAGTAAGATTCAGTTGTTCCATTTTTCTATTATACCCCTCAGTTTCACATCTTTTTATCTGCATTCTTAATCTAGTTCATAGCACTTCTCTAATTTCATGTAATATTTATTACATTAAAATTAATACTTGGACCCTGAGGTTGCATATATTGCTAGTTAATATAATTCATGATTGTTCTTTCTTATCTCTTAGGAATTTCTTTCGTGTTTAGAATTAGTTAAATTCTACAGTTGAATATTATCCTTTTATTAATCGAAATCTGCAAATTCATCAAGCAGTGAAAAAACACACAACTAAACTCCTTAGCACTCTGCATTCTTCAATTCATTCGACCTATATCACAATTTTGCCAAATGTTAAATCTACGCACGATCTACGCGTTAAATCATTAAAATCTTCGCACCGTGAAGCGCTCTCCAGCGTCGGGAGACAATTTTTCACGCGCGATCGCAATATAGAAGGACACATAGCGCCATCTTTTCATATTAGCGACAGAGACAGCGCGATTTCTCGCCTGTGCAGGCCATCACTCAAACACAAACGTGACAGCCGGACTTTCTTTTCCTCTGCCGTTTTCAAGAATCACAGAGCTAATTCCTCATGCCATTTCGCCCTGTTTTATCAGCCATTAGAAAAGTTACCGGATGTCGTGTGTTTCAAATTAGCTTTTCAAATTACCATTAACTGTTAGTTTCCTTGAATTATGCCCAACAGTTTTAGGCGCTTTTCTCTATTCGTTGTCACTCTTGTCGTGAAAGGTTCCCCAAAGAGCGTCCTACAGTTGATTTCAAAAATACGAACACTGAAATATTCTCGTTCCAATTAAAAAAGGAATGACTTAAAGCAATGGAATGTACCCACTATACATTAATATATAATATATATATTAATATATTATTAAACATTATTAATATATATTAAATATTATTAATATTAAAATAATATTATAATAATATATTAATTAATAATATATATGATATATATATTAGAAAAATAATATTAAAATATAACTAAAAATTAATATATTAAAAATAAGAATATATTTAAAATATATATATTAATGATAATATTATTAAAATAATTATCATTAATAAATATATTATGATTAATATATTATTAATAATAATATTATTAATATTATCAATATTATTAATATATATTAATATATATATATATATATATATATATATATATATATATATAATATATATATATATATATATATATATATTAATATACACACTATACCACAAGTTTATGCCCACCAGTTTCTCTGTTTCCCACTTTTCTCTATTCGTTGTCACTCTTGTCGTGAAAGGTGTTCCCAAAGGACGTTCCTACGGTTGGTTTCAAAAATACGAACACTGAAATATTCTCGTTCGATTAAAAAAAGAAATGACTTAAAGCAATGCAATGTACACACTAGAGTACACATTGCTACTCAGAAATTGTGGAGGTGCTATGGTGCAATGGTTATTGTCATAGGACATGGACACGGTGACTCGAGTTGAAATCCTGGACAAGGCTGTTTGCATTTCACTTAATGCAAGGTGATGATAACCTTGGAAATGTATGTATTCAATTATTTCCTCTCTAGCCATGAGTGAACAGTAAATCAGACTGAGCTCTTTAACCTTGGAAATAAAACTGGTTTTGTTGAGGGCAGAATCTGAATTCAGAACTGGTAAAAATTTGACCTTGTGTCCCATATTGCCATGTGAACGTGTTGATGAATACATAACAAGAACTTTGGAATACCCTGACTATATCCATGCAGAAGGGTAAGACTTTCCACAACAAAAGCTTGTCCTTGATTGGCACCAGAATGCAGCTAGTGATGAGGCTCAAGTTCTCTAGTTCGGGGAGTGTTGTTGTTGTTTGATATTTTGTTTTACGGCATATCGATTCTTTTTCCAGTCATTTGATGCTGAATAAGTCATTTTAATAAACAAAGGACTCAGCTGTTGGTCAGGTGTACACCCATTTAAGTATAGAAAACTCATCGCTGCTTAACTCCTGATCTAGCGGATACTGCTGCTTTCAGTGTGTAATATCTGGAGTGTGGATCCTAACTTTAATGCCATTACTATCAACTCCCTCTGAGCCAGAGTGGTAGTACCTGTTAGGATCTCATCTACGGGTAAAATGGTTACGTTTTAGATAAATTGTTAGTATTTGAAAGGAGTACTTGGAACTATATAACTGTGAACAAATTCTTCTTATATAAATGACGTGACCACATATATATCATATATGACGTGACCAGCCGATTGATCGTAGAGGCCTCTCCCATCACCGCGTCTAGCCTAGGTAAGGGACAAAGTAGAGTTGCATATCATAGACTAGTCAGCCACCAAGAATCCACCATTAAGCATCACGGGTCGCCAACGACGGCAAACAGGTGCCCCTTGGGTAGGGATTTTAACCGTCTGCAGAGGAACAGTCGGTTGTATCTCCACCAGTCTACAGGGAATATAATTATGATAAAATACTTTAATTATTTACATTGTATCACATAGTTGTATTATATGACACCCATTATAGTGACAGCAATTCATCATAGTGGCAACCTTCCTCAGTCGGCAGAGCATTGCCTAGGAACCGGAAGGTTCAGGGTTCGAACCGTGTCCTCGCTAACACAGTGGATGATTATATGGCAATAGGGCCTAGAAATGCTATGCATTAAATCACGGACCAACTCGAACTCATTCAAAAAGTACACATTTTTATTTATTTATTTACAGATAGATAGAATTACAACCAAATTCATGAAATATTAGTATATTAAATCCATAAAATTAGTATTACATTCATGAAAAAGGTACTGTAAGTACATTCATGAAAATTAGTAATTTACATTTGTTAGGTGGAGCTCTAAGTATTAACTAACGAGAAGAGAGCCCCTTGAATTTAAAAAATAAAAATAAAAAAACATTTCTAATAATATCAAATTAACTTAAATAAATTTAATATATGTAATATTTCAAATCACCAAAAAAAAGAGAAGCAGCAAATACTGTAATAAAATTACTTTAAGCGCGGAAGACGATCTCTACATAATGTTATTTGAAATTATTAAGTGTTTCTTTAGTTTTTTCTCATCACTTCTAGTAACAATTAGATAAGATCAAACTTATTACTCAGTAATAAATATAAGAACTTATCTCCATCCAGCTATGCGTAAATAGTAGGACAGACTCGGGCTCTTAACCTTGTTTGGTAATCAGTTCAGAGAGGAAAATCTGAATTCAAATGTTAAACTATGCTAAAGAAATTAACCTTATGTCATATCCTATCCGTATTGAGGTGTTGGTATATATATATATATATATATAATATATATAATATAATATATATATATAATGTCGTATTTGATTCAGTATAAGGATCCGCGAGACTAGCTTGCTCTCCATTCCACCAACGAAATGCAAAAAGCAACATGAGGCTTAGATGCAGAAAAGCAAAGATTGGCAAATAGCAATAACACTATGAAATCTATGTCTTGTTGTAAGAGTAAATACTATTAAGTTGTTCAAAATGGTGTTTACCATATAAACAATATGAAGAAAATTTCGGGGCAATCATATCATTGCTAGGGCTTGATATTACAAGCCGATTGACTGGATGGATCCTCTTATATCCACACCATCTAGTAAAAGTAAGGGTCGGATTGGAGTGTTGCATGTCATGGGACACCTCATAAGTACACTCATTACTACTATATTAAATTAGTTAGATCGAACTTATTACTCAGTATAAATTATTATAACTTATTACTCAAGATAATTCAGTCGGTAGAGTGTCCGGCTGGGAACTACGAGGTTCCTAATTCGATACCGGCCCTCACCAACTCAGCGTATGAGTAGTACAAAGAATCTGTGAGGTAAATTACTGAGCTGATGGTCGTCTTGGCGCTCCACCCAGAACGCAAAAACAATCTCCGTCGTCTAGCGCTGGGGAAAAGGGGATAGACTCCCTCGCTGATCCGGCTGATACCGACTTTAGGCCATCCGACGACTTTACTTATTACTCAGTAATAAATGACTATAAGACGAGTTTCAAAACCATTACAACAAAATGAAAATAGTGTAAGCAACATGATGTCTTCGTTGCAGACAATGCAAAGCTTCGTAAATAACAATAGACACAATGAAAGTATGTCGTATTTGTAAGAAGTAAATGAATGAATGAAGCGAAAAATCTACAAGAAAATGAAGGTCATATGGAAGAAATAGTCGAAAGAAATGTCGATTTCTATAAGAAGGAAAAATAAAAATGAGGATGAATAAAGAAAATTAGACAAAGAGAAGACAAAATAACTACGACTTCAGAAGTAAAAAACTAACGTTAAAATGAGAAAATGTTAAAAAGAAGAAGAAGTTGTTGGTTGTTGGTTGGTTGGTTTTAAGGTATTACAACACTTGTTTCTATATATCACATTAAAATAAGTATATTTTTCAAGCTCGGGTCAAAATGAAAGGATAAGAACCTGTGCAGTTTGGCAACAGCAGTGTTGTTAAAGGTATTGTGTAGTACTGGAATTGAGCATTACTCCAGAAGAAGAAGAAGAAGAAGAAGAAGATGAAGAAAGCGAAGAAAAAGAAGATGAAGAAGGAAGTGAAGAAGAAGGAGAAGAAACTAGAAAGAAGAAGAAGAAGAAGAAGAAGAAGAAGAAGAAGAAGAAGAAGAAGAAGAAGAAAGCGAAGAAGAATAAGAAGAAGGAAGCGAAGAAGAAGAAGAAGAAGAAGAAGAAGAAGAAGAAGAAGAAGGAAGCGAAGAAGAAGAAGAAGGAGAAGAAGAACTAGATAAAAGAAGAAGAAAAGAAAAAACTAGAAAGAAGAAGAAAGAAGAAGAAGAGAAGAAGAAGAAACTAGAAAGAAGAAGAAAAGAAGAAGAAGAAGAAGAAGAAGGGCGAGAAGAAGAAGAAGAAGGATGGGAAAGAAGAAGGGCGAAGAAGAAGGGCGAGAAGAAGAAGAAGAAGAAGAGCGAGAAGAAGAGAAGAAGGAGAAGAGAGTAAGGATGGGAAGAAGAAGGGCGAGAAGAAGAAGGGCGAGAAGAAGAAGAAGAAGAAGAAGAAGAAGAAGAAGAAGAAGAACAGGTATATGCGGCAGGTAATTATCACTCGTATCCCCTTTAATTGACAGATATAATATTAACAATTCATGAAGAAAAAAATCTGTACACAATGTTACGAGACTGACCAGTGTTTCAAGTTCTATATAATAAAAGAATCTCTTGCACAATTCCAGTTGATTATTATTCTTAACCAATCATGTCTACTCTATTCCTTTTTTATCAGCTTGTTGCATTCGCATCTTATGTAATTAACTGTTTCATCTCTATCTCTACACTTGCAATTCTTTTTTCAACTTTAACATCATTAGTTATTATGGCATTATTTTGTGCTGCTATTAAAAGTGATTCAGTTTCCCTATTCAAGTATCCTTTTCTTAGCCATTTACATGATATATAATTTGCAATTCATCTGTTTGGTTAGGTTTAGTGATGGTTTTTACGGCATGTCACAGTTGTTGGGTTATTTTAGGCCGAAAACGTTTTGTTTATTCATGCTTAATGGGTATTCAACATTATTTTAAACTCAATTTATAAACACATTTTTTTAAAACTCATTATTTTCTATTTAACCATAAGGCATACCCTATTTGGGTGCACCTGGGAGTAATGGGTATGAAAGGGTACTCAACACTCCCCAGAACTCCAGAATTAGAACTTCACCATTAGATGCATTTTCACTTTACATCTAGGACACTAAGACCCCCAGTCAATGCTTTCTAGCACATATATGATAAAAAGGTTGGGTTTTGTCATAGGGACAATAGGTTCTGGACAATCAAAAGCACTAGAGCTTGACTTGACCAGCCAATTGATTGGAAGGAGCCACTCTGACCGCTCGTCTAGCTCAAGTAAGAGCCAAAGTGGACTGCTCAGCTACCAGATTCCGTCTTTAAGCATCACAGGCTGCATCCTACGACCAACAGTTGGTCCAAGATGAAATGCAAAAATGTAAATATTGATTATTTGTTGCTTATCCGTCAAATTCTTATTTCTTATGAGTGTCGTCACCTTAGCTAAATAATGAATCATTCCGTTTTTATTATAAATACGAAAGGGAAGAGAAAGGACATGATACACAGAAAAATATATCAGGGAAAAATAAAGAAAGAGGAGAGGAAAGTTGCAGAGAGGAGTTGAATGCGCGAAAGCAATAACAAAATGAACAGATGGAAAGAAGGAAGGACAGAAAGAAAAAGAATGAGAGAGAGAGAGAGAGAGAGAGAGAGAGAGAGAGAGAGAGAGAGAGAGAGAGAGAGAGAGAGTTAATTCAAGATGACTATTTTTTTGTTTTATAGCTACCTCCACTCTAGTCCATGAAATAATGGTTGCGTTTGTCTTATAAATACCTGTTCGACAGACGAGGCGAGGAGTGAGTTAGTATGAATATGAATTATTTATCGAATAAATATACTATTACCAAGTATTTGACATGCCTCTTATTCCCATTAAATATCACCTACTCTTTGTGTTTGAGTAATTGGCTGCCTTACACACGACACAGCATTTTTACATGTACTATTTCGCAATAGCTCTGAAGTAAACATTTAAAACGTTGTAATAATTAAATTATCATACTGTGGTATATCCACAGGTCACACCTGTACTGATAATTGGCGAACGGGTTGGGTAAGTAAGTATACTACCTGCTATGCCTAAGTACTCTCTAATCTGGGCACTGGACAGGCTAATTGCAAGTTATCGAACGGAAATACCCATTTTTCTCTAGACTTGTCCTTGAGCCATACATGGAAATTGTAAATACAAATGGGCTCGCTCGTCGCATGAGGGTTCATCCAATAAACAACCAACACAGTGTTTTGTTTATAGTGGTAAAGGTTTGTGTTGGACCATTCGCAATTTTATACACGGTCGATAGGAAAAAATTGGTACACAAGGAATGTCACAAACCCAATCAACGACTGACCTCAGGTTTCAAATTCAGAGTTTTCCTTCTCTTAGACTGGTTACCTATCCAAGATTAAAGAGCCCTGTCTGCCCGACTATTTTACCCATAGCTGGAGGGAGAATAATTGGATTCATACCTTTCCCCACGGCTATTGATACGCTATGTGAAATGCAAACAGCCTTGTCTAGGATTTGAACTTGGGTCGACGAGTCCATTTCCTACATTCAACCATAATCCACGCTCCTCCATAGCCATACGTACAAATATCAAGTTATCTATTCATTCTAATCATTACCCTTCTAGTCCATATACAATGATACGTACTAATATATCTATACAGAGATGCTGATAGATATGTGTCCTGCGTCCCTGACGCATAAACCCCCCAAAAGGACGCAGTAAAAACATTTCCATGCGTCCCAATGTTTTTCTTTTTTCTTCCCTCACTATTTCAAGCTAACTGTAAATACATTTCAATAATTTCTTAGAAACAAATTACACAGGATAGGTTAAAAGTAGGAGTTAGACGGCTTTAGTTGGGACCCATAAATTTTCTCGGGGACTTACTCAAACATGTATGTGTGTCTGAGGACACACTAAATCCAAAAGCTATCAGCATTACTGTCTATAAATTAAGAACAATTATGTGTATGTTTATTACGGGGTGTGATGGGGTTGGGTTTATTTGTATGACACATCCTACGCCACAATATGCAAAACAATTGTTTGAATATAAAGGTATATTTCTATGTCATTTATCGTTTATAAAATTTAGAATGGAAATGTAAAAATGTAAAAACAAAAACAAAAACGGAAAAGTGAAAAAACAAATAATGTTAAAATAAATCCAAGAAATGAAAAAAATAAACTAATGAAATATAAATATTTTCGAAGCCTCTTAAAAAAAGAAAGACAAAAGAAGAAGAAAGAAAGAAAGAAAAAGAAGAAGAAGAAGAAGAAGAAGAAGAAAAGAAGAAGAATGAAGAAGAAGAAGAAGAAGAAGAAGAAGAAGAAGAAGAAGAAGAAGAAGAAGAAGAAAATACGTCGTTGAATACGGGATAGGCAGTATATTTTAACAGATGCCTTATGTGGGAGCGGCTAGCGAAAGATTGTCCGTAGCAAAAATATAAATTACGCGTGGATAAACAAAGACAGCTA
>CM042158.1:14968877-14973877 GCA_023376005.1 Doryteuthis pealeii | reverse complement strand
GTAGTATTCTTAATTCTTTTTTTTTTACCTTTTAACAAACGTAACAATCAATAAAAAAAAAGAAAGTAAAATTAGACCTATTTTAATTTGGTAAATATTTTTGAAAATTTGCCTTCACCAAACAAATCTCGCCGAGTGACATTATAGTATTCCTTTTGATGTCGGCACGTAAATGCAGATAGATTTCTTCTTACGATATAGAGGTGGCGCGTGGTGTAATGATTATCGTCGTAGGAAATGGATACTTTTTGAGACAAGTTCGAATCCTGTTTGTATTTTACAAAGCACTAATAGCTTTGGTCAAGGTACGAATCCAACTTTTCTCCCTCCAGCTATGGGTAAATATTAAGTGTGTGTATGTGTGTCTGCTTTAGTTTCACACCAGACAAGAATAGGTCATTTTTATGTGAGGTAAGGTAAAGACCGGCTTAGTTCAGTCGATAGAGCATTTGACTAGGAACCACAATACCGGCCCTCGCCAACTCAGGTCATTTTTATGTGAGGTAAGATAAGGGCTAGCTTAGTTCAGTCGGTAGAGCGTTCGACTAGGAATCACAAGGTTCCTGGTTTGATACCGGTCCTCACCAACTCAACGTATGAGTAGCACAGGGATATTTGCGGTAAAATGAGGAACTGATGGTAGATGTGGAGCTCCGGAAGCGTGCGAGTAGACGTGTGAGACAGTTTAGACTAGGTTAGACTAGTTGCAAGCCGAGAGTGGACGCTCTCGTCGGCTCTCGAGATGTCGTCTCTTCCACCGCCGCGGTTGAGTTGGGTTGGTGTTGTTAAAAAAAAGCATAGAAGAAAAACAAATCTTGCTTTACCAACCCGAAAAAGAAAGAAGTAGAATCAACACCAAGAAATCAACCCACTGGATCCGCCCTGAAGACGATGTTTGAACGACGAATTAGTAAGAAAAAGAATTAACAATTAAGAGTCCCTCATCTATCATCCCCTCGTCTCTCTCTCTCTCTCTCTCTCTCTCTCTCTCTCCTCTCTCTCTTTCTCTCTCTCTCTCTCTCACCATAATAATCTTCATACAATGACTGCTATTTACACAGTAGAATTGCAACCAACAAAGCCTTCATCAGATCATGACTCTGGGTTCAGGCATGGTTTCGGGGCCGAAGCATCATTACCACTAACCCAGAGCGCCCCAGCAGTATCTCACGATACCACCAGACTTTGTCGGTTTGATGTCACAATATAGGACTGCCATATCTATGCTGATGCGGTTAGATCTTTCTCCTGGATCTTTTTTATGTATTTCTTCTTGTCTGGTGGGGAAAGTCCAAGTTTAGACAAAAATGCCAAGGTTGAGTTGGTAATAAATCCCCGGCATCCGACTTCAATGGGAAATACGTTTGTTATCCATCCGTTTCTGACGCATTGTTCACGTTGGTCTTCATATACATCCGAGTAAATGGGTATATAACATGTGTGGTGCTTCACATCACATGCAAAAACAATCTCCCTTGTCTAGTGCTAGTGAAAAAGAGCTAGAGAGATTCGCTGTTTGGCTGATACCGACTACAGGCCACTTCATCAATTTTACTACATAAGCTAGTAGAATACGTAGTAACATTATCCGACATTTTTGGAGGAGATGTCTCAATTATCATTCGTTTCTTTTCTTTCTTTTTCGTAATTTCCTGGTTTTAATTGGTTTAAAATTCTTCAAAATAAAAAAGACATCGAGTCGATATTCTCTTTTAATTTTTTGTTTTTCTTGTCCAATAACATATTTATATTACTCATATAAATAAATTGTATTGAATTTATAAGCGTAAACATTGCCAAAGGGGCGTGTAAGAATTTATTTCTAAATCTTTTGTTTTTTATATATATCTTTTTTTAATTTGTTTTATTTTTTTCATTTTTCAGAGGAATTTAAATTAAGTTGGCCTAACACCAAAGCCGAGGATTGAACCTAATTCTGGTAACAGTTCAGCACGAAAGAAATATAAAATAATCAAAAAATAAAAAGAGATAAAATTTAAAAAAAAAGAAAATAAGATTGAAGCGTCTGCCGTTCATGTCACTTTATGGCCCCATAAATTAAACCAGCAAACATTACGGATGAAGCTGAAGAGATGGATGCCAGAGATAAGTTCCACACTGAAATAATGAAATGGCTCGCCTTTTGACTTAGACAATGCCAAAATTTGATTTCGGTCTAAGATCAGATTTCGAAAGATTGCCCGAAATCGAGTGAGACGCGCACTTTAAGAAGTGACGTCACGAAACAAATGAAATATCTCGACGCTTTGGCGGTAAAGTCTAGTGAAGATAGCATTGATATTTTTCCATGATTTAATTGTATAGCGATAATACGATTCACTTTGTACTGTTATACGATTTTAACAGCGTTATTTCGACGAGCTGTGCACCCAAATCATGTGAAAACCTATGCCTTTAATCCTGTCAACCGTGTCCCTATCGATTCTGGTAAGTCTTCCTCACGGCATCCTATATCCGTACATAGCTGATCAATATCAGTATTTCTTGGTCGACACACTCTGGTCTGTCAATTTGTAGGTTTCTCCAGTAAATATAACTTCTTAGTTACTTTTCCGGCAGTATCCATGTCTCTTGTTCATCTTAATTTAATGGTTTGTGTGATAGGACGTAAATGTCCGTACACACACACACACACACACACACACACACACATATATATATATATATATATATATATATATATATATATATATATTGTGTTAAACTCTACTGACGATTCTTGTCGGACGAGTTTTAATTCCATCCTTTCAAACTGTCCGGCTATCTTTTTAATATCCGGGTGGTACTGGTGTAGCAATCCACCAAAAACTCGTCCGCCCAGAATCGTCAATAGAGTTTAACACAACACGTTTAAAAGAAAAAAATGCTGCCTAAATACACTTATATTTCCACACGTCACATGCGTTATTCGCCGAGTTTGCTTGTCATGATTATTTTCAATAATTATCGAATTTTATACGATATATGCATTGTAATTGCCTTCAAAAATATAGATAATATACTTTACTTAGCAATGCTTCAAAAGCAACTTATGAAATACTACATCTGTAATATTATTATATTTTTTACTGATACTGATTATGTTGTCATTGAAAGACGTGATCTATGGCAAGTGGCACCGTCTTCTTACATCTACATGTCTGTCGGGTTAAGCCTTTGTAACTCGGGAAGGAAGAAGGTATTCAACATGTGGGTGTAACGATATATATATATTATATATATATATATATATATATATATATATATATATAAGTAAAGAAATAACAAAAGACTTAGAGATTTAGCATTATAGTCTATTTCAGTCTTTTGTTATTTACTTTACTTATATATTTGCTCTGTGACTTTAACATTAAGAGCACACATTGAGCTCTCAAACCGCGACAGGTTTTTTAAATAAAATTTTTGTGTCGTAAGTAAGATTTATTCTCTGGACTTTTGGATTATAATATATTGTATATATGTATATATATATATATATATATATATATATATATATATATATATATATATATTGTGTGTGTGTGTGTGTGTGTGTGTGTGTGTGTGTGTGTATGGCCGGGTGTTTGTGCATTTATGTGTATGTGTAAAAAGAGAAGAGGGTAGGATTGTGATGTCTGTCTTATGGGAACATAATCAATAGTTCGTTTTCTTTCTCTAGTGAGGTGTTAAGACTTCAAAATCAGAGTGAAGGCTTTAGGGCCTGGGGTGAGAAAAGTGTTTTCCTTGTTAACCCCCACTTTCAAACTGAAACGTTCTCATTGAGAAACACTTGGTGTAATGTAAACACAAAGAAAGAAAGAAAGAAAGAAAGAAAGAAAAAAAAGAAAGAAAGAAAGAAAAATTAAGAAAGAAAGGAAACAGTAATAAATGAATAAAGAAATGAATAAAGAAAGAATTTACAAATTTATGAAGAAATATAGAAAGGGTGAAAGAAAGGATTTAAGAAAAAAGCAATGAATAAATAAATAAATAAATAATAGAGGAAAGAAATAGAGAAAAGAAAAAAATGTAATACATATATAATGAAAGAAAGAAAGAGAGAAAGAAAGAATAAAGTATTAAAGTATTAAAGAAAGAAAGAAAGAAAGAAAGAAAGAAAGAAAGAAAAGAGTAATAATAAAATAACGAAATAAATAAATAAATGAATAAAGAGAAATATAATGATTAAATAGACAAATAAACTAAAAAGAACAAAAAAATAATAAAGAAACAAAAAAAAAAAGAATATATTTAGTTTGATCAATGAGAAAAGATGAAATATTGAGAATAGGGAGTAAACGAATTTTAAGGGAAAGGAAGCAAGATTATAAAGCTTAAAGAAGGAAGAATGGTTAAAAGCGGACCGAGAAAAACCACAAAAACAGAAGCGAAAATAAAATAAAAACTAGAAATATCGTCGAGTGGCCTCACGTGGTTTGTTTTAAGTTAGGTTGGGTGACTAATAGCCAATGTATTTGTTTATGTATAGGTGTTAATGACACCCGAATTTCATTCCGCTCTGTCGGCTGAGGCGTTAGAATACACCGACTGCACCTCTGCAGAGGGGTAAGCCTCCCGCAAATGGAGCCGCCTGTTGACCGTGGGTGGCGACCCGTGATGCTTAAAGACGGAGAAAGAAAGAAAGAAAGAAAGAAAGAAAGAAAAACAGGGATATAGAGAAATAGAGAAAGAGACAAAGGAAAAGAAATGAAGAAAGAATGAAGAGAAATAAATAAATTAATAAATAAACTAAAAGAACCAAAAAAAGAAAAGAACAAAGAGAGAGAGAGAGAGAGAGAGAGAGAGAGAGAGAGAGAGAGAGAAATAGAGAAAGAGACAAAAGGAAAAGAAATGAAGAAAGAATGAAGAGAAATAAATAAATAAATAAATAAACTAAAAGAAACAATAAAAAGAAAAGAACAAAGAGAGAGAGAGAGAGAGAGAGAGAAAGAAAGAAAGAAAGAAAGAAAGAGAAAGAAATAGAGGGGTATAGAGAAAGA
>CM042158.1:14958877-14966377 GCA_023376005.1 Doryteuthis pealeii | reverse complement strand
ATAATATAATATATACACACACTGAGAACCAAACTGACCCTATATATATATATATATATATATATATATATATATATATATATAACGGATTTGATCCGGATTCTTTTTGTGAAAAGCGACAGATGATGGTTAAAAGAAGACAAACTTGTTTACCGCTGATCTGTTCGACTTCAGAGCTTGTGGACAGGTTGATAAATATTCACGAGATCTTGTTTGATCACGCTGAATATCGCGTGATAACTCTTCAGTATGTCTGGCACATTACGTCACGTTTCTGTTTTTCCTTGAAGCAAACTGAACAGATAGTGAATCACCGTGAATCGATCACCTGTGACAAGTTTATATTGCTTTATCTTTTTTTCATTCCTTTCTGAAAAAGTAATATCATGTGTAAGGTGACGACCCACGTAGTTACACAGTATTTGCCGTTGGGGTGCGGGAAGAAGAAGAAGAAGAAGAAGAAGAAGAAGAAGAAGAAGAAGAAGAAGAAGAAAACGGAGGAGGAGAAGAAGAAGAAGAAGAAGAAGAAGAAGAAGAAGAAGAAGAAGAAGAAATAAGACGTACGAGGTCACTAGAGAAGGTATTGATAGTGTTTTGTTTTTTTTTACTTTTATTATTTCGGTTTAATACAATCTGATTGAAAATGTTCAGCTTAAACTATTATCTGAGTAATAGAGTCTTATTATAAGTATGGTTGCATCTCTTGGACTTTAACAAAACACTTGAAGGAAAAGAACAGAGAGAGAGGGAGAGAGAGAGAGAGAGAGAGAGAGAGAGAGAGGAGAGAGAGAGAGAGGGTAACACACACACACACACACATATATATATATATATAGAGAGAGAAAGAGTTATGTGTGTACTAACTATGACGTTTAGAGAAATTACAAAGAACGATGACATATAGGTATGTTACAATCTTAAAGACCATTCTGTAGTCTTTAAGCAAGAGCACTTGTCCAGTGGAATTGGATCCTTGGTAATCCTCCCATAAAGAATCCTTTGGTTCTTCTGGTAAAGAGTCCTGAGTATTGTAAGTCCCTCCTCGATGAGTGCTAGTAGAACTATGGCCAGTATCAGCGTTTAAGTAGTGTATCAGCCACGAAATGTGATTGGCAAAGGAATAAACCACGTGACATCGGCTAGTCTATAAGTACATGTGGGGAATTGTAGCACACCTTATACACCAAATATTCCAACAAGGGATGTGTGTTGAAAGAGATTCAAAGGAATCTGTCTTGTCGTTCCACTTTGATGATGATGATGATGATGATGTAAGGTTAAATGTGTCATGAAATCTGATCATATAATCCAATATAAACACACAGCCGTTGTTAAGAAAAAAGAAAGAAAAAAAGAAAAGAAAAAAAATTGAAGAAAAAATTAAATTAAAACAAAAACAAAATAGAAAGAAAGAAATGGACAAATCCGTGATGCTTAATGGTGGAATCCTGGTTGATGAGCAGTTCATGACATGCAACATTCCACTTTGACCCTTACTTAGGCTAGACGGGCGGTCGAAGAGGCCCCCTCCGATCCATCGGTTGGTTACGTCAAGCCCTAGCACCTATATGATTGCCCCAACCCTACTGCCCTTTATTGCAAGGCCCAACCCAACTTATCATGTATGGGCTAGTAGGTGGAGGCTGAGGGTCTTCATGTCCTTGGAAAAAGTTTTTTAAAAAATTGTTTATTCATTAAGAATGAATTTATTTCAAAACTTTGTCGGCCTTAAACGACCTACTGAGGTTGATAAGCCGCAAAACAAAAGAAAAAAAAAGAAAGAAAAAGACAATATAAATAGAAGGAAATAGAAAACGAAAATAAATCCTAGGGAAATGTATAAAGCGTTCACACCCCAGCTATGAATTAAATAGGGCCACTACTGTTCTTATACAAGGGTAGAGTACGACGGTTGATATGCTATTAAAAACAGAAACCAAGCAAAACTAGAAAGAAAGAAAGAAAGAAAGAAAGAAAGAAAGTGTGAAGTCTCGAAATGAGAAGAAAGCAAAGAAAGACTCTATTCTCGGTACTCTATTATGAGACACGGAATGAGACAAGGAATTTCTTTTGGACAGCCGACTGATTGAAGAAGATGACCTTCGTTCTAATCAATGGTTGATTTTCAGAAGTGAAGACGTTGATCACGTCTGATGAACATTTAATGGCGAGAAGAATCTTTAATGGATTCATTTGCACTGAAATTTGATACTGAAAGTTGACAGATGCAACAATCAAAAAATTAGCAATCCCTTATACATATGCAACAATATATATATATATATATATATATATATATATATATATATATATATATATATATATATATAGAGAGAGAGAGAGAGAGAAAGAGAGAGATGGATGGATAGATAGATAGACAGATAGATATAGATTTAAAGAGATAGATTGATAGATAGGTAGGTAGATATATATATATATATATATAGATAGATAGATAGATATTGTGAAAGGTACAAATCGATATAAACAGTTTTTTTCTGAAATCAGGGAAATGATAGCCTGATGATTGCGACCTAGCAAGACAAATAAGCATTTATTTTTAAAAACTCAACAAATTAAATATATATATATATATATATATATATATATATATATATATATATATATATACGATTAAAATCAAATGGTTTAAATTACGAATTAATTTTCTCGTATTACCGCGAAACTTCGGGGTATTTATTTCTGTTATCGTTTTGAAATACATAGGTGGGTTATAATAATTTTCAATGTAGCGGGTTTAATACACACACATCTTCCCCACCCCTACGTATTGCCGGAAGTCACTGCGCAGAATTTGTCTTTATTTTCATGTCTGCGTTTATTTGTTAAATCTGGCCGAGTGCTCAGTAGCTGTTCTGTGTCACTAAATAATGGTATTTTTAATTTTTCTTACAGGCACAGAATACACGGTTATCATTCCCTGATAATAATATAATAAGAATATAATAAGGACCCAGACACTATGAATTTGTCAACATTACAATTTCCTGAAACTTTCCATCTTATTATTCTATGTTACTGCTGCCTCTGACCAAGATTCCCGAATCCGACAAGAAATACTTGAAGAAGGCCGGAGGGCACATTGGCCAAAACATTGTACAGATAACAATGAAGATGAGGACAATAGTCTGAATAATCCAAATAATACTAAGAGTCAGTTAAAAATGTTTTGTATCATATCTGATTTTTTAAAAATTTGGTTTAAATTAAAAAAGCTGAATGAACATCCTATAAAGCCTGGTGATTTTATATTTTTTGCCAATGGGGTTGTACAAAATATTTGGTTAAATCGAACTTAAATGGGCCTAAATTCCACCATCATATGTCACCCCGTTGAAAGAAAAAAAAATACTAAAAATCAGAGAATTAATCAAATTTAATGAAATGTTCAGTGTTGATATATTAATGAATAAAAGATATAATGCACCAGTTATTTTATTTTTAAACTTTTACATTTTTTCATGAAAGTGTCTTTTTAATAATTTCCCTTTTCACCTCTGGTTCATTGTCATGTTTTTCTTTTAATGACCACACATGTTTTGCAAACGTTGATGTCTCAATATATTTTGTCCCTGAATAATAACTTGCGGTGCGTAATCCTGATTTTAATGGGTTACTGTATAGACCAAATATAAATTTTATAATTATTTCTGGTTGGTGATATTACCACTGATATTACAACTACATCTGTTAGCATTATATATATATATATATATATTATATTATATATATATATATATATATATGGTATTTTGGAAAAGGTGACTTTCCGGTGAAGAGGGTCACAATGGTTAGTTGATGCAAAATTCAGAAAGGTAAGGCAGCGATATAACAAACAAAAAGTGCTCAATACGTCAGTAGAACATATTTATTGTAATATAGGTACAGGTAATGACCTACTCGAGTTTCACCATAAGGTTCTTCAGGGTTAAATACACTGGATTAATCAAGATATTGGTTAATTGCAGTCTTGGGTGTGTGTTTTTTTTTATTAAAAAAAAAACACACACACACACACACACACACACACACACACACACACACACACACACATGTAATCGACTGCAATTAATCAATATGTTGATTATTCCAGTGTATTTAACCCTGAAGATCCTTATGATGAAACTCGAGTTGGTTATTACTTGTACCTGTATTACAATATATATATATATATATATATATATGTGTGTGTGTGTGTGTATTTTGGCAGCATTTTTTTTAAAAACATGTCTACTGACGATTGTCGGACGAGTTTCTGTTCGATTATTTCTGTCTAACTATATATATATATATATATATATATATATAATATAATATATATATATATAAAGACAAATAGGAATATTTCTTTTATGTTATTTCTTTTTTTTCTTCTTTTTATCAATTAGTTTTGACCTTTCTTTAAAAAATATGAAGTTAATGGATTTTGTTAACATAGTTATTCCGAAACTTATTTACTAGTGAGACCTAATAAGTGGTTTTCTAATATTTTAATTAAATGAGGTTTATAGTGGTGTTAAAAGAAATTGGATAATGCGTAAACTGTAAAGGGTCTTAAATAATGGAATGCCCCCGCCCCCCTCATAAAATAATAACCACACACAATACAACGAAAATAACGTCTAGAAGTAACATTACACCAATACTTAACCCTATTGATAACTCAACATAAAAAAAACATGTATAAATTTATAGACCTTTAGGCACCCCTTTTGCAATCTCGATTCATAAGGACATGTTTTTCATATACACCGTCAAAATCCGTTTGTTTGTTGACAGACGATTTTTAGATTTTTTTTTTAAATTATAAAACTAACACCTAACACTAACCGCAAAGCCTAACCCCTAACAAAAAACCGGATTTTGATGGTTTAAATGAAAAACATGTCCTTATGAATCGAGATCGCAAAAGGGGTGCCTAAAGGTCATATGTTCCAAATTTAATAACTTTTTTTTTACATCAAGTCAAAATTAGCTACTATACATTGCGACAAACAATTACTATATAAATCTTCTTAGTCCAGTATCATTTACACAATTAATCCAAACGAAGCGGGTAAGTGAGCTGAATTTCTTGAATATTAACCCATTTAAATTCTTATTTTCCCTATTCTTGTATGCATCATTATATATATATATATATATATATATATATATATATATATATATATATATATTATTATAATGGAGATTGTGTGTTTGTCTGTCTGTAACCGAAACTATATTACTATACAAATCACAATTCCCTTCGTTATTTACATCATATTCCCCATGATTTTATTTTTATTTAAACCTCAATTATTGATAAAATTGTTTTACATCATTAAGACTGTTGACCATATCTACATACACAGAACATGCAATTGTATTTATATATACAACAAAATAGTGGATTATAGTGTGAATGGGAAGGCTAATTTGCATATTGATCTTAAAAATTTGATTTTAATAAATACATGCTTAGGGTTATTGATTTCTAATTGTTTGGTTTTATCTTTTTGAATATGAGCAAAAATCTCGGGGATAAATCTTAAAAGAAATCCATTAACAAGAATAAATAACTAATATTATTCTTTACTTCCTATTTTAACTAAATAGTTAAATTAGGAAAATTTACCAATGAAAGAGGGGAGTAATAGAAAATGATGGAAGAGTTACTTTCAAAGTTGTGCTATTTTTCAATCATACCCCCTCTGTTCCAAATCTATTTATCTACATTCTTAGTCAGTTTAATTAGCCTTTCTAATTTAATATGATATTTTATTATATTAAAACTTAAATACTTGCACCCGAGGGTGCATATATTTGCTAGTATATATATATATATATATATATATATATATATATATATATATATATAGTGATGCTAATAGCTTTTCGATTTAGTGCGCATGGATTTGATTTGACTGAGTTCTCGGTAAATCTGAAGTGTCCAAACTGAAGATTCTTAATAAATTGTAGAGTTTTTATCTATCAACAACTAAAGCCGTCTAGTCCCTACCTTGTACCCCATAGCGTCATATTCATTTCTAAGTAAATATAGAAATGTATTTACAGTAAACTTGAAATCGTGGGGAGAGAAAAAACTCTAGGATGCATGGATACAAGTTTACGGCCTCCTTTTAGATTTTGATGCGCCAGAGACAAAGGACACGTACCTATCAGCATTTCTGTATATATATATATATATATATATATAATATATATATATATATATAAATAGAAAATTGGGCTTAGACAAAAATTCACTTTTAACGAATATTGTTAGGGGTTCATTATTATATACTATAGATAGGGCCTGGTTAGCTCAGTCGGTAGAGCGTTCGACTAGGAACCACAAGGTTCCTAGTTCGATACCGGCCCTTGCCAACTCAACGTATGAGTAGCACAGGGACCTGTGCGGTAAAGTAAGGAGCTGATGTTAGGTGTAGCGCTCCACCTAAGACGCTAAAATAATCTCCTTGGTCTAGTGCTAGTGAAAAGGGGATAGCTGATTGGCCGATACCGATTTTAGGCCTCCCCCATGACTTTATATTACTTATAGATAGATAGATTTGAACAGTCTGCTATATATATGTATTTGCCAAAACCTACGCACGATCACGATGCGACACATGATAGCAATTAACTTTAGAGTGGCATATGCTACGTAATCAACAATTTATCGCTTGACATAAATCAGCCCTAATTGGGTTGACTTACCATTAAACCAACCAATCAATCATATTTGCCCATGAAGAAAAATTGGATGCATACCCTTCCCAAAGGTATTAGCACTAAGTGAAATACAAACAGCCATTTCCAGTATTTGAACTCTGTTCACTGTGTCCATTTCGTACAACAGTAACAACAGTAACAACACTACACCACAAACACCTTGACAATATAATTTCTCATTATGCTGTCCGCCCTGTCGTCTGGGGCGTTAGAATGCACCGACTGTGCATCTGCAGAGGGGTACGACTCCTCCAATGCGGCCACCTGTTGGCCGTATGTGGCGACCCGTGATGCTTAAGGATGGAACTCAGGTTGTTGAGCAGTTCATGACATGCAACACTCCACTTTGGCTCTTACTTGGGCTAGACGGGCGGTCGGAGAGGCTCCCTCAATCGGCTGGTCATGTCAAGCCCTAGCACCTATATGATTGCCCAACCCTATTGCCCTTATGGCAAGCCCCAACCCTTCTTATCATATGGGTTCTAGAAGGCGGTGGCTGATTTAAACTCTATCTGTTGGTGAGGTTCCACTTCTGGGATTTGGGAGTGTGGAACACCCCTTCATTACCATTGCTCCCTGGTCCACTCTGACCCGGAGTGGTATTACCTGTTAGGGTGCGATCTATGGGTTAAATAAAAAAGTATTCATAAAGAATAACTTTATTTCAAAATTTTATCGGTATTAAATGACCCACTGAGGTTGATATGCCGTAAAACAAACCAAACCAAAATAAACCAATCATTACGCTCTCGTGAGATTTGA
>CM042158.1:14891377-14953877 GCA_023376005.1 Doryteuthis pealeii | reverse complement strand
TTTACTTATAAATACAGCAATCTATATTACCAATATATATATATATATATATATATATATATATATAGTGTGAACAAAAATTATTTTTAAGACAATCAGGAATATTTCTTGTTTGTTGTTTAATCTCAACTAGTTTCGACCTTCGGTCATCTTCAGGAGAAAATTTATTATTTGAAGAAATTGTTGATACATTATTAGAAAGGGAGCATTATAGAAGAGTTATAAATGTTCAAGTGTTATAGTGGGTCCAACATGCTGTTAAAATCCGTGTAGGCGAGTGTGTCTGATAGTAGCATATTCATTCGTTGTGAACACTTAGCCAAAAATATATATATATATATATATATATATTAATATATATATATATATATATATATATATATATATTCTTTTGGCTAAGTGTTATAGTATTAATCGATTATTTTCGGTTGGTACGGCCCTGTTTGTCTTTTCTTTTTTTTAATCTTTTCCCCAGGTGAATTTGGTAGTATATTTTTTACTATCAAACTATTTGCCGTTTTTTTTCTTACCGCAAGTTGTTTACCAATAAGTTTTGTTTATATATATATATATATATATATATATATATATATATACACACACACACACACACACACACAAACACACACACACACATATATATATATATATTATATATAATATATATATATATATATATAGTTGTACCGGCCGTTCCTACTGTGGAGAATATACACCGGTTCTCACTATAAATAGTGAGACACCGAGTGAAAAGGTTGTACTGTTACCGTTAACGGCAAGCTAGCCGTTCCTGTACCATTATTGTAAATACACTTGTCTTATTTTACCCTACCTCGACTTGACTTCTTTTTTACTGTTGGATTAACATCACAACATATATATATATATACATATTTATATATATCTTTAGAAGTTATGGAAAATCATAAAATACAAATAAAACAGATCAATTTAGACAATTTACATAAGTTTTGTATAGTTTATATATATATATATATATATATATATATATATATATATATATAGATAGATAGATAGATACACACACACACACACAACACATATATATATATATATATATATATATATATTGGTTAGGAGGTTGGTTTTAAATATATATATATATATATATAATATATATATATATATATATATTTAGAAGTTATGGAATAATAAAACACAAATAAAACAAAACAATTTAGACTGTTGGAAAAAAGAATGATTCAGGATAATAAATATAGAAAACTGCTATATACACATTGGGGAATATAATAAGTGACAGGAGTTACCTACTCAGGTTTCGTCGAGAAGAATCTTCAGGACATACATATAATGATCAGCCTATCAAGTCGCAGGGAAGTAAACTGAACAGACATATCACAAAATAGGATATAAAATTGAATGTATCTCTGTCTGTATTTTGTGAATTTACCAGATTTTGAAAAGTCAATTTAATACTAGCAATGCAAATGATACAAACTAGATGATCAGTCGGAATACATTGAAAAAAAAAAGTAGTAAAATGTAAAGTGGGTATCAGCCAGACAGCAAGAGAGTCTATATCCTTTTCACCAGCGCTAGACCATGGAGTTTTCGTTTTGGCGCCACACTTACCATAAGCTCCTCACTTTACCGCACAGATTCCCATGCTACTCATACGCTGAGCTAAACCGACCGTTTATTATTGAAAATACGTATACAAAATTGTTGTTCTTTTTAAAACTTGATTTGATCTTGATTTGAGTACAGAGAAGCTTGCTTAAAGATCTATTTTTGAAACTTTCATCTTTGAATCGCTTTGAACCCAGCATTTAGGTATAAAAATATTTCGTATAACTTAAGAACATTTTAAGAAGAATTTAAAAAATGAAGTACGTCAAGTAACATTCGGTGGCTTATCCAATTCCTCAACACATCTATTTACACACACACACGCGAATATATATATATATATATATATATATATATATATATAAGCAAGTAAAGTCGTCGGGGCGGCCTAAAGTCGGTATCAACCAGTCAGCGAGGGAGTCTATCCCCTTTTCAATAGCGCTAGACCAAGGAGATTGTTTTAGCATCTGGGTGGAGCGCCACACCTACCATCAGCTCCTTACTTTACCGCACAGATCCCTGTGCTACTAATACGCTGAGTTGGCGAGGATCGGTATCGAACTAGAAAACTTGTGGATTCTAGCCGAACGCTCTACCGACTGAGCTAACCCGGCACTTTAAACAGACTGAGATGTAATATGACTGATATGAACGAATTGGGAACGACTGCCCGACAGATATATAGATGGATAGATATGAACAGAGGATGATAGATAGATGCATAGATAGATAGATACATATACAGATATGAACAGAGGGTGATATATATATATATATATATATATATATAATAATAGATAGATAGATAGATAGATAGATAGATATGAACAGACTGACATGGACATGTAGTTATTTAGATATGATCAAGCTGAGATAGATAGATGGATATGAACAGACTTCGATTGATATATATAAATAAACTTGGTTCAATAGATAGATTGGTAGATAGAGAGTGTAGAGAAAATGTAGAACAAACACGGGAATCTATAATGGATGGAAATTTATTAGATGATTTTCGAACATTTCGGTATACAAAGTAAACCTTCTTCAGGACTATTGAATTACTTAAGAAGAAAAAAAGATTTATGTGGATAAAGGATGATGGGTGTTTTGTATGAGTTGAGTTCATAGATAGATAGATAGATATAGACAGACATATATGGATATACAAATATATGTTAACAGACTAAAATGCATCTACTGAGATAGATATAAACAGACCTATATAGATAGACAGACAGAAGGATAGATACATATGAGCCCACTGAGATAGATACATAGATAGACATACAAATAGATAGATAGATAGATAGATAGATAGATATGATCAGACTGAATGAACAGATATGAACATAATTTGTATTTTTTTAAAAACACATCTTAAAAAAATATTCGTCCAATCTTGTCGGATAAATATTTGTCCAATCTTGTATTTACATCTTTATTTGGTAGTTCTTTAAATTTATTGTCCGTGTAGCGAAATACAATCAACTGACGTCGGTCCGGTTGGAGTTTGGCCAAACATGGAAAATTTACGAACCCCCAGATTTTAAATTACTTTTCTTGAAATGTAAAAATGCTAACACACTATAAAACGCTATTTGGAAGAAATGTTAGACGTTTAGGTGATCTAGATTTGAGATATGGAGAATCGGAGTCCCATTGGTTAATGAAAGGCAAGATTATTTCAAAAGGGGGAAAATACGACAGTGAGTTAAAAAGTAATGCCATTTTGTGTAGGACAGGCCTAATTACCAACACAGGAATATGTATTATACATCAAAATGAAGCTGACCCTCAGTGGATTACATCCCCACTTCTCCACATAGGTGTGTCAAAAAGTAATGCCAATTTGTGTAGGCCAGGTATAATTAGCAACACAGGAACATGTATCATACATCAAAATGAAGCTGGCCCTCTGTGGATTACAACCCTACTTCTGCACATAAGTGTGTCAAAAAGTAATGCCAATTCGTGTAGGACATACATAATTACCAACACAAGAACATACATCAAAATGAAGCTGATCCTCTGTAAATCACATCCCTACTTCTTTCTCTCAATAGCAATGTTTCACCTGTCGTATAAAATATGTTGACTGTTCTTTGATCCACCCCTTCTCTACAGATTTCACTTCCTAGTCAATGAAATAATGTTTGCCTCTTTCATGAGGCCGAAGAGAGGCAAACATTTTTTTACAGTGAATGCTATTTTGAAACACTTTCTTTAAAATCACATATGCGAGAAACTGACAGTTACCAAGCGTCCTTAATTTTATGCCTTCCCAACTCTAACTAAACTATATGAGGGTGTGTCAAAAAGTAATGCCCTTTTGTTTAGGACAGGTATAATTACCAACACATGAACATGTATCATACATCAAAATGAAGCTGGTCCTCTCTGGATCACATCTTTACTTCTTCACATAGGTGAGTCAAAAAGTAATGCCATTTTGTTTAGGACAGGTATAATTACCAACACAGGAACATGTATCATACCGTTTCTCTCAATAGTATTGTTCCACCTTCGAATGTAACCCTGCTCTGTAAAATTCTGTTAACTCTTCTTTGAGCCACTTCTTTACAACAGATTTCACTTCCACGTCACTGGAATAATGTTTGCCTCTCAAACACACTTTGATGGGGCCAAAGAGAGGATAGCCTAAGTTGCTAAATCTGGTGTGTATGGAGAATGAGGTAAAGTTTTCAACCCCAATGAGGTAATTTTCTCCTTTGTCCTGATGCTTGTGTTTTGGTCGAGCATTATCAAGCAGAATAAGAATATTGTCGATTGTCAAGTTGGGTCTTACTCGTAGGATTCTTGCTCTGAGCCTCGTTGTGATTTCAATGTAAACCTTAGTTTTATAATAAAAAAACTTCACACGAAATGAAGAAATTGGCATTACTTTTTGACTAACCCTCGTTTATGGTGTATTCTTAAATTTATTTTCATTTAAAGTCCATGGAAACTTTTAATTTCAATTTTCAATACCAGGGATGTTTTTGGTTTTGTTTAGAGTGTAGATAGATTTGAAATATTCGTACTTTTTTTTTACAGTATTTTATATTCGAAATAGACCTTGATTTTGAAAGGTTTTCATCAAAGCGTTTTATTTGCATCACTTTTTAGTATTTCCTAAAGGCGCTAATTGTTACAATGGAGACAAGAAACAAAAAACGATTGAAAAAATCGTTTCGAAGACAATGTTCTCCTGTCTGTGAAAGGTTGTCGACTTCCAGAGAATATCGTCCTTGGGAAATAAAATGTGTGGGCTTTTTCCGGACGTGTAAGGCGATGCTTTTAAGACAATGTGAATGATATGATGAGAAAACTTTTCGTCACTCAGCGCAGCGTCACTGAAATCAGAGCTGCTCAATACACGATCATATGTATATATATATTTTTTTTCCTTTTTCTTTTGATATAGATTTTTCAAAAACCGGAGGTAAGGGGAACAGAAACGTGCCATTTTCTAAATCGTATTCTGCTGAATCGTGAGGAAACGGAATTTGTCAGGAAAATGTATATTTTTGACAAAAAGGCTATTGACATCAGTTATATATTCGGTTTAAAATATTCAGAGAAAGTCATATATATATATATATATATATATATATATATATATATATATATATATATATATATATATATGACAACATACGCACAAATACAAATAAAACCGCATTCACGTAAGCATACAACACGAGAATACAGTTATATAAAAATACCATCATTTTCAACAAAAAAAATTTCATGTAAAAAGAAATGCGATAACTAAACTGCTTCAGTTCCAGTGATCTTTTGAAAAAAAGATTTTATCTCGAAAATTCAAGAAATAAATACAGGTTAACACACAACACCATTGTTACCGTATTATTATTTTTTCTTTACACCTGCATTGTGATAGCCTTCTAAATCAACCTCCTAACCAATATATATATATATATATATATATATATATATATATATGTGTGTGTGTGTGTGTGTGTGTGTATAGATATATAGATATATAAATAAGATAAAGGAGATGACTTACCGGGGAATAAAATATCAAGTTAATCGCAATATCGACAGTCGATACACATTTTAACCGAATAAGTCAGTGTTATAACGAATATAAAGTGCTCAATACGTTAGTATAGCGAATCTAGTACTAAGGTAGAAATAACCTACTCAAGTTTCACCATAAAGGATCTTCAGGGTTAATTGTAGTGAATTAAGATTAATTCGTATTAATACTATATAGATTAACGTATTAATACATATATATATATATATATATATATATATATATATATATATATATATTCTTGTTCATACGTATTCATTTGTCTATCTATATATGTATCTTTGCCTTTCAAGGGATTTTTAGGATTAGGAAAAGGCCACATAAAAAAGAAAAACAACGAGATAGGCAATACCTGACCCCTTGATTTAAAGGGGTAGGGCTGGGTTTATTGCTCAATGCCTGAGGCTCTCCTCTTGAGGGGGAATGCCGACGGGATCAACGCAATTTTTTCCATCTGCCACCCATGAGTCTAGGCTTGTGGGTAGTCCTACATAAAAACGAGACTTTGTGTCCAACCCATACAAGTGGGGTATGAGGTAAATAAATGCAGTTATGGCCAACAATATTAATAATGTAAAACAATTTTTTAATAATTGAGGTTTAAATTAAAATAAAATCACGAGAATGCGACGTAAATAACTAAGGGAATTGTGACTTGAGTAATTATATAGTTTCGGTTACAAATAGAGGAACACAATCTCCATTATAATAACTAGCACATATATGCATCCTCCGGGTGCAAGTATTTAAGTTTTAACATTATAAAATATCATATTAAATTAGAAAGGTTAATGAAACTGAATAAGAATGCAGATAAAAAGATTTGGAACAGAGGGGGTATGATTGAAAAATAGAACAACTTTGAAACTAACTCTTCCATCATTTTCCATTACTCCCGTCTTTCATTGGTAAATATTCCAAATTTAACTATTTAGTTAAAATAGGAAGTAAAGAATAATATTACAGTTATTTCTTCTTGTTAATGGATTTCTTTTAAGATTTATCCCCAAGATTTTTGCTCATATTCAATAAGATAAAACCAAACAATTAGAAATCAATAATACTAAGCATATATTTATTAAAATCAATTTTTTTACGATCAATATGCAAATTAGCCTTCCCATTCACACTGTAATCCACTATTTTGCTGTATATATCAATACAATTGCATGTTATTAGTATGTAGATATGGGCAACAGTGTAAGTAATGTAAAACAATTTTATTAATAATTGAGGTTTAAATAAGAATAAAATCATGGGGAATGTGATGTAAATAACTAAAGGGAATTGTGACTTGTATAGTAACATAGTTTCGGTTACAGGCAGACAAACCCACAATCTCCATTATAATAAGATGATACTAATAAATATATGTGTGTGAGTGATTGCGTGTGTTAGGAAACAATTTAAATTCTTTTACTTAATACACTTTCACCTTGAAATTAAAGTTAAAGTGACCCTGATCTTATCATTTTAGTTCAAAAGTTTTAATTCTCAAATCCAAGATGTTCTGTTGCCAATTAGTTCCAGCTGCTTATTCAGTCGTTGAAGAATTTCTGATTGGTCTGACTTTTGATGAGTCACTATCGAAGTCACCAATCAAAGGTTGATGCAGCATCAGTGTGATCAATGAAATGTTGATTCGGTACAAGTGTGAACAATCAAAACACGACCCACACGCCAATCCCCAATGTGTTTATCAATCAGGTTTGTCCGGGCCCTATTTCATGAATAATTTTTTCTCTTTTTTTTTACCCTTTTTTTATTTGAATATTTTTATTTTTTTTACGGTTTTATGAATTAAGTAATACAGCCATCTTCCTGATATATTTTGTCTTTCTTTAATATAAAAGAGCAACGGTATATTTGAATAGAAAAAAAACAATACATATGAATAGACTTATAGATAAGTGTATTTTGGCTGCATTTTTTCTTTTATACAAGTTTTGTTGAACTGTACAGACAATTCTTGTCGGACAAGTTTTTGGTTGATCCTTTCTAATTTTCGGGCCATCTTTTTGGTGTCGTGGTGTAACTGGTGTAACAGTCTACCAAACGTTTCAAAACGAACGCTTTCGGCAATACAGTTTGCCATCATCAGCTAGGAAACTATGGTATGGTTTCGTGTCTCGTTTTAACGAGAACGAGTAGTAGCAAGGAATTAGAAGTGGGAGGTAATAACAAATGGTAGTGGGAGGTTGTAGACTTATAGATATAGATATATTCTTAGATATTTCTTTTTTTTTATCTTTCTAGACGATCTCTTTCTATTTTTGTGGTTGTTCTGCTTTTATGATAAAATCTTGGTCTTTCATTCATTCTTTTGGCTTATTTGGTTCAGTTTGGTTTATTGAAGGAGGTACACAAGAATACCCGGATCTCCAGAAGTGAGGCCTCGGCATCTGATGCAAGATTGTACCCCCCCATGCGCAGTCTATGACACAAATCGAATTTTAACAGGGAGTAACTGGTTTAAGTTCAGTTATCTTCCTTCTTCTAGACTGGTTATCTTCCAAGTCTAAAGAACTCATTCATATAATATATATATATATATATATATATATATATATATATATATATATATATATTATATATAATATATATGCCAGACTCTACACAAGTAGTATAAGTCAAAACGTCAGTTTCCTGAGCGGAGTTTAATATGTTTAATATATTTTTCTAGATTAGTTGCCAAACAAAGGTTTAAGAGCCCAGTCAGCCCTATTATTTACTCATAGCCGGAAGTAGAATACATGAATGCATACCTTTCCCATTGCTATTAGCGCAAACGGTCTCCTCCAGGATATGAATTCGAGTAGACGAGTCAATTTCCAACAAAGATAACCATTACTCCACACGCTTCCAGTCTGTTCTATTATTTACTCATAGCGGAAGGTATTACAGATAGGTGCCTGCCTTTCTCATGGGCATTAGCGCTAAGTAAAACAAATATTTCCTTCGGGATTTGGATTCACATCGCTGATTACATTTTCTACGATGATAACCGCTACACGAAGCGCGCCTCGATATAATATATATGATAATTACGTTACTATAGTAAATTCGCTATTACAATGGGGGCCCTTACTTAGGCTAAACGGGCAGTTGGAGAGGCCCCCTCTGATCAATCGGCTGGTCACGTTAAGTCCTAGCACCCATATGATTGTCAAACCCTATTGATCTTATCACAAGCCCCAACCCTTTTTATCATATATGTGGTAGAATAATGTGGCTGAGGGTCTTCATGTCCTGGGAATGACGTTAAACTCTATCTGATGTACCTCAACATGCAGTTCTGGAGGTCTAGGGAATGTTGAGCACCCTTTCATCACCATTGCTTCCTGGTCTATTCTGACCCGGAGTGGTAATACCTGTTATTGTCCCATCTATGGGTTAAATAGATAAATGTGGTTTATAAAAAAGGAGTAATGTGATGAACAAGCTGGCTTACCTTCGGCGAAACACATCTGCTTGGCTTGATAGGTTTTGCCTGAACCAAACTAAAGAAAACATAGCCACCATTGACGGATGGCTTTATAGGGTGTGGTCTTGTTTTGTTTCGTTCGTGGCGTGAGCGTGGGGGCACCTATGCAAATTATGCCCATGAGAACCATAGGATAAAATGAACTCGTTGTGTCATTTGAGCAATGGCAATTTCGGTACACAGGACGACTGCTGTGATATTGTTGCAGGCAGAAAGACTGTTGCATGAAAGGGATTGCCGTTGTTGATTACAAAGACTCAAGTAAAAAGACATTTACAGAAAGACTGTTGCCGGAAAGGGATTACCGTGGTTGATTACAAAGACTCAAGTCAAAAATCATTTACACTATCCATTAAGAAAGAATTTATTTCAAAAATTTGTCGGCATTAAATGACCCACTGGGGTTGATATGCCGTAAGGCAAAATAAACCAAACCAACAAATGGGAGCCCAATGGGTTCACGGGTCGTCTCGTCATTTCTATTTTACACCTTTGTCGATCATCGCTTATTATCCATTTTCGAAGGGGTGTTGTTGTTGGGGGTTTTTTGCCTCCAATTTATTTACTTATTAAGGAATCCATTTTTCTTTCTTTCCCTTATTGTTAAGCTGTTCCATGATGTAAAAACACGTCTTCTTTTTTGGCCCTGTTCTTGAACCACTGATACGAGCCTAATCCCAAGTTCATCTATGTCGAAAAAATGGTCTGGTTTATTATGATAGCATTCTAGATTTCGTTCTCCCGTACGAAACGGTGGCGAGGAGGAGTGGAATGCAGCATAATGAGACGCATGCGCATTCAAATATCAGTCAAACACCTAAATCTGTGGTCACTGCCGCCATTGGTGCTGCCGCCAAGGCCCCAATTAGACGCCATTGTTGTATGTTCTCACTTCAAGACTTCTTTTTTTTTTGTTGTTGACTGGATGGGTGTTTTATTTTCGCTGTGTTGCTATTGTATGAGTTTTGTTATTTTATTTTCAGACATATTTAATTATAGATTCTCCTCGCGTTTAGTTATTCGTATTTTATTCTTTTATTTGCTTCTTCCTATTAATCTACTCCTTTTAAAACTTTTCTTTTCTTTGCCATTGATTCTTATTCCGTATGATTTATTTTTTGGTCTTATTTTCTTTTTTTTACGCCTGTGCCCAATATTTCTTATTTTTATTTTCATTTTGTTTTAAGCTTTTTTTTTTTTTTTTGGTGTGTGTGGATGTCGTGGGTTGGGTAAGTCGGCCTTATGATTTTTTTCTCTGCTTTCCCCACCCATTATCGCAGGTTTTTCATCACCCATGAATGGTTTCTTTCTATCTTTCTCCTACACCCGTCATCCTTCCATTCCCATCCGTCTTTATTTATTCCTGGATTTATTTATTTATTTCTACCCCACACATCTGTCGTGTCTTTCTCCCATCTCTCATTCTTCTTTTTTTTCTTTCTTTCTCTGTCGCTCTGTCTGTCTGTCTGCCTGTCTCTCCCCCCTCTCTCTCTCTCTCTCTCTCTATATATATATATATATAATATATATATATATATATATATATATACACACACCAACACCCCTTCTTTCTTTCCTTCCTTCTTTATTTCTCTCTATATTCATTTATTTCTCTTTACACATCTATCTTCTCTCACTTCCAATCTAGTTCATTTGTTTGTTTGTTTGTTTGTTTATTTCTTTTTCTTTTACAAACCCGTCGTCTTCCCTTCCTATTCTTCCTTTCTTTGGCTTACCTCAATCGGTAGAGCATCCGGCTCGGAAACACAAGATTCCGGGTTCAATACAGACCCTCGCCAACTCAGCGTATGAGCAGTACAGGGATCTGTGCTGCAAAGTGTGTGGGGGCTGATGGTAGGTGTGGCGCTGCACATCAGACACAAAAAAATCCCCGGTCTAGCGCTAGTGAAAAGGGGATAGACTCCCTTGCTATCTGGCTGATACCGACAATAGGCCACTCCGTCAACTTATTTCTTTCCCAACACACCTGTCGTCTCTTGTTTCACATCTTTCTTTCTTTCCTTCTTTTTCTCTGTCTCTGTCTCTGTCTCTCTCTCTCTCTAAGTCTGCCTCTCTCTTTATACACTCATCGTTCCTATTTATCTTACTTCTTTATTTCTTTCTGTATTTATTCAATTCTCTTTACACATCTGTCACTCAATTCCCATCAATCTTTCTTTCCTTTTCTCGATACATTATTTTTGTTCTTTCTTTCTTTCGTTCTTTTCCAGTCGATATATTTAGTCTTTGTACTTTACATCTATTCTTTCTCTATATAACCTTTCCTTTTTCGCAATATTTCCTTTTTGTTCTTTCTTTCTTTCAATTCCCACACATTTGTCGTCTCTTGCTTCCCATCTCTTTTCTTCTTATGTCCTTTCTTTCTCTCAGCACATCATTTTTGTTCTTTCTTTCTTTTTTCTTTCCACACATTTGTTGTCTCTTTTCTATCCATCTTTTTTCAGTCAATATGTTTAGAATTTTCCGTTACATCTATTCTGTCCATCTACGTTCTTTTCTCGACTCATTATTTTTGTTCTTTCTTTCTTTCTTTCTTTCTTTCGTTTTAAGTCAATATATTTAGTCTTTTCCTTTACATCTAGTTTTTATTTATCGATAAATATTTACCTTTTTCTTTTTTTCTTTTTTCTTTTGGTATTTCTTACTTTCATTCAACACATTTGTCATCTCTTTCCTTCACAACTTAAAAAAAAATTGTTTTTAACATCTATTCGTCATGTCTATTTCCTTTTTATCCTCAAATTATTCTATAAAAAAATTCTTCTTTCTTCTCTCAAAAATTTTCTTAAAAAATATATATCTTAAAATAATTAAATATAATCTTTCTTTCTTATCTATTTTTTATATAAACTCGTTTATAAAATAAAAATAACAAAAAGAATAAAAATATGAATATAATATAATAAAGATATAATAATATAATATATACCTATTATATAATCTTTCATTTCTTCCTTCCTTCCTTTCTTTCCTTGCTTTCTTCTTTTCTTTTCTTTCTTTCTTTCCTTTTTTTTTTTTTCCTTTTTTTCTTTTTTTTCCTTTCTTTTTTTTCTTTTTTTCTTTCTTTCACCTCTACTGTATTTTTTGGTTTGTTTGTTTTGGTTTCTTTTCTTATTTGTCTAGTGGGTCTTTTTTTTTTTTCTTTCATTTATGGTTTTTCATTATCTTTAGTCTTTCCATTCTTTCTTTTCTTCTGTTTTTTCTTCTGTTTCTTTATTTTCATTTTCGTTTTATTTCTTGTTATCTTCCAGGGCTATAATAATTTCATTATTTAAAATTTAATCCGGTTATTATTTATTCAGTCTTTAGTTAACAGGGACTAGTACAAGAAGCGGGAATGAAAACTAGTAGAGCTACTTTGGTATAAATTATTATAGTTTTTCAGGATATAATGTATACTTAATATTTTTTATAAATATATAATATAGTTCATAAGAAGATTGACCGCCATAATTCGATAGATGGCGTGAAATTAATACGTATACTAATGAGTACGTCGTTATCTATTGTATACTATATTTCTTAAGAATATGTTTATATATCACAACTTTGCATATAACTAAGTTTTTAGTTATATATATATTATAGATAGTTCTCCGACATGACATTTACATCAAGCTAATGTTCGTTAGATCTAATAACTTTGCGACTATATATCTTTCTCTGTTCTTCACTTCCATAAATATATCGTGTTATTATTAATTTAGTTATATCATGTGTCTTTACATGTATATACTCAAAATATGATATA
Organism: Doryteuthis pealeii; assembly: GCA_023376005.1. Classification (NCBI taxonomy): domain Eukaryota; kingdom Metazoa; phylum Mollusca; class Cephalopoda; order Myopsida; family Loliginidae; genus Doryteuthis; species Doryteuthis pealeii. The sequence continues at coordinate 14,940,941 of CM042158.1, read as the reverse complement.
TAGTATAATAGATAATAGTAATAGAAATGACCAAATATAGAGTATACTATACTTACATAGTAATACATTTAAATGAAATATAAAAATACAACATAAATACAATATATATATAATTATCAGATATTTTTTATTTATGTTAAACGTGGATATAAAGTTATATTAGTCAGGACTAGTTCATTACCTGATTAATGTTAATTCTGAGCCCATGTTAGAATATATTTCATCAAGTTTTTTTTCATTGGTGACATTATGAATAAGAAGGTGAATAGGGCGAGGAAGGGAAAGATTCTATGAAGAATGGGCAAGAAATTATTTATCAGCTGTATTTAGTCTCGTTGTTTTTGGGAAACCTCGGGAGCATGTACATCATTTAAGCGTTTTGAGACTCGATACATTGAAACTAATATATAAAATTGGTTTACATTATCGCTGTTTGATTCTCAGGGGCAATACATGTGTGGATAATATTTTACGTCAGTACTGGATTGGTCTTCATGTGAAAAAACCCAGGAGATAATGGGTTTTTCTGTAATAGACGATCTGCAAACGCACGATGGCGTGAAATGGAACTTAGAATCGAACAAAACACAAATAATGAGAAAAACGTGTAGGAATTGATTAGGCTGGTGACTTCCCTAGCTAACTAATAGAATAGAAAGAGAAGAATGGAATTTATTAATGCATTCAACCTGAAATACCTGACTTTAGTTTACTTCGCCTTCGATTGACCCGAGGGTCAATGAACCTATATTAATTTACAGTTATTGAAACACATTAAGCTTGGGATATTTTTAGGTATATGGTAGTTGCAAGAGTGTACAATCCTCGATTGTTATCAAGACTTTAAGATAACGGGATACTCGTAGTGCAGAATGATGGATAGAGGAGGAAATGCGCTAGATGAAGGTTAGTTATTTTGTTTCACTTCGATTATGTAGATTATACAAATACGTGGTGTAGTTATAGGATTTAGTAAATATATATTATTGTGCTTAGAAAACTTCTGATGCTATGTAATAGAAAGAATCCCATATAAATTGTAGAATTGTGATAGGATTATTGAAAAATATTCAGTATCGAATATTAAGGAAATCTTCATTATTTATGCATCAAAAGCAGAGCTGGCTGATATAGGAAGATGTAGAGCATATTATATTAGCGTGGATCAGTAAAAGGTGTCTATTAATTTTCATCTTGACATACGATTAAAGCATAATAGCATACATTAACAATTGCTCACAGCGCACCAACTAGCCCTTTAATTGCAGTGAGGTCGATCTGTTCATAAAGGATACATATATACGCAATACATATAATAAAAGTGAAACTTATTGCGAAAGGGAAGGGTAATTATAGAGGAAAGAATTAGATTGTTAAGTTAAGGACTTAATATATCGACTTTGGAAACGAAGAAATAAAGAAAGAACAATAAAATAATTGTTATGAGAAAGGTCTCATCTCTCTTCTATAGTATTGGAGTTGTGGAATGTTGTTTAAAAGTGGAGGATAATTAGATTTAATAATTAAAGGTGAAAGAGATTATAGTGAGTGAGATAAAATTTAGAAAGTGAATTTGAAGTATTTTTGAAAAAGCATGAAGTGATGGTTTGTTCTCGCTGATTAGCATGGAGGAGAGACAGACGCTAGATTTGGAGGACCAAAAACGGGATAGAGATTAGGTGACTGGTAACGATCAGAGAGACGCTCATATGAGTCAGACAAGAGGAGAATAATTAGAAATGGTTGTCGTGTAAATGAGAGACTATTGATACACTAAAACGGAATATCTGCTGATATAAGAGTCTGGTTTAGAACGTGGGATCTTACTATTTTTGTTCGAAGATTATCAGGACGTCTAGTCTATGTAAACGGATATTAGTTCTTAACATCGTCCTTTTTTAATGCGGCATTTTCTTCTCAGTCTATGCTGGCCTACGATTCTGCTGAAGGACCAGAGAGACTTATTCGTTTTGGTTGCGAACATGGCCTGTTAGATATCATCACACTTAATTGTACACTGACATAATGTGTTTTTAAAAATGTTTCTTATTCATGGGCTGCTCGATCTAACTTAATCCCTATACTTTTTTCAGGTATGCATACATGATATATTCTTACTGGCTACTAATAATAGCCTTGTGAATGGCGGAGGTAGTTCTGGTATTATATGGGAACCGATAATCACTATGGTGGTTCCGATAGACTAGGGATATATTGCTCTATACGGATTTTAGGTGCAGTGTATGTCTTCGACATAGACAAGGAGCATATATATCATGGGACAGACTGGACTAGACAGAGACGTGTGTGTTAGACTATCAGCACGAATAATGTAGTCTGTACAGGGTCCTCACACAGCGATCAGTGCTCTCGACCAATATTACGCTTTAAATAGGATTATAGGAGTTGTTATGGTATAGGTTGATTTGGCTATCTCGTAGGGTCATAGTACTATGGCGAGCTAGTGTACCGGAGAAGAAGGATAATGAATAATGGTTGTTGGCATCTGTGGGATGTAGTTAGTTAGTGTCAATAGGATTAAGTAAATTTATATAGCGATGCTTGTGCTTGTATTTGCGGGTTGTTGGATTCATCATGAGAGTTGTGAGGTTGGTAAGGAAGGCAAGGCGGAGAGTAGATACCGATGTAGGAGATAGGGGAATGACGACACATCAGAACACAGGTACAGGGTGTCAGTACAGTAGGGCACACGGAGAAAAGGGAAGTAGGGTACGCATGAATAAATTTATCGAGAGTGATTCGCTAGGAGGAAATGTGGAACAGAATAAGATCGCAACGCTTACGGTGGTATACCGTTGATGGGGGAAGATTATATGAAATAAATAAACAGAAATTAAAAGTAACTTAAAACTGTTCAGGACATACAATTATAGATGCCGGTGGTAGTTTGAGAGCTAAAGTGGAACGGGTATGGCATGCTGGGTGTTGCTACGCCGACGATATTGGGTGGTAGATAGGTAGGTCCATGTCTCGTTGTGTGGGATGTATATAAACAGGTGTGAATGAATAAATGTCGGAGAATTGCGGTGAGAAAGGCTAGAGGTGAATATTAAATAGCAAGTTTTGTTATACTACTAATATATATTGGTGTTGACAGTTAACATCCTCTCTCAAATCCCATAACTTCATAGGTTGTTCCACAACACTCTTCACCAAAATATCAATATAAAAAGTAAAACAAGGGTCCATTTGAGAAATATAACTAAAATTTTTGGAATATTTAAAATAATAGAAATATTGTGTGCTTTGCACTTCAAGGTCGTTATAATATAAATAAAAGTAATAGGATATGAATGTTCAGCGCTAACAGCCCTTTGCAATATACGAATAATCAAGAATGTGCGTGTTATGTACCATATATGATCAAATTCTCAAATAACGGGGAAATCGAAGGAGAAATAACATTTAGTAGGGCTTAAGACATGGGGGATAATGACTCACCACCTGGGTGAAATCGGATCTGTCCTCTCGACCACCTGTTAAGCCTAATAAAGGCCGAGGTTGATTGTTGCATGCCACGGAATCACTTAGACCACTCAGCCACCATGGACCACTCCTAAGGAATTCCAGGTTGCCACTAATGGCTAATAGGTAGACCCATTGGAGAAAGCGTCTTACCCCTCAGCAAAGATGCAGTCGGTGTATTCTACAACTTCATCCGATAGGACAAGGACATCATGAATAATCGTAGCATAATTATTGTGGCCTAGGCCGAATTTGGGGATTGACTGGAAGACGGTATTCGGATTTCTAGAGAAAGAGAAGAATAAATAAGAACAGAGGGTAAAGTTTAGAAGGGCAAACACACAACGCGGTGCCAGCAATTAACATACGAATGACCACGGAATTAGATTTAAAAATGAAAAGGAAGTTCCGGGCTTTGACCGAAAGCGGAAGTGGGGACGAGAAACGGAAGAAGAAAAAATCGTTTTTTTTTTCGGCTGGGCTTTCGTAGGGGGCGAACGGGGTTTCACGAGTCCACCGTAATTTGTTGCGCATAGTAGTACCGAACATGATTTAAGACCTTTAAATTTGACCTTACCCTCCCTCTCTCCATTCTCCCTGAAAAAGAACCCACGAGATTAGAAAGAAATAAACAGCCTCATTGTGACTATACGACTTGCGTATGTTGTTTCTGAACTAACAACATACTACTACTAACGCTTCTACTACAACTCGAGTTTGGCCCTATGCAACTATATATACGACTACTTTGGGAAGAAATAGATTGTTATATCTCAAAGTTTGTGAATGTGACAGTAAGCAATTTCTGTCTTGAGAAAAAAAAGAAGTTTTTATTGAATGAAGAATATGAAGAAAGTCTTTGAATATTTGCCGCTACAAGAAGAAGGATTGATAACAGGGAGTGTCAGACGTTATTTTCTGCTGGAAAGACGAGTCAATATAATTTAGAAATAAACTGAAAATAAAAACTACTCAAAAGCTGTGGCAATGAAGATAGACTTCCTATTAAGAGAGAGAGAGAGAGAGAGAGAGAGAGAGAGAGAGAGAGAGAGAGAGAAGGAAAAACAGGGGGAGCAGTCCGTGTTTTTAGAAGGTGTAAGGCTACATAGGTGGATGAAAGAAAGGTCATATTAAGATAGACAGAAGAGAGAGAGAGAGAGAGAGAGAGAGAGAGAGAGAGAGAGAGAGAGAGAGAGAGAGAGATGGGAGAGAAGGAAATGGGGGAGCAGTGCGTGTTTTAGAAGAAGGTGTAAGGCTACATAGGTGGATGAAAGAAAGGTCATATTAAGAGAGAGAGAGAGAGAGAGAGAGAGAGAGAGAGAGAGAGAGAGAGAGAGAGAGGGGGGGTTAAAGGAAGGTGTAAACATGTAAGACGATAAACAAAAAGAGAAGGTTTGGTTTGGTTTACTTAACGGCATATCATCACCTTTTGGGTAATTTAATGCCTGAATTTGTTTCATTTGTAAATAATCATGAATATTTATATTGTCAAAATTACATTGCAATTATTTTTAGTCACAATTTTTGTCTCATGGATTTTGCCGTCCTGGTCGACCACCCAGTGGAAATGAAAGAAGTGAAAAGATAAACAAATACTTTGACCTTGCCAGAGAACTGAGAAAACTCTGGAACATGAAGGTGAAGGTTGTACCTATTGTAAATGATGCCCTTGCAACGGTCCCCAACGCTCTAGAAAATAATTTGGGTGGATTTCAAATCTGAGGAATAATCGAGATCATTGAAACTACAGCACTGTTAAGATCGGCTAGAATATTCAGAAGTGTACTGGAGACCTGAGGGGACTTGCTGTCACTCAGTACCCAGTGAACCATCGGCTACGGCAGGTGTGAAAAACTCAATAATAATAATAATAATAATAATAATAATAATAATAATAATGGATACGAAAGATCAGGAAACGTCATTGTCCAAGACGAGAATTTAGAAGCAAATAGTGGATTAAAGATGAAAAGAAAAGAAGTTGAAAATAGAAAAATATGAAATTACGATAGAAGAAAAAGATGTGGAGGATGAAATATGTTTCTGGAAAAACTGGAAAAGAAGAAGAAAATAGAAGCCGGTGAAGAAGAAAAAGTATTTAAGAAATATAGATAACGAAAGAAGAAGAAGAAGAAGAAGAAGAAGAAGAAGAAGAAGAAGAAGATAATGAGTGTTGGGGGGGGGGCGCTAGTATGGGAATGAAATGGATTATACAGACGATGAAAACGAGTAGAGAGTAAAAAAAAAAAGAAGAAAATGGGGAACAAAAACAAAGAAGAAGAAGAAGAAGAAGAAGAAGAAGAAGAAGAAGAAGAAGAAGAAGAAGAACTAAGAAAGCCAAAACTAAGAAGACGATGATCATATAGCAAAGAAGAAGAAAGAGGAAGAGGAGGGAGAGATAAGTATATTGTAGGAAAAGACAGACGGAAAAAAAAGATGAGGAAAAATGAAGCGGCTGAAGAAAAAAGAAGTGGAAAAGAAAGAAAAAGTTAAAAAAGATGTAGATATGGAAAAATAGATAAAGAAAAAAAGTTATGATGTCACAGAAGAAGAAAGAAGAAGAAGAAGAAGAAGAAGAAGAAGAAGAAGAAGATAATGAGTGGGGTGTTAGTATGGGAATGGAATGGATTAAACAGACGATGAAAACGTGTAGAGGGTAAAAAAAGAAAGAAGAAAACGGGGAACAAAAACAAAGAAGAAGAAGAAGAAGAAGAAGAAGAAGAAGAAGAAGAAGAAGAAGAAATTTGGGATGGCTGGTTAGCGTGAAATTTAACATTTAGAATCAATAGCAAGCCTCATTGATTCTAAAGGAGCAGCTGAAATCAAGCGTGCTTTTCTATTTTAGCAAATTATATTTTAAGTCATTGACAAGCGAGTACGCTGAGAGACAACAGAAAATAGCGACACGCAGTCTCATATCCAAATATAAAAAAGAAGGTCGTATCTACGTTTCTAGATCGTTGCACATAAGTACATATAACCACACATACAAATGCACACACAAACACACACACACGAACACACATACATATAAGCACGTACATATACATACACGACTTCTGTTATCAAGGTTTCGTTTTGCGAATGACGATTTTAGTAGGCTTTCCGCATCCTTTGCATTGCCTTTGAAATTCAATGAAGCGACAGGACACAGGAAAGTTTTTTTTTTTGTGCAAACTGACTGCTGGAGGATATCTTGTATCTGGAAGGTGCTTCGGTTCCGGGAGTGTTGTTCTTCACTTATACAGTTTATTTCGGATAAATACAATGCGTCCTTTAAATTTTCCGTATATGTATTTAACTAAGTCATCCATCCGAGCGGGATGCTAGACAGGGTCAATTTTTATGCACAGTTTAACAGGTCTTAACCCAGAGTTAATCCAGTGTTTATTCTATATACGTATCAAAAAGTAATACCATTTTGTTTAGGACAGGTATAATTATTGTTGGCATCTTTTCGTCTACTAAAGACGATGGCGTAGTGTTTATATTTATTATCTCCAACTGCGACCAATTTTTGAATGGCAATCCCTGGTGCAGTGACTGGAAACAAACAGTGGTGCTTGCTGGAGTTGCTGTTGTCTCTCCTTCCTTTTGGCTCTCTTTTCTGTTGCGGCTTCTTTCCACTCTTTTTTACTCCTTCTCGTTCCTTGATTAACGAGAATGCGCCTGGTCGCATGGTCTTCTGCACAAACCTCCCTTGTGTTGGTGTTGATGTGAGGTATAATTAACAACACAGGAACATGTATCATACATAAAAATGAAGCTGGTCTTCTGTGGATCATACCCCTACTCCTCCCCATAGTCAACGATTCTCTCAATAGCAATGTTCCACCTTCGAATGAGAGAATGTATACCTGCCCCGTAAAATTTTCTTGACTGTTCTTAGAGCCACTTCTTCACTACAGATTTTACTTCCTCGTCACTGGAATAACGTTTGTCTCAGACTCTCATCTCTTCGGTCCCATCAAAGAGGGTTTCTAGGATGTGATACAAATTAGCAATTATGGGGAATTCAGCAAGCATTCACTGATAATTGATCTGTGAGACTAGATTGCTAACCCTTACACCATAATGAGGCCTTAAAATAAGTATTTTGTAACCCTTTTGCCACGAGTAAAGATGGAAAATTAGATCGCAAATATGGGCATCGACCGAAGATCGAATCTTGTATTCATTAGTAATGGTGTTGTGAGTCTAGCTTCCTGACAATTACATTATGATATGATACCCTGTATTTACCCAATCGTTCGCCACGGGTGGAATGTGACACAAGGTCGCAAGTGCAAAACATCCAGATAGCATTCGGTTGTAATCAATTTAACCATTAAACAACGATGAGACACCCAAAAGTTGGTATTTCACCTAACCTTTCGCTATGGCTAGGATGGGACACAAGATCGCAAGTATGGGGCATCCAACGAGGAACAGACTCGCTATTCAGAAGTAATGGATCCGTGAGACTAGCTTGCGGATCATTACATCGTGATGGGACGCTCAAAATAGGTATTTACTTAACTCTTTCGCCACGGGTGGGACGTGATACTAGGTTGAAAATATGGGACATCCCTCGAGTATCGGACTCCCTATTCAGTAGTAATAGATCTGCAAGAATAGCTTGCTTACCATTACACCAAGCTGTAATGCCCAGTGTTTACCCAACACGTTCGCCACGGGTAGTATGTGACTCAGGGTCGCAAATATGAGGCATACACTGAGCATCGAACTCACTATTCAATTGTAAACACTCTGCGATACGTTTTTTTAAGATCACTAATTTGGACTGAGCCTATTCTAGTACTTCCCACCCCAAGCGGAGCTTAACAGGTTTAAATTCAGAGTTTTTCTGACTGATTGCCTAGCCAAGATTAAAGAGCCCAGTCTGCCCTACTATTTACCTATAGGTGGAGGGAGAGTAGTAGGATTTATACCTTTCCCAATGGTATTAGCGCTATGGGAAGTGAGGCTTCGCCCAGGATTTGAACTCGGGTCGACGAGTCCATTCCTACGACTCTATCCTTTACACCACGCGCCTCCAGCCAGTACTAATTTGACCTTCTTGTCTATAGTAGAATCATATAGAGCTTTCACATATGAAAATGAAATACAATTACTTTCCAATATCACAAAAAAACGCAGGAACTGATAAATTAACAGCAACAGTTTTGCGTAATAATTGATAAAATTTTTTTTTTTTTTTTTTTCTTTTTTGAAAGAATTTGGTCTTTATTATTTCTGGCGAAAAAAAAAAAAAAAAAAAAAAAAAAAAAAAAAAAAAAAAAAAACAAACCAAGAACAATTTTTTTGTATTTTTAATCTATGTTATAAATATCAAAATTGCTGTAGCAATTATGGTTTTTTTGCTTATACGTTATATTTAGCTATACAAAATGGGGTTTAGAAATTTCGTAAACAATGTCATTGTTTTGGTAAAGGTTTATACAACAGACTCGCGGCTAACTCTGCGAAAATGGCAAAAATGCAACAGCATTCTTTGTGCTTATAGAATTCAAATAATTCACGCAAAGATCCATTCACAGTATTTGAATTAATGAATGTTGGATAAAAAGAAAATCCCAACATTAAAAAATCCTTACATTATGTTCCATTGACAGGCCGACCTTCACAACAAAAAAGGAACTCAAAAACGCAAAATGAAGAATATTGACGACGATGCAAGAATTGCTAAATTATCTTGATCATGCAAGTTCCACTTCTGCTAGCAGACTTTCTTTTCATTTCAAAGAGGAATGAATTCTTCATGTGTGTGATTTGGAAGGGCTAAAACAAAAGACAACAGAATACATTAAAAATATCATTGGAGATGGATATTTGTGACGAACTAAAAATTTAGTCTTTGATTTTTACGTGTAAAAGAAATTTAAGAAGTGGACGATGCATTTTTTGTGGGCACAGTGGCAGTTTGTGTATGCTGACGTCATACCAGCTCACTATCGATGAAGCGTTGAACCTCGTCGTCGTCGGCGAAAACACCACTTGCGGATGTTTTTGACATTCATGCTCAACTCGCCATAAACTTCCGTTAATTTGTGATTAATTTCAATCGGTTTAATGCATTTTGCGTTCAAAAACCGAATAACTGTGCGAATTTTACACGTATTCGTAGCAGCAATCGGGAGCTCCATCACCAAGACTGGGTGTGGCAGCAAGGCGCGCACAGAGGCGGGTACTGGCACTGGCCTATGTCCAACAATGACAAGAGTGTTTACAAGAGATTTCCTGTGTCCTCAGTGCTTCGGAGACCTTACTTTTGGGATTATCCTCGTTGATACGAGGGTGAGTCAAAAAGTAATGCCATTTTCTTTATTTTAGTCTTTATAAAACTAAGGCCTACAATGAGACCCTAATGAGGTTCAGAGCAAATATTCGACGAGTAAGACCCAACTTGCTAATCGAAAATGTCCTCTTTCTGCATGATGATGCTTGACCACACACAAGCACCAGGAGAAAGGAGAACATCGGCTCATTCGGCTGGTCAACTTTACCGCATCCTCCATAATAAACAGATTTAGCGCCTTCAGAGTATCATCTATTTGGCCTTATGAAAAAGTGTTTGAGAGGCAAACATTATTCCAGTGACCTGGAAGTGAAATCTGTAGTGAAGAAGTGGCTCAAAGAACAGTCAATAGAGTTTTATGGGGCGGGGATACATTCTTTTATTCGAAGGTGGAACATTACCAATGAGTGAAATGGTGACTGTGTGGAGTCCACAAAGGAATAGCTTTTTTTTATGTATGATACATGTTTCTGTGTTTTAATTGATGTGGGGTTTTAAGGGTACAAGATAAGACAAACGACTGGTAACAATGTATACACATGTATTGAACAAAAAGAGTAGAAATTCACAGCAAAGAAAGTGCAGATTGCGTCCGACCAATATAGTTACGAGCTGACTCGCATTTGCTTCGTCAAGCCACAATTGTTCCTGGTAGTTATATTAATCGTCGGCGCATTCCATTATATGTCCATAGGATATATCACCTATAACAGTAATTATATCTGTTCTAAACATAATGGCATTACTTTTTGACTCACCCTCGTATAATCCGGTTGCATAAATGAGTTCGTACCTTGACACATTGTTCATTTTTAACTAAGATACTAGATATAGTATTATTTGAATAGTTTGGTTTGTTGGTCAGTTGGTTGGACTCTTACAGCATGTGAACCCTTGTTCAAATCAAACATCAATTGATGAAGCAAAAGTAGATATGTTTCAAATATTTTACATAATGTGAAATCTATATACTCATTTCTAAGAAAATGCTTTATAGGTAATATCTCCCTCTTATTTGCATATACACACATAAAGTTTTTATGTATGTATTTATTGTCATTAGTCTTTTTACTACTTCGTGTATACATCCGGTCTCACAGGTTATCACATATCTGGCTTTGTCAGGGTTTGTCCTCGTATATGATAGTGAGCTAGAAAGAAGTACAACGTGCCCTTTCAAAGCCAAAAAAGAAAAAAAAAACGAAAAAGAAAAAAAACGAAAAAGAAAAAAGAAAAGTCCTATCTAAACGAACATTAACATAATAATATTTCTTATTTCAAATACAACATAATTATGATTAATTACACTGGTTTACAAAGAAATTGAGGCAATCACAAAAATAACTGTTTTAACCTAATTTGGGGGTGCAGCTGAATTCAGATTTGAAATCCGTTTTTACTCATCACCTCTAGTTTTTTCTTTAGATATGCATACTGTACATTTTGTACACATACCGTACATAAAGGCGTATATGCATTCAGGGTTAATTTCTAATATTGTGTGACTTATGTCTTCTTTTTTAGTTATTATGCAGGAAACTGAGAGCATGGGAAGAATTTAAGTCAGTCTGCAGTGGCTTCCTTGATAACAGACACGTACCAAGTATGTATCAGTAATAATGTATATACAGGGTGACCCCCCCCCCCAAAAAAAAAAAATTAGGGTTCTGTTTTTTGTTTTGTTTTGTTTTGTTCACCCAGTACATACTTCGCTGTGGAAAGCAGTCACATTCTGTTTAGGATGTACAAGGGTTTGGAAGTTGTTTGTGCTGAGCTGACAAGGGAAGTCTAGGAAAAGATCAGCATCTCAAGAGTCGCAGTGATTGCCTGGCAGTATTTCGTGTATAGATCCGGTCTCACAGGTTATCACATATCTGGGTTTGTCAGGGTTTGTCTTCCGATATAGTAGTGAGCTAGAAAGAAGGACAACGTGCTCTTTCGAAGCTTAGAAAAGTTACCTATCTAAAGAAACACTAACATGATATTTCGGATTTCAAATATGATATAATTAGGAATAATAAAATAAATAAAATACAAATAACATTAGTCTTACAGGCCTCATTTCCCTGACCCACTCATTACTCAGTTTCATGGTAGTGCTTTAATAAGATTCAAATATATATTATGTAAGAACTCATACTGTTGTATAGCCGCTTGACTGGACTTCAATAAAACCACAGACACGTATATATAAAAATAAGACCCGTCTTTATTTTCTTCGGTGTGTGGGTGGTAAGGGGCGACGAGTGTTCACAATGAAAATGCTGGGTGGCTGACGAAGAGCACAGTGTTCACAATGAACTTCCGAGTGGTTGACGGGAGACGAGATTATCTTCTCGGCTGCTGATGGGGACTGAAATTTGACATCCTTCATCCACTAGCCTTTTTATACAAAAAACTATGCCCACGCATATATCGTTAGATCTGATAACAGACATTTGTTATATATTTCTTTATCTTCTCCCTGCTTCTTTGACCGAAAAACCTCTCTTCCGTTTTCCCTTTTTTTAAATATAAATTTTTATATTTCTCTTTGTCTTTTTGCCGGAAGCTTCCTCTTCCGGGCGACGATAATACAACAATACTAGATATTGACTCAAGATTTACATACTGAGTAATGAGTGGGTCAGGCAAGCAATTCCTGGAAATCTAAAGGTTTAAAGTCTGATCCTTATTTTATTTATTTATTCATACAGAAAAGCAAGTTAGTGCTAATTGTTTCTAGAAACATATGTTTAAAAGATAAATTAGAACCAAAGGTTTGTTTCGTTCACACACATAATTTTAGGAGTATCCTCAGGAGTGACTGAATTATTGAATATTTTCATTCTTGGAAAGTTAGTACTGTCTATGGTTATTTTATTGGGGTGACATGAGTATCACGAACGAAATGATTTTTTTTATGCCGAATTTATGAAATTATTGTGTAGAGTGCTCATGAGCACTGCAACTCAAAAGGTGCATGTTTAGTACATAGAATAATGTACACATGTCAGGAAAATGAACAGTGTATAGTCATGTGTGCGTGTGTGGAAGTGGAATATCAGGTATAGTGTTGTTGAATTACAGGAAGCATGAAGGTCTTGAAGGATGCAGTGTTTTGTTAGTTAACACACTTTTTCTAAGTTAGAAAAGAAAACTAAACAATCTATTTTTGTCTTAGCTTTTAATGACATGTTAAATTTATCAATTTAATCATCAGCAAATTATTCTAATGTATATCAACTAAATAACTGTCAGTGCAATTCAGGCTAATGTCTCAATCTTGGATATTATTGTAGATGATACAGAAACCAATGAATTTGATATCATTAACATAAGTTCTAGGAAACTTTTAAATCAGTCGAGTTTCTTTATCTCTTAGTTTGATTATAGTTCCTTATTCTTTTTTCTTCATTATTTTATTGATTTTTGTTAGGTATTCTTTTCTTTTTCTTTTTTCAAACTCTTTTTCTTATATACACTTTTAAAAACTCAGTTTTTGATCTATTTAAGCCATAGATGGGACCCTCTCAGGTACTACCACACCCAGTCACAGTGGATATGGGAGTAATGGCAATGATGGGGTACTCCATACTCCCAAGAGCTCCAGAATTGAAACATCACCATTAGATGCAATTTAATATCATAACCAAGATACTAAGACTTTTAGCCACTGTCCCACATGCATGATAAAACGGTTGGGGGCTTGCCATATTGGTAATGGGTCCGTGAAATTTATATAGATGCTAGTGTATTACGTGACCACCTGATTGTTTGGAGGGGGCCTCCCTCCCCCGTCTAGCCTAAATAAGGGCCAAAGTAGAGTTTAATATGGAATGCCCAGCCACCATAATCCCTTCCGTGTCGCCACCCACGGCCAATATGTGGCCTAATTGGTGGGATTTTAACTCTCTGCAGAGGTGTAATCGGTGTATTCTACAGCCTCAGTAGATAGAGCGCTGTTGAATAGGATTATTGTTTGTGCTGAATAAAGTTCAGTGACACGGGAAAGTAATTATGTTGATTTTGTTTTGTAATTTAACTGTTTCTTTTTCATCGCGAGTGTGGAAATTCTGATGAAGCTATGTATATAATGTTTTACTTACGTCGAATTTGTTTTTTGTTTTTATATCTATTTATTTTCTACTTCCAATGAAACATTCATTGCCTTGCAGATCATTTTCTTCCTTAGAATGTTCGTTTATCCATTGATCGAGCACCTGCAATTTTTTCCGCTTTTCGCTGCAATTTTTTTCCTGCGCAAAATTAAGCTTTGCTTCTGGTATTTTTCTGCGGTTTGTTTTGAATTTTATGAGCTATATTTTTTTTATCAACGTCAACATCACACCTTCTTCTTCTTCTTCTTCTTCTTCTTCTTCTTCTTCTTCTTCTTCTTCTTCTTCTTCTCTTAACTAATAGTTTTCTTCTTCTTCTTCTTCTTCTTCTTCTTCTTCTTCTTCTTCTTCTTCTTCTTCTTCTTCTTCTATGATATATTATCATAATTATCACCATCGTCTTCTTCTTCTTTTTCTACTAGTACGACTACTATTATTACGATATTTTATATAATTATCATCATCATCATCATCATCATCATCATCATCATCATCATCTTCTTCTTCTCTTCTTCTTCTTCTTCTTCTTCTTCTCTTCTCTTCTTCTTCTTCTTCTTCTATTAAATTTTTTCTTTTCTTTTTTTGTTTTCCATTCGTTTGTCTCTAAGCTTCTTCTGTTATATATTCACGTTTTTTATCTTCCCTTTCTTAAGTTTGCTTCTCATCCTTTGCCCCTGTCAACATCTTATTCTTTTCCCGCCTTTTTCTCATCTTCTTTCCCCCTTTTCTTTTTCTTCCTTTTCTTCCTTTTCCTTTTTCTCATCCCCTCTACAATTTTTCTTCTTTACATCATAGTTGTTGGCTTTTTCTTCTTCAATATCGGCCCTTTTTTTTTCTTACTTTGAACAATTAGACATTTCCTTTTTCTTTTTTCGTCTTTGTCTCCCGTTTTCTTCTTCCTTTTTTACCATCTCTCTCTCTCTCTTTCTCTCTCTTTCTGTTTCTGTTTCTGTTTCTCTCTTTCTGTCTCCCATCCCCTCTCTTTCTTCGCATTTTTATCCTAGCTTCTCTATTTATTTATTCTTTCTTCTTCTTCTTCTTCTTCTTCTTCTTCTTCTTCTTCTTCTTCTTCTTCTTCTTCTTCTAGTTTTCCAAGGCACGTGTTTTTTTTGCTTCGTGTTGTTTGCTAAAATTTGTGAGACGGGCGAGCTTCAGATACGCTTACAATCATATTTTACAGATTTATTACAGCTATAGAGAATATTTATTCATCAAAAATAAACATAAAGCATATTAAGGCATTTAAACTTTATTATATTTTTATATTATAAGTAAAAGTCGTCGGGGTGGCCTAAAGTCGGTATCAGCCAATCAGCGAGGGAGTATATCCCCTTTTCACTAGCGCTTTTTGGAACCTTTTGTTTTCTAGTCGAACGCTCTACCGACTGAGCTAGCGCGATTATTATTATTAAAAACGTAACAAAAACAGTTAGGGTATTTGTTGTATACTGGATCATATAATATTCAGGATGTTAGTACATTCAAATACAGTTTGCGCCAGACATAGAGTAACTCGCAACTTCGAGATAGTCGGTTCGCGTAAAGATTCCGTAATCTTCGCAGTCTCAGGGTATTTGCCTCTCATCCCACTTATGAGGGCGTGACACAAGAACATTTTTATGTGGGTCCACCCACGAGCTCATGGATAGTATGCCCAAAAATACGATCATCCCGTCAGCATCCTCCCTCGAGGGAGAGCCCAGGCACTGGATAATAAAACCAGCCCTGTCCCTTTATATCAGGGGGGGGTAGGTATTGCCTTGGGGATAGGCCCCTGGGATCAACGCCGTTAATTTTACTTTGCCGCTCCAGAGGCCGAAGCACTCTGAAGCAGGCTAAGCAATCAACCCAATGTTCTGAAACAGTAGTGTACAAAGATTCTTGGAACAGCTCATTTACTTACCACGAAAGTTAAGCTAGGCTTGTTCAAAACAGTATTTTTTCCTTGAAGTCGTGGCTGGAACGGATTAATTGCTCGTTCGTCAATGTACCAGTGTATTCTCATTTCATAATAGCCCAACCTTGTCTGGATAAACTTGCAAATCAGTCGGAAAATTAAAACATATTACAGGGCGACCCAGAAAAAACAGAGCCCAGATTATTTATTTCCCATTAAACTAACCCTAAACCCCAAACCCTTACCCTAACCCTACACCCTAACCCTAACTCTAAACCCTACCAGTTATAATTAACAGTTTTATTACAAAATTTGTCGGTTCTGTTTTTTTTCTGGGTTTAGGGTTGAGTAGGGTTGTGGGTTCTGTTTTTTTCTGGGTTTAGGGTTAGTTTAATGGGAAAATAAATAAATAATTTGGGTTCTGTTTTTACTGGGTCTGCCGGTATAAATGGTGACCCAGAAAAAATAGAACCCACAAATTTTGTAATAAAACTTAATTATAACTAAGGGGTTTAGGGTTAGGGTTAGGGTTGGGATGTAGGGTTAGTTTAATGGGAAAATAGATAAATAATTTGGGTTCTGTTTTTTCTGGGTCACCCTATATACAGGGTGACCCAGTAAAAACAGAACCCAAATGATTTATTTATTTTCCCATTAAACTAACCCTAAACCCAAACTCTAAGCCTAAGCCTAACCCTAAAACCCCTAGTTAAAATTAACAGATTTATTACAAAATTTGTGGGTTCTATTTTTCCTGGGTCACCCTAATTTTCCGACCGATTTTAGTCCCCTGTCTTATATTGACAATCAACATCGCATTCTATTCAGTTATTCTTTTAATATATTCATCTTTTGTTCGTTTTTGTTGAATTCTTATTATTATTCCATTCCCCATTATTCCTGATAATTCTCTTTTCTGTTAAATATTCTTGTTTTCTTTTTGTCATACGCATCAATTTTCATTTTATTTTATTTTATTTTCGTGTTTCTTCTTTTTTTGGTAATCTTCCCATTTCCCATTCGTTTATACATTCACATCTCTTTTCACTTTTCACAAACAATGTGCTATTGACGGACATTTTGTTTTTTTGGTTCCTTTGAAATGTCGACCTTATTTTCGTTACCTCTTCATAATTCGTGCAGAGCGCTTGATGCCATTATACTTGATGTTTGGTATTAGGCTTTCTGACACACGGGAACAGAGTCGATGACAGATTTTGAGAACTGCCAACTCTGCACGCAGTCAGCATTTGAAAAGACAGAATGTACAAACCACACACGAAATATTCAATCAGAGAACAAATATTAACAAATTATAGACAGACAGGAAAAAACACACTCACATATAGAAAGATACGCAACATCACACACACAGCGAAAGTGTATCTATCTCTTTTAATCCGTACACCTCTCTCTTCACACACATATATTCATATATACATATTTATACACACACACACACACACATATATATATATATATATATATATATATATATATATATATATATACTAGCAAATATATGCACCCTCCGGGTGCAAGTATTTAAGTTTTAATGTAATGAAATATCGTATTAAATCAGAAAGTCTAATAAGAATGCAGATAAAAAGATTTGAAACAGAGTGGGGGTATAATAGAAAAATAGAAATGAAACTTACTCTTCCATCACTGCCGTCTTTCATTGCTGAATTTTATTTATTTAACTATTTAGTTAAATTAGGAAATAAAGAATAAAATTACACTTATTTTTTCTTGTTAATGGATTTCATTTAAGATTCATTGGAGAGATTTTTGCTTATATTCATTAAAATAAAACCAAACAGTTAGAAATCAATAATACTAAGCACATATTTAATAAAATCACATTTTTAATATCAATATGCAAATTAGCCTTCCCGTTCACACTGCAAACCGCTATTTTTTGTATATATAAATACAATAGCATGTTATTAGTGTTTAGATATGGACAACACTAATAAAAAGGTGAAGCACTTTTATTAATAATTGAGGTTTAAATATAAATAAAATCATGAAGAATGTGATGAAAATAACTATGTTAATTGTGACTCGATTAGTAATATAGTTTCGGTTACAGACAGAAAAACACACAATCTCCATTATAATAAGATATGAAACTTTTCGCCAAATCCATTTATATTTGATGTTAAGCATTAAGACAGACCCAACTTCATGTATGTGTGCAAGTACGTGTGAGTGTATGAGTACGTGTGAGTGTATGAGTACGTGTCCGTCTCAGTGAGAGAGAGAAGTCAAAGTGGAGAGATGAAATAAAATGAGAGATAGAAATAGGACGGAGGGAGAGAGACAGAGACAGATAAATGAAGAGAAAGATAGGCAGAGACAGTGTGTGTGTGTGAGAGAGAGAGGGAGACAGACAGACGGACAGATAGAGACAGATGAGAAAAATGTGAGGGAAAAAGAGAAAGAGAGTCCTTGTGTAAGTGAAAGAGATAATTCTAGTGTGTATATGCGTACTTGTGTGTGAGGGTGAGATAAAGACAGAAAATAAGATCGAAGGGAAATAAAATATGAGATAGAGAGAGAGAGAGTATATATGAATGAGAGAGAGAGAGAGAGTGAGTATATATGAATGATAGAGAGAGAGAGAGAGAGAGTGAGTATATATGAATGAGAGAGAGTGAGTATATATGAATGAGAGAGAGAGTGAGTATAAGATACCGATGAGAGAAAACCAGACAGAAAAATAAAAATAGGCGGAGATCTTGTGTATATGAGAGAGAGAGAGAGAG
This sequence comes from Doryteuthis pealeii, assembly GCA_023376005.1. NCBI lineage: Eukaryota > Metazoa > Mollusca > Cephalopoda > Myopsida > Loliginidae > Doryteuthis > Doryteuthis pealeii. Next base: position 14,922,392 of record CM042158.1, on the reverse strand, counting down.
AGAGAGAGAGAGAATGAGGGGGACACATACATAGATACCCCCATATATATATATTTAAATATATATATTTACCTAAGGATATATGTATATCACAGACACACACATGCGTATATATATATTGAACAGGAGATTATCTGGTAAGTACGCTTTCTCTCTCTCTGTCTCTCTGTCTCTGCCTGTCTCTCTCTCTCTCTCTATATATATATATATTTGAGTTAAGGTAGTGTCGACATGGATTCAACACCTGGTTACTGATAGTTTCTCAACTATGTGATCTTCATACTATATATATATATATATATGTATATGCATATATATACCTATGTATGTATTTAACAGTTAAAATCTACCCCTTCCCTGCAGTCGGCTGATGGCCAAGTGGTTAATGAGCCAGACTGACGGAAAATCAGTCGGGTTTCTATCCTGGTAGCTAGCAAATTTTAGCCACACGTGGGGGAGGTGATAGGCCGAAACACAATGTCAGTATATGACACAATATATATATATATATATATATATATATATATATATATATATTATAATAAAAATTGAAAAAACACATGTTTAAATGAGTTAAGTGGTGAGTTTATTGGCCGACGCTGCAGTGTTTCGATCTATTAATTAGATCATCTTCAGGGCTGTTGTTGGTATGTGGAAGGTGATAACAAATTTTTTTTTAATCTCAGAATAAGGAGAAAGGCGAGTAATAGTCCTTGTTTATCGATTTGTTTAACATTTGAAGTCTAAAAAAAGAACGTTGAAAAAATGAACAGTTTGAAATATGACGTCAAATATTCTTTTTTTGCGGTGTGAGTATTAAAATTTTAACTCATTTAAACCAGTGTTTTTTCAATTTTTTATTATACTACATACTGTCGGATTCACTTCCTTTTATTCATATATATATATATATATATTAAAGAAATGGATACAATAGAAACCTACTCGAGTTTCACCGTTAGGATCATCAGGGTTAAATCCACTGAATTAATCGAGTTACCGATTAATTGCAGCCGATCACACGTGTGTTCATTGATTAAGATCTTATTCAATGAACACACGTGTGATCGGCTGCAATTAATCGGTAACTCGATTAATTCAGTGGATTTAACCTGATGATCCTAACGGTGAAACTCGAGTAGGTTTTCTATTGTATCCATTTCTTTAATAAATTTGCTCTACTTTGTATTGAGCACTTTGTATTTGTTTTATCGCGGACTTAACCCCTGGATTCTGTGCACCTCCAACGATCGTGCCCATATTCACCGGTAAGCCACCTTTTATCTCTCGCTCTCTCTCTCTCTCTCTCTCTCTCTCTCTCTCTCTCTATATATATATATATATATATATATATATTATATAAAGAAAATTTGAAAAAACAAGTATTCCGAAATGGGATGAATTTAATAATCGATGTTTAAAACATTTCGGTTACATTGAACCTTCATCAGGATGTCTCTTGGGGTGAAGAAAATGATGGATGTTTTTATATGTGACAGGAGATGAAAATCTTTTTAGTTATGTAACTGTATTTGATCAGCGTTTTATTTTTGAAAGGCAAGTCGCGATCTACTCACGCGAAGTGTTCATGACGCGTGACGCCACTCGAAGAAATGCAAAAGACGAGAAAAAGTATTAATGGACTGATTATTTTTAAGAGAACATAGGGAAACAAAGTGGGAATGATAACTAAATAAATAATTAAATGAAGCCTGGTATTTAGTAATTATTTAACACTATTTAACTAGAAACGGATATATATATATATATATCTTGCAGGCATATTCTATTTAAAATAATAGACTATGATTTAGTGTACAGCTTTTTTTTCAGTTTTTCTTGCTGGTGATCAAAATGTGACTGTTCTTGTTGGCAACTTAAAAACTGACCAAAGTCCCTGTAGTGTAGTCCAAGTGAGAGTAATTTCGAAACATATATGATGCATGCACTAAAATAAAATAGATTTTGACATAAAAAATAGATATATGATTGAAATAGCTTTTGTACAGAAGTTATATGAATTAAGGAAATTGGTACAGTGACATGAATTCATATCCTAGATGAGGCTCTTTGCATTTCACAAAGGTTTGTACTCTTGCTACAGGTATACATCTGTCCCAATCATATGTACCCTTATGGCAACCCCTAACCCTTTTTATCATATGGGTGCTTGAAGACGGTAGCTGAGGGTTTTCGTGTCCGGTGAATGACGTTAAACTTTATTTGATGGTGAGGTTCCAGTTCTGGATGTTGAGAAATACGGAGCACCCCTTCACCACCATTGCTCCCAGGTCCTCTCTGAACCGGAGTGGTAGTACCTGATAGTGGTCAGATGTTTTACTTGCTTAAGTTGAAAATATATTTATTTAAAAAAAATAGAATTAATTAATTTCAAAACTTAGTCGGCATTAATATCTGATATCCGCCCTCCTTCCGGAATCAATTCTTCATTTACTTATTCTATCTTCTTTTTCAGTTCATATTTTAGACCACATGACCTTTAGGCACCCCTTTTTGATCTTGATTAAGAAAGAACATGTTTTTCATTTACACCGTCAATATCCGGTTGTTTAAACTGACGATTTTTAGATATTTTTAAATTATAAAACTAACCCCTAACCTTAACCCCTAACGCTAAACGTAACCCTAACCCCTAACTCTAACCCCTAACAAACAAGCGGATATTGACGGTGTAAATGAAAAACATGTCCTTTCTGAATCGAGATAAAAAAAGGTGTGCCTAAAGGTAATATAGTCCGAAAATTTAATTAAAAGTACTACTACTACTACTACTACTCCAACAACAACAGCAATACCAACTTCTTGTACAACTACTACTACTATTATTAATAATAATAATTGAAAAGATACACAAATACCTGGATCTTGCTAGAGAGCTGTATAAGATGTAAAAGTGAGAAATGATGGTGATACGATTATAAATGGTTTTCTCTTCGTTTTTCTTACTTTTTACAACTGGTTTCTCTATTTTCTACATTGGCATGATCTTAATTAACTTTTCTTTTTAAATTTCGGTATCATTCTTTCTTTCTTCCCTCCCCGCCTTATTTTTCAAAACGTTTCCTTTCTGTATTTCAGATACAGTTCTTTTGTACATTTTTATTCTCTTTCTTATTTTTCTAAAAGTTTCTTTGTGTCTTCTTTTTTTCCTTTCTGTATTTCTAAAACCAAAACCAAAACAAAAATCCTTTAAGTCACTAGTGCAGTTACCACATTTTAAATTAATTAAATAAGCACCTATGATAAGTGTGTTCTTTCCCTGTCCATGCTTATAAGATACAGAATGAATTTCATTATTCAAGCATTTTTTTCTTCAACTGGATATCTCATTTTTAAGACAAGATTTTCAACTGATATACCTTTAGTATATGTTGTATCTGATAGTCTTTTGCATTTTACTTGTTTGTTTTTATTTTCATCTCGACAATAACATTAGTTTTAGTATAAGACTTCTTGAACGAGTAATCACATGAGGACATTTGAAAACCTTTAGTACTAATGATTCAGAATAGATTTCCTTCTTCCAACGTTATCTTATTATTACTAAGACCTCAGCACAAATTCCTCTGATTAAAATATCTAAATATTCTCCCTTCTGGCTAGGCTATTTAAGCATGGTTTGGAAATCGGTCTAGGAGAAGTACAACTGTGAATTTAAAGTTAAACTCCGCTGAAAAATCCACATCCTTTATGTAACTTAGTTCAAATTAGTTTCTTTGTTTAATGGCCTATCAACTTTCTTGGATTATTTAATGCCAAAGCGAACCTCGTCGAAGATCAGTAGTGGTACTATCTAACTTATACCTAGGAGATGAAGATTTCCTACCTTTCCCAAGAGTACTAGCCCGAAAGTGAACGTAATAGCGCTGCTAGAGTTCGAACTCAGTTACTTTAAATATACGCTCCTACATTTGGGGTGCTAGTGGTTGTTGTCAGTGATGTAATCTGCAAGGTTCATTGGGAAGTTTCGGGTCTTCCAGCATCAGACTTCCCTCACCTTACTGACCCTATCAGAGGTGATGAAAACTCTGATACAGCCACTAACAATAGACGCTAAAAGACGTTTGACTGAAAGACATTTGACTTTTATTTTTTTGGACGATTGTAGAACTCTAATCCCGCTTATCTGATTTGTTGTTGCTTACAACCAATCAAATTACTGTTAAGTATCTGGCCGCCATCCTTGGCCAGTTGAAAAGAACTTAAATTAAATAAGTAAGTAAGTCCTGAGTTATAGAATCCTTTGGTATGTGAATAAGTTCCGTGATACAATCCTACGTTCCGTCGTCCAAAAAGATCCAAGTAGTAATGATAGTATGACCAGAAAAGGCCAGTATAAATAATAATATCAGCAGCAGGCACTGTCAGTGGTTGGCCAATAAGTTGGTCACGTGCTTATCGGCGAGTCTATAGGTAGAAGTGACCATTTACCACACGCCTTATATATTAACAACGCCAACAATTACTATGATTACGTTCGTCACTACGATAGTAGACCCCCGCCTGCTCGTAGTTATTTTGTTTTTTGTTAATCTTCGAGGGCCATTTAATGCGAAATACATCCGTGTAGGAGAACAGTAATGATACTATTTAAAATAGAGCTGTGTGATGAGGGTTCCATAACTTTCCCAAGATTATTAGTCAGAAAGAGTACATAATAGCACAACCGAAGTTTGAAATGTCTATACGTAGTTTTCATGCTGTCCTTATCAGCCATTGCACTCGGCAGGTATTTCGCGCAGCATTTAGAATCCGCACAGAGCTTATTGTTTTTACATTCCAGTACATTAGCCGCTACGCCACTTCACGTAGCTGTTGGAGTTATATATATATATATATATATATATATATATCTCTTATTATAATGGAGATTATGTGTTTTTCTGTCTGTAACCGAAACTATATCACTATACAAGTCACAATTCCCTTAATTTTTACGTTAAATTCTCCATGATTTTCTTCTTTAAACCTTCAGTTATTAAAAAAATTGTTTTTACATTATTAATACTGTTGACCATATCTACGTACTAATAACATGCAATTGTATTTATATATACAACAAAATAGCGGTTTACAGTTTGAATGAGAAGGCTAATTTGCATATTGATATTTAAAATTTTATTTTAATAAATATGTGCTTGGTATTATTGATTTCTAATTGTTTGGTTTTATCTTAAGAAATATAAACAAAAATCTCGTGGATAAATCTTAAAAGAAATTTATTTACAAGAAGAAATAACTGTAATATTATCCTTTACTTCCTATTTTAACTAAATAGTTAAATTAGGAAATTTACCAATGAAAGAGGGGAGTAATAGAAAATGATGGAATAGTTAGTTTCAAAGTTGTTCTATTTTTCGATTATACCCCCTCTGTTGCAGATCTTTTTATCTGCATTCTTAGTCAGTTTCATTAGCCTTTCTAATTTAATATGATATTTTATTATATCAAAACTTAAATACTTGCACCCGGAGGGTGCATATATTTGCTTGTATATATAAATATAATAGCTCCATTTCACAACACCTAAAATTGCATTCATACCTACACTCTAATTACCGAAATATCTTAACGGGAAATACACACATTCTGCACAAAGAAAAAAATAAACAAAAACACCAAATACTAGAAGCTCTATGCATAAAACAATACAAATACATCCACAAACAAAATTAATTTCCAATGCAGTACATACATTTTAAAATGCCTATATCACATTCCCCATCAATTCTCCTTCCAACCTCCAAATTAATATATATATATATATATAATATATAATATATATATATTATATATATATATGTGTGTGTGTGTGTGGTGTGTTCGTGTGTTCGCCTATATATGATTGTATAAATACCTACCTAATATATATGATCACCAATTTCTTAATTCAAGTACCTATTGAATTTCTCGGCACCTACCTACCGAAGATCTACTGGATATAGCTATAAGAATGGCACTTTTATCAGAACTTTATTCAACGGAATCTTATCATAATGAGAATGTTGTCTCTCTGTCTGTAACCGAAACTACGTCACCACAAACGTCACAGTTTCCTTAGTTATTTACGTTATATTCTCAATAGATATTAAATAATCATTATTAAATCTTAATTAGCATCTTATTTCTTAAAAAATGCCTCTATAAAGTTCTACCTGAGATAGATTACCCTCAAAACCGCCCATGTTATTAATGTGTTTAAAATCCGGCAATGATTGTTATATAACTTTAAGAAATAAATGTTTACATAATATATGGTGTATATCATTTGCATACCGATTTTAACCATACCGGGTTTAATAAATAATTACTTGATGTTATTGATTTCTAATATTATTGTTTTATTCTCAAACGTGTTAAAACAATCCTATGTATAATTTTTATTTTAAAATCAATTAGAATAAAGTAAAAATAAGTGTAATCATTTTTGTGTTCTTATTTAATTTAATTAGTCTTTCTAATTCAGTATAGTATTCAATTATGTTAAAACTTAAATACTTTTATCCGGAGGGCACATATCTTTGCTAGTATTCTTAACGAATTAAAAGAGGTGAACTTTATTGAGAAATTACCAATCCATCCCACAAAATATAAAAGAGAGACATTTAGAAAAAAAATAAAAGGCTATAACACTGCTATTTAAAAGAATGGCACATACAGTGGACATTTTGACAAACGGAGCTTACGAGACACTTGAACGTGCCCAATCACAGTGAAGTGTTCTATCCAATATCCAATCGGGGGGAAAATCAACGACAAGAATACGTCATTTTCTAGTCTTCTGAATTTTCCGCTTGTCCGAACCGCTATCGATGGCGGGGCGTTTTTCTTTGGCGTGGGAAGCGGAAGTGTGGATCCGCGGACCAAACAAAACCCAACTAGGTAGTCGGGCGGGGGGGGGTGAGTTTAGGCGTGCTCTATGTCAACAACGCTTGCCTCACTGAACACGGAACTTTTTTTTCACTGCGGAAAGATATTTACGCTCCCAGTTCGTGGACAATGTGTGCTCCAATGATTTTTATGCACAGCCTACTTGAGAGATTCATGTTAGCTTTCATCTTCAAACGATCCTTAAAGACTGTTCCAAAATGATACCTAACCATTTATGCACACTCACACATTAACAGGGTAATACACACACACACACACACACACATACGAACACATACACAGGCACACGCCATACACAGATAAACAGTTAAACAGAACACACACACACACACACACACACACGCATATATATATATATATATATATATGCTGTTAATTAAACAAAAGATACATCTCCTGCTTAACAATTTTATTTGTGATCTTTTTAAGTTTTCTGGCCAACTTTTTAATATTTGGGTGGAATTCGTGGATTAGTCCACCAAAATTCATGTCCCGAGTACTTTCAAAGTGCCCATCATCAGGGATGTTGTGTTCCAGTTTTTCAAATTATATTAATGGATGTGAAAAACGGGAACACATCCCCCCTGATGATGGCATTTCGAAAGTACTCGGGACTTGAACTTTGGTGGACTAATCCACGAATTCCACCCAAATATTAAAAAGTTGGCCAGAAAACTTGAAAAAATCACCAATAAAATTGATAAACAGGAGATGTGTCTTTTGTTTAATTCAACATGCATAAATAAAAAAATGCTGCCCAAATACACACACACACACACACACACACACACACCACACACATATATTATATATATATATATATATATATAATATATATATTATATGCATATCTAAGTTAAGGTAGCGTGGACATGAATTCAACGGCGCTTGATAGTTTCTCGCGTATGCTATTTCAAACGCAAATCTGGTTTGAAAATCACACAGTGAGAAACTGCATTGCCTTCATGTCCACGCTAACAAAACTTAGATATAGATGCTCTATCAGAACTATTGAGCAGTATTTACTTATAAATATAAGTAGTGTATATATATATATATATATATATATATATATATATATATACATATATATAGTTATCCACAGACACCGTGTTTCAACGTATCACGTCTCTTATCATAATCATCATGTCGTGCTGTTAGAACAGATTCCCATGCCTCTGTCTCACCAAGCATCCCTGTCTACCTGTCACAGGTCTTCCGCGTGGCATCTAGAATCCGTAGAGAGCTTATTCATGTAGGTCTTTGTTTGTCAGCCTACACTGGTGTGTCTATGTGTAACTTTACAGGAGAACGTCACTTATGACATCATCCTTGCTTCACCCAGCAGTGCCCAGCATGTCTTGTTTGCCTGTTTGCCTGTTTGTATAAAATCTATGACATATAAGAAGATGTTCAGTTTTACCAACTCAAATATGATTTCATATAGTTAAACCCAGCAATTCGGCAAATTTGAAAGAACTTAGTATATTCTAGTAGTGACCACATCTGTTATTTCATAGGTTCTAAGATTTAAATTTGAAGAGATTGAAAGCAGTTTAAAAATGTTTTAAAATAATCTGAATTTAGTTTAGATCTGGGATTTATGTTCATGGTTAAAAGATACATTACAATCTTTTAAGGACCAGTGGACATACTTTAAATTTTGAATAGAAATCTACATTAAGCATTAATAACAGTTAAGCTCCTTAAAAATATTTTCAGATAACTTCTCACTCTAAGGTTTAGTATCAATAAGGATTAGTTTTACAGTATCAATAACCATTTATAAAAGACGAAACTTCAAACTGTTATGCCAATAATTCTTGAGATATTAATGTTAAAATTTCCGAGTGGTAACTTTGCTTTATATTTTAAATTATTGCACGTTGCATCACTTCAGTGAAATATTCTCTCGTAAGGATTCTGGTTTGTTCATATACCATTTTGTAGACATGTTCAAAGTTTAATTTATTGCCTACTCTTGCAATCCCCTTATGGTAGTTTTCTGTATTCGCTTATTATGTTATTAACAATTTCGTCTTTGTCTCCACAAATCTTGCACATGCTCTTCCTTTACGTCTTATCTACATTTGTTTTGATATAATTGGTCCATGGAGTTATCTTCTGTGGTACTCATTAGGAATTCAATTAGTATCCTCATTAAAAAAGTAGTTACTTGAAACACTATAATTGGAGGAAATTAGCTTAGGTGCTTATAAACATACATAATATATATATATATATATATATATATATATATATCTTATCTTATTATAATGGAGATTGTGTGTTTTTCTGTCTGTAACCGAAACTAAATCACTACTCAAGTCACAATTACCTTAGTTATTGACGTCACATTCACCATGAATTAATTTTTTTATTTAAACTTCTATTATTAATAAAATTGTTTTACATTATTATTACTGTTAACCATGTCTACATACTAACAACATTCAATTATATTTATATATACTACAAAATAGCAGTTTACAGTGTGAACGGGAAGGCTAATTTGCATATTGATATTTAAAATGTGATTTTAATAAATATGTGCTTAGTATTATTGATTTCTAACTGTTTGGTTTTATTTTAATGAATATAAACAAAAGCCTCTTCTATTAATCTTAAAAGAAATCCATTAACAAGAAAAAATAACTGTCATTTTATTCTTTACTTCCTCTTTTAACTAAATACTTAAATTAGAAAAAATAACAATGAAAGACGGAAGTGATGGAAGAGTAAGTTTCAGTTGTTCTATTTGTCGATTATACTCCTCTGTTTCAAATTTTTTATCTGCATTCTTATTTAGTTTCATTAGCCGTTCTAATTTAATACGATATTTTATTACATTAAAACTTAAATACTTGCACCCGGAGGGTGCATATATTTGCTAGTATATATAAGGATATAAAAACACACAATATACTGTTAAAGGGAATACATTTTATATCATATTCATAGCTATTATTGAACAATATTTCGATTTATAAAAAATCATCTTCAGAGCTTGTTTTTACTCTGGACTCATCGAGAGAGGAGCTGAAAATAATATGAATTCAAAACAAAAACATTGATGTTCCAAAAAAGTCATGCGGTAGTTTCGAATATAAGCACATCCGCCACGCGTTTCTCGGTCAGCGACAATAATGTATATCTTAGTGTAACAGTTTTTGAAAAAAGAAGACATATTTCAAATTTGACAATAGACAAATTCTATTTTTCAAACAGGGTCACTCTCTCTCCAACCCCCTTTCCCCTCTCTCTCTCTCTCTCTCTCTCTCTCTCTCTCTATATATATATATATATATATATATATATATATATATATACACAAATATAGCTATTTTCAGCCGACAATATTTGGGAGAATATGTGCTTAATTGAAGTCAAACCTAATTTTTTTTGAAAGTTAATTCATTAATGATTAATTAGGCGGGATTTAACTACTTAAATGTAAGGCTTGATTTTTCTCGCTTTGTTTAGCCTTACATTTAAGTAGTTAAATCCGCCTAATTAATCATTAATGAATTAACTTTCAAAAAAATTAGGTCTGACTTCAATTAAGCGCATATTCTCCATATATATATATATATATATATATATATATATATATATATATAGAGAGAGAGAGAGAGAGAGAGAAGTGATGGAGAGAGAGAGACAGACAGCCAATATAATTCTGAAGATTCATTAATTGACACCTAGGTAGGTAGTATCTGACAAATTAGATTTTCTATATTTTGATCTTCTTGGTGTATTGAGCCCTCTTTTCTTTTTACATATTAGCTAAATCAACTCTTTCGGTGCTTTTTCTATTTGCCGGTCGTTTTGGTGCAGATTGATTATTTACCAAACTGAATGCATGATTAGGCCTTTTCTTTCTCGCATTTTTACAGTTAATTCTTTGTAATATACAAATTGTGTTATCTGTCATAAATAGTATATATATATATATATATATATATATATATATATATGTATGTGTGTGTGTGTGTGTGTGTGTGTGTGTGTGTGTCTGTGTGCGTGTAAGTGTGTGTCTGTGTAAGTGTAAGTGTGTCTGCATGTGTATATTACTGCTTGCAAAAATTATTGAATTAGGACACTTAGCGAATGTTCACTTATTATTATTTAGCTGTAAATAAACTAATAACAGCTAAGTCAGAAATTAATAGCTAAACATAGAGAATTCATAAAAAACTTCATTTTACATCAGTAAATTATATTTTTTTAGGGGTAATATATATATATATATATATATATATATATATATATATATATGTGTGTGTGTGTGTGTGTGTGTGTTTAAAGAGAAAGAGAGACAGAGATAGAAACAGAGAGAGGGAGAGAAATCTTATCTTTCAGAGAATCCATTAATTCTTGAATGCACTGATTAAAACTTTATTTTATTGAGCGGGGAGGGGAAACCACCTATCATATTTGCCAATTGTTCACTGATCCTCTTTGTTACCTGAGCCCGAAGATCATTTAGTGCATGAGGGTCGTTAAGTAACTTAACGAAGAAAAAGACTAGGGGGTGGGGGTATGGTGGTCTACATTGGGGTCTATTTATTCCTTTATGCATAGAAAATTGAAATCTATTCTAAGATGAACAGTGAAATTTAAATCCACACATTCTTACTTTGTTTGATTTGTATACCTTATTTAGAATAGAATACATTATGTACATATCTATCTTCTCTCTTTCTCTATCCTTCTTAGTTTATATCTATCTATCCGTAGATCTCTCTAGCTCTAGATCTCACTCCTCTCCTCTCGCCTATGTTCATATGTCTTTCTTTTATATCTATCTATCTATCTATCTATCTATCTATCTATCTATATATATATATATATATATATATATATATATATATATATATATAAAGGGTGGCTTACCGGTGAATATGGGCACGATCGTTGGAGGTACACAGGATCCAAGGGTTAAGTCCGTGATAAAACAATGATTCTAGCGATGAAACTTGAGTAGGTTTCTGTTGTACCCATTTCTTCAATATATATATATATATATATATATATATATTCATCACATAATTTCTGCATATATATATATATATATATATATATATATATGTGAAGAGAGGAAGTAAATCCGACGGTATGTAATATATCAAGAAAATTGAAAAAACACAGGTTTAAATGGGTTAAGTGGTGAGTTTATTGGCCGACGCTGCAGTGTTTCGATCTATTAAATAGATCATCTTCAGGGCATAAGATAAGAAATTATATATCACAGAATGATGAGAAAAAGTGAGTGGTAATCCTTCTTATTCAGTCTGTTTAAAATTTTTGAAAATTTTTTAAACAGACTGAATGAAGGATTACCACTCACTTTTTCTCATCATTCTGTGATATAATTCTTATCTTATGCCCTGAAGATGATCTATTTAATAGATCGAAACACTGCAGCGTCGCCAATAAACTCACCACTTAACCCATTTAAACCTGTGTTTTTTCAATTTTCTTGATATATTACATATATATATATATATATATATATATATATATATATATGTAAACCGAAATGTTCGAACATCAATTCTACGACCAATAATAAAATATAATCCAAAGTGGCATCCAGTGTTTTATACATTTCTCCATATATATATATATATATATATATATATATATATATATATATATAGTAAGTAAGTAAAGTCGTCGGGGTGGCCTAAAGTCGGTATCAGCCAATCAGTGAGGGAGTCTATCCCCTTTTTACTTTCGCTAGACCAAGGAGATTGTTTTTGCGTCTGAGGTGGAGCGCCACATCTACAATCAGCCCTAACTTTACTGCACAGTTCCCTGTGCTACTCATACGCTGAGTTGGCGAGGGTTGGTATCGAAATAGGAACCTTGTGATTTCTAGCCGAACGCTCTACCATCAGCTCCTTACTTTACTCCACAGATCCCTGTGCTACTCATACGTTGAGTTGGCGAGGACCGGTATCGAACTAAGAACATTGTGATTTCTAGCCGAACGCTCTATCGAGTGTATAGTAACAGATCCAAAAACCACAAAAAAGAAAGAAAAAAAAGGCAGCTGACATGAATTTTTTTTTAACAAGACACTTGATGACAATTGATGTAATTTATGACAAAATACCACAATTTATGATCACTTAATATTTGGCAAAGGGATTCATTATCATGGAGTGCAATGTTTTTTCCTTGACCTTCTTTTTATGATATATTCCCCTTTTGTAATGGTTTTTGAGGAAAAGCATCAATTGATCAATAATGACGATTCAATTCATTTGCAAAGTCAAGTGACAGTTCACATTTATTGTATACCACAATTTTACCTTTGTTCAAACTGAGACAAATGCTTACAAGCCATTAGCAAAGGATTAATCACAATTTAGAATATCAAATCACGGAAAAGAAAATTCGGACCATATTACCTTTAGGCACCCCTTTTTGATCTCAATTAAGAAAGGACATGTTCTTCATTTACACCATCAATATCCGGTTGTTTGTTAGGGATTATGGTTAGGGTTTTAGGATTATCATTTTTTTTTAAATCTAAAAATCCTCTGTTAAAACAACCGGATATTGACGGTGTAAATGAAAAACATGTCCTTTCTTAATCGAGATCAAAAAGAGGTGCCTAAAGGTCATATGGTCCGAAATTTCTTATTTTTGGAATTTCTGAGAATTTTCTTACAACTAAGGGAGACTTGGCCACAATAATCAAGAAAAGTAATTACCTCCGATATCTTTTTGAGCCATTGAATTTTCATTTTGGCAGATATATATATATATATATATATATATATATATATATATATATATATATATATATAAACAAGCGTTCATCTATAACGATAAGACCCGTTTCAACAGACATACGTGGTATCAACTGATATTAATCGAAAACTTCGATTAATTCAGCGGATGTAACCCTGACAATTCAGATGATGAAACTCGAGTAGGTTACTTTATATCCATTTTTTAAATATATATATATATATATATATATATATATATATATATATATATTATTTGGGAATAAAAGGCCTTAAATACCATGGATATCGTGGTTATGGACCATTTCCACTCCCGAGTATGCTCACGAGCTTCTTCAGACCACTGATATATTTTATTTAGACAGGCACATGGCCAAACTCATTTTATATTCATACATTTCACCTCCAACTAGAGAAACACCAGAAAGGCAAAGAAACAAACAACAACAAAAAATGCAACTGCAGGGCCAAAAACAACTGCCCAGTTGGAGGGGAATGTAATTCCGAGAATGTGGTCTACCAAGCGACCATTTTCCCAAAGGAAAACGAAACAGACAAAAAAATATATATCGGAATATCCGCGGGAAACTGGAAGCAAAGACTATACAACCATAGGCACTCATTCACTCAAGAGTCCCAAAGGAACCAGACTGCATTATCAAAAACATTCTGGAGACTAAAAGAAAAGGGACTAAACCCACAAATTACGTGGAAACTTATAAAAAAATCAGCAACACCGAGAAGTTGGAGTGGAAGGTGCAACCTATGTCTGGAGGAAAAAATACAAATCATAAAATTTAAAGATAGAGACAAACTTCTAAACCAACGAGAAGAAATAATAACGAAATGCAGACACAAAAACAAATTTAAAATTTAAAATATGAGATGAATAAGACAAACATACACTTGGAAGTACCGCTAGGACTTTTCTCGATAGGAAAAAAAGAGAAAAAAAAAAAAAAAAAAAGTAAGTGAATTTTATGAATATACTTTTACATAAATGAAGCCCCTAAAGAAATAAAAAAATAAGAAAATTAAAAATTTTAAAAAATAAATAAAAAATAAAAATAAAAATATGAATAAACCAATAACTATAAAAAGGACCCCTTAAAGAAACTGTATAAAGAAGAATATTACTTAAGTAGACAATTAATAATAAAATTAAAACAAATTAAATAAACAAAAAGATGAGGATATTACTTAAGGATACAAATGAAATATTAAAATTAATTAAAATTAATAAAAAGATGGAGTAACGAAATGCAAACACTATAACAAATTTAAAATATTTTAAAATACAGGATTAATAAGATAAAGATGCTAGAACCCTCTCGATTGAATAAAGGAATAAGAAAAAAGTAAGGAAAAATCTATGACTATAATTTACTTAAATGAAGCCCCTCTAAATAGATAAAGAAATATATGAATAAATAAATAAACAAAAATAGACACTTTATAAAAGCATCGTAGATAAGGATAGTACTAAAGGATAAAATTAAACAATAAAATAAATTAAAATAAATAAAAAGATGTAAAGAGGGAAATCGAAGTAATGGAATAGAAAGAGGTTCATATATGAACATAAAATACAAAATATAAGTAAAGAGCTCATAGATATAAGTGTAAGAATATAAATAGCAAAGTATGGAAAAACATGCTTTAATAAATGATACACACTAGATACCCCAAGAAAGATAAAAGGCTGGTAGCCATAATAAAGTAAACTCAGATACCCCCACCCGCTGAAAAAAGACATACCTTCCCTGCTTCCCACTTGACCCAATTAGAGCGAAACGGCATCTAGACCATAAATTAAAATCCTGTTGGTCAGTCAAAATAAACTTAGGAATTTACCAAAGAGACTAGCAGACAAATTTAAAAAAAACACCGCCAACCAGGAAAAAAAAAAAAAAAAGAAGAATTTCCACCAATAAAAAAGACACTTGAAAAGAAAGAATGCAATATGACCACCCCTGAATGAGGGAGGTGAAATGTATGAATATAAAATGAGTTTGGCCATGTGCCTGTCTAAATAAAATATATCAGTGGTCTGAAGAAGCTCGTGAGCATACTCGCGAGTGGAAATCGTCCATAACCACGATACCCATGGTATTTAAGGCCTTTTATTCCCAAATAACTTGGCTCTGTTTACAATAATTAAACATTGAGCTCTCATACGGAACCTGAACTCTACAACAAACTACTGGTAGAGAATTGGGACCCACCTACAATCATCTTGTACCAAGAAACTTGGTACCGCACCAAAGTATATATATATACATATATATATATATATATATATATATATATATAATTTATCGTCGTATCGAATGGACATGATGAGAAGAGTTCAATTCTGATTTTTTTTCTGTTTTTCTTGTTTTTGTTCTTATTTCCAGTGCTGTGTAAAAATACCAACCAAACAACGTTCACATGAACATACCACATAATCATATATATATATATATATATATATATATATATATATATATAATATATATATATATATATATATATGCAAAACTACTTATCATTGATAAACAAACTCATCCTCTGAATATTTGTTTTTTCATATTTCATACCGAAGTGTTTATTTTTAATCTTCCTCCCACACACACATCCACACAACCAAATACACATCCACACAGGCACTCATGCACTCACACACACAGACACAGACACACACACACACACAGATATGAATATATATATAATTATATATATGTGTGTGTGTGTGTGTGTGTGTGTGTGTGTGTGTGTGACACAATAACAACTATGAACCTCGCACCACAAAAAAACAAAACAAACAACAACTATAACAAAAATCCCACAGGAAACGATCATGAACGTGATCGAAAGTGCTAGTATCTTCTATACCACTTGGACCAAGATATAAACAAATTACACGAGGACTTGAACGTACTCAATTGAAAATAAATAGGAATAAATATTTACCAAACCTGTTAAAATAATATCTCCATAATATATAATATAACTGTTGGTGGGTGTCAGGAAAACAGAAAAGCTCATGATTTAATTGTATAAACATTGTTTCCACAAATAAATGAATACTTTTCAAACAATAAAAAAATGAACAGTATCTTTTCGTACAGGCTGGCTTATTTTCAAAATTATTACTATATTTCTCCACTAAATATTTGGTCATTATCCTTTTTTTTTTTTTTTTTTCTCTTACTGTTTAATAACATTCTGATTGTTTCAATCATCGCTCACTGTTCCTTCATTTTTTTTTCTTCAATTATCACCGGAGAAATTGCTGTCTTGGTGAAATAGTCGAAATTGACGTAAATAAAAGTTGAAGTCAATAATTGTTGGTTCGTTGTTGATAAGAGACAGGAAATCATATTTAATGACACAAACATCCAAGTTTATAGCTTAAAGGAAAGAGGGAATTCTGGGTAATTCAAGAAGTGTGTGCGTGTGCGTGTGAGTGTGTGTGTGTGTGTGTATGTGAAAGAGAATTAAAGAGAGAGAGAGAGAGAGAGAGAGAGAGAGAGAGAGAGAGAGAGAGAGAGAGAGTTAGAAATATTTATCTCCATTTCATTATTGTCTCATAAAAATTCCTACTTAGAAACACATCTATGGCTGCCTGTACATAATTGTTGACTTTCCCATATCCATAACACAAACACATACTTAGACACACCATATATATATATATATATATATATATATATATATATATATATATATATATATATATATATATCGGGAATGAATGAAGGAAATACTTTTAAATTTGCTTCATGTAATAATTTATTTCAACTGCAAAATACAGCGTCATCAGACAAAACAAAAACATGATTGTTACTGATTTTTCCCGTGATTGCGAGGTATAAATTTCTAACTTCGGTGAGTATGTTTTGGCTTAGGAGGGTATGAAGTGGGCGGGGCTATGCATTTGTATGATATAAAGGGAAGTAAATGCGAGGGAGAGGGGATAGGGTAGTTGAAATGATGATTAATTATATCTATGTATACGTTTATTAGTATGTTAAAAAGAGAGTGTCTGTGTGTCGTAGATCTGTATTTACGACCTACTCTGAACGGTGATTGGTTCCAGCATTAGCCAATTGGATGAACAGAAGCCTTGATCTGCGTTGGCAAAATTCTATTTAAAGCCAGTTTATCTGCTAGCGTTGAACAAGGCGGGTGACACACTATGGTTTGATCGTCTCTCGTAGGGTCTAACTGGGGGTACTATGTTGAAACCGGAAACCTCCTAATGAACCAGTTAATATTAATATAACTGACTAAGCCACCCAGTGCTGTTTAATAGTACAGGCGTACCTCAACCCCCTCCACACACACACTTATATATATTTTGAAAATGTCCATCATTGAAGCAAGAACTATATTCAACAGACCGAAACGTTGCACCGTCGACATCACTACCTACAATAAACATCCATTTTCCATAACATCCCTTGTTTGTCAACTTTCTCCACATACTGTCGGATTAACCTCCTCACATTTCTCCAATATATATATATATATATATATATATATATATATATATATATATATATATATGGTTAGACTACAGAAATGCTCACCTGATATCGGCAATTAAGCTAACTCCCGCGCTTCAACCCTGAAGAGTTTGGTCATAAATTATACATAACAATGTTTGTTTTGATTGAATAATGTTCCGCATTATAAGATAAAATGTCGGTGAAAAAAACAAGTAGGCTGTGCGTATGTATTGGAATGTCTGCTTCTTTGTGTAATGATTTGTTTTTTTCTGTTGCCGAAACTCAAGAAGAAAATGTAATTATATATATATATATGTATTTTATTTATATATTTAATATATATATATATATCTTATTATAATGGAGATTGTGTGTTTTTCTGTCTTTAACCGAAACTATATTCCTACTCAAGTCACAATTCTCTTTGTTATTGATATCACATTCTCCATGATTTTATTTTATCTAAACCTCAATTATTAATAAAATTGTCTTATATTATTAATACTGTTAACTATGTCTACATACTGACAACATGCTATTATATTTATATATACAACAAAATAGCGGTTTACAGTGTGAACGGGAAGGCTAATTTGCATATTAATATTAAAAAATCGAATTTAATAAATATGTGCTTAGTATTATTGTTTCTAACTGTTTGGTTTTATTTTAATGAATATAAGCAAAAATCTCTTCAATGAATCTTAAATGAAATCCATTAACAAGATAAAATAACTGTCATTTTATTCTTTACTTCCTCTTATAACTAAATACTTAAATTAGAAAAAATAACAATGAAAGACGAGAGTTTCAGTTGTTCCATTTTTTATTATACTCCCTCTGTTTCAAATCTTTTATTATACTCCCTCTGTTTCAAATCTTTTTATCTGTATTCTTATTTAGTTTCATTAGCCTTTCTAATTTAATACAATATTTTATTACATTAAAACTTAAATACTTGCACCCGGAGGGTGCATATATTTGCTAATATATATATATATATATGGTTATATATATATATATATATATATATATATATATATATATATTCTTTATATTGTCGGATTTTATTTTCCATATATACTCCCATATATATTATATATATATATATATATATATATATATATTTTATATTTATATATATATTATATATATATATATATATATATATATTTATATATATATATATATATATATATATATATATATATATAAAATAAAACAAAATGAATAAAATCTAAAATAAAATAAAATAAATAAATAGAATATAAATAAAATTTAATAATGAAATCAAATCTAAAATACAATGCTAAAATATAAATAAAATATAAAATAATATATAAATAAATAAAATATAAAATAGAATATATAATAAGATATGAAATAAGATATGAAATAAGATAATAAAATGAAATATAAATAAGATAAAATAAATTCTAGAAAATAATTTGATTTTTAGAGGTGAAATAATTACATAATTTATATTCTATTAAAAACAATAAAAATACTAAAAAATACTAAAAACAGAAGAACTCAGTATTAGATTAATATGTAAGCTTAACTCTAAAACATTGAACAATAATTTTTCTGGTGCCACTTCATTTAAAGACAATTTAATGTACGTAGGTTCTTAATTTCCTTACAAACAATTATTTTTATTTCCTGTGTGACTTTCGATGGATTTCGCAATTAATTTCGATTACTCCCAAATTAATTTCCAAATTATAAGAATTATCATCGAACAAACATTTCGTCACAAGAAACCACGTAAAAATTCCCGAAAATAATCGCGGTAATTAAAACTTCCGAATCGAAAATTCAGGTTAGTTTGTCCGGCTTCAGTCCAGAATGTTTTTAATTTTCTCTCGGAGTCGGTCTGATTCCAAAAAGGTATCGTATGTTGAGGTACGGTCTCAACGAGTAAATTGAAGAAAAATGACACTCTGACACACAGACATTCACAATTATTACATATATATATATATATATATATATATATATATATATTTACCAAACCCTCCGTATGAATAGGGTGTGACACAAGGTCAATTTCTTAAGCAGAGTTTAACGGGTTTAAATTCAAAGTTTTCCTTCTCCTAAACCGGTTACCTATTCAAGTTTAAAGACCCAAGTATGCCCTAGTATTTTCCCATAGCTTGAGGGAGTGTAGTTGGAATCATACCGTTCCCAAGGTTTTTAGCGCTATGTGAAATGCAAACAGCCTTGTTCATGATTTGAATTCGTGTTTTTGAGTCCATTTCCTGCGATTCTAACCATTGCACCCCGCAACTCCAACAATTATTACATATATATGTGTGTATGTGTGTGTAATAGTCTCTCTCTCTCTCTCTCTCTCTCTCTCTCTCTCTCTCTCTCTCTCTCTCTCCATCTATCTATCTATCTATTTCTTTTTCACTCTCACTCGATAAATCGTGTTCAGACAGTTATTACAAATGTCTTTAACATCAGATTAAACCATATTGAAAATATTGGTTTGAAATGGAAGTGACAGATGAATTGAAGCATAAACATCTAAATAAACAAATGTCTAAGTGAAAGTTTCAATGAAAACAATTACAATCTGAAATAGAATTACAGCCAATATTCTTGTGGCCCTTTTTAGGCTGCAGGTGAGAGCACTTTACATTGGATATCCCTTGTAGCATTAAGTTTGATCCATTTTGAGTGGAATCCCATGATCCTTCAGTGTTAAGCAGAATCCATATTTGTTGGTCCGTGTATCTCTAATCCTATGATGTTTGTGTTCCTCAGTGTTTAGCAGAATTCTTCTTTGTTGGTCCATCGGTCCGTGGTAAGCAGGGGCTACTGAACGCCTTTCCAACAAAGTCCTTAAATAGTTAACCAACCACATATTCGAGCATTTTGATTGGCCGAGTGAATCCATGCGGCCACGAAGAGTCAATAATTTAAGTTGTGACCTCCAGCACACCTTATATAGCCATGAATATTCCAACAAATGTACCTCATTGCGAGGAATACGGATAATCCCATAGAGAGGGAAAAGGAAAAAGAAAAAGCCGTAGATACATGCGTGTATTCGAGCGTGTTGATTGGCTGTTTAAATCCGCGCGGCCACGAAGAGTCGATAAATTTAAGTTGTGACCTCCAGCACTCCTTATATATTTACAAAATATTCCAATTTTCACATCTCAGAAACTGCCTTCCATGCTTAACTCTTAAGGCCATGTGGTAACGGTTTACAGGCATCATAAGACGACGAGGATCCAGTTATGAAGATCGGAGGAGTGAATGGTAATCATTACTTCCAGGTGTTACGATTCTTCTGGCCATCCTTTTGGCTTCTAGCAATAGCGCTGTCCAGCGGAGATCATTTGTGTTAAGCAGAGCGCGATCCTTAGTGAGGAATTCTTTAGTTGTTCCTTGGTGCTCCTCAATCTTGTAGGTCCTTTGTCAATGATTGCAAATGAAGGTCTCTCAGTATCAGCGATTAAGTAGTTAACCAGCCATGTATTTGGGCTGTTGATTGGCTGAGGTTTAACCTAAGTGACCTCGCTTAGTCTATAAATTTATATCCTCGTTCAGGGTTTGAACTCGTGTTGCTGTATCTATGACGGTAACCATTGCACGACGAACACCACAATGAAAGACAATATAGATATAAACAAAAAAGATTTATATAAACAGGTTACGATAGATAGAAGAAAAAGGAATAGGTTGATGGATATAAATGAAATAATGAACACAACAATTGCTCATAGTTATTTGCAAATAAATAGATAAATAAATAAATTTATAAAATAAAAACACAATCTAACAAAAAAAAACAAACCAAAACAAGCAAACAACAACAAAAAAAAAAACAACAGAAAAAAACCCAGAAAAAAGCAATACCATTTGCTTATATTCCAGCTTCCATCTGAGATATAAACACACAAGATTTATATAAACAAGCTACGATAGATGAAAAATGAATTTATGGATATAAATGAAATAATGAACACAACAATTGCTCATAGTTATTTGCAAATAAATAAATAAATAAAAAAACAAGCAAACAAAAAAAAAAAGCAACAGAAAAAACAAACAAACAGAAAAAAGCAATACCTTTTGCTTATATAGCAGCTTCCATCTGGGAACTTTGGTAACAATGACCAAAATTGATTATCGTATGCGATCGTTTCTCGCACCTACACGGAAAGTTCGCATGACCAACCTTTCATTATCAAATCACTCAGCTGGCACAAGGTTCACTGGTGTTGGGAGGAGACCATTACATTCTTTTGAAATGACTGTACTAGCCCCAATCCCTTTTTATCATATGGATGCTAGAAGGCGGTGGCTGCGGGCCTACATGTCCTGGGAATGACGTTAAACTCTATCTGATGGTGAGGTTCCAGTTTTGGAGGTTTGGGGAATGTGGAGCACCCCTTCATCACCATTGCTCCCTGGTCCACTCT
Source organism: Doryteuthis pealeii (assembly GCA_023376005.1). NCBI lineage: Eukaryota > Metazoa > Mollusca > Cephalopoda > Myopsida > Loliginidae > Doryteuthis > Doryteuthis pealeii. Next base: position 14,899,781 of record CM042158.1, on the reverse strand, counting down.
GACCCGGAGTGGTAGTACCTGTTAGGGTCCCATCAATGGGTTAAATAGAAAAATGTATTTATAAAAAAATTGTATTATCCATTAAGAATTGATTTATTTCCAAACTTTATCGGCATTAAATGACCCACTGAGGTTGATATGCCGTAAAACAAAACAAACCAAACAAAGACTATGTACTATTTTACTACCAATTAGATGGATACGGCCTTGACAAACTATATGTATCCTATCTTGACTCAAACCAGATTTATGTTTACCTTGAACACGAACTAGATGTATGCTACCTTGAGTCAAACTAGTATTATACAATATTTGATCAAACTGGCAAATATATGCACCCTCCGGTTGCAAGTATTTACATTTTAATGTAATAACACGTTATATTAAATTATTAAGGATACTGAAACTAAATAAGAGTGCAGATAAAATGATTTGAAACAAAGGGTGGTATAATCGAAAAATAAAACAACTGAAACTTACTCTTCCATCACTCCTGTCTTTTATTGCTAAATTTTCCTAATTTAACTATATAGTTAAAATAGAAAGTAAAGAATAAAATTATTGTTATTTCTTCTTGTTAATCGATTTTTTTAAAGATTCATCCCCGAGGTTTTTCCTCGTACTCATCAAGATAAAACCAAAGAATTAGAAAACAATAATACTAAGCACATATTTATCAAAATCCAATTTTTAATATCAATAAGCAAATTAGCCTTCCCAATAACACTGTAAACCTCTATTTTTTGTATAAATAAATACTATTGCATGTTATTAGTATGTAGATATGGTCAACAGTATTAATAATGTGAAACAATTTTATTAATAACTGAGGTTTAAAAATCTGGAAGAATGTGACGTAAATAACTAAGGGAATTGTGACATGAATAGTAATATAGTTTCGGTTATAGACAGAAAAAACACATAATCACTATTTTAAGAAGACAAGATGTATGCTACCTATTCTTGAACTACTTGTGTACTTTATTGACTCGAACAAGATACATTTTATTTGAAGCGAAATAGATGTATGCCAGAGAAATAGATGTATGATTCGGACTAGATATATGCTACCTTCACTCAAACTAGATGCATGTTATTTGAGTCTATCTAGATGTAACTTGACTTTAACGGAATGTATGTTAATTTGAATCTAATGAGATGTGAGCTAATTTGATTCTAAATAAATTCATGCTAACTTAGGTTTAACTAGATCTATGCTATTTTGACTTGAACTAGATGGAGATATTTACCCACTTCGTTTGTCTCGGATAGCATTGGTCGCATGTATAGGGTATCGAGTGAGGATTGAACTAGCTATTCAGTATTAAGAGATCTAGCATCGGAGTAGGTTCGTCCTGCCGTAGCTCATCGGTAGAGCGGCTAGAAACCACAAGGTTCCTAATTCGATACCGGCCCTCACCAACTCAGTGTTTGAGTAGCACAGGGATCTGTGCGGTAAAGTAAGGAGCTGATGGAAGGTGTGGCGCTCCACCTCAGACGCAAAAACAATCTTCTTGGTCTAGCGCTGGTTAAAAGGGGATAGACTCCCTCACTGATTGGCTGATACCGACTTTAGGCAACCCCGATGTCTTTTTTTGTAGATGCATGGTACCTTGATATGAACTAGATACATGGTACATTGACACGAATTAGATATGTGTTACCTTGACTGGAAGTAGTTGCGTGTCATTTGCTTTGAGAACCAGCTGTGGCAAACTGGAAGGCGACACTGTATTTTTTTGTTAATTTAATTCAGCGGTGAAAGTTAATCATAAAGATCAAACAGTTAACTGGGAACATTCGAATGAAATTCAACGGATAACTACGTGTAATCATTATTATAACTTTAACTAGTATTTTCTTTAACCTTCTTTAGTTAAGTTTCATTTTTAATTGAAACTCAGTCGCTACCTTATCTCTACGACAGTGAAGAGGAGCGCGTATTCAAAACAACGTTAAAGGATTCACGCTGTTCCTAGAAGAGATAACAACCCGTGTGGGTTGAGATTAAAAGAAGAAACAAAAAATTAAGAAGTTAAATAGAAAAATGATAGTTAAGATTAATAATACCGATTGACAAGTATCCTGGTTATGAAATTAAACTGTATCTACTGGTGTGGCTCTCCTTGTTGAGCTTAAGGGAATTTGAAATACCGCTTCATTGCCATTAGCCAGAGATCAAACTCAATCCGAAATTGATAGGGTTGAAATGAAATGTTATTCGTTAGAATCTAGATTAGATAGGTATCTTAAGATGGACATAACGTAAATACTAACATAGCTAAGACAGAGCGGGCTTCTACACACATAACAAAAATTACCAGTATCTAGTAATTAAAAATACAAACTTCTTTTAAAAAACCTTTACAGTACAACCAAATTATTGCTCATATATTTCTTTTTTTATGTAATGACAGAATAAAGGAATTAAGAAAAATCCTAAAATAAACAATAGGTGATGAAAAATTAAAAAGAGAATAAGTATAGCCTCATATTTTATAAATAAAATTTAGTATTATTTGCGTTATTAGGACTATTGTCCCCATCTTCATTGTTATTTGTACAACGTTTCAGCCGATATGCTCTCTGGCCTTCTTCAGGTATTTCTTGTCGGACTCGGGAACCTTCTCGGACACGGGAACCTTCTTTTCGGACTCGGGAACCTTCTTTTCGAACTCAGGAACTTTCTTGTCGTAAATGGGAGCCATCACGAAACTTTGAACCTAACCCTTTATTTAGTTCACGGGGGTATCCTGTTCTCATTCCACTAAAAATAGCTGGGTTAGGAGTTGTATTAATTATTTTTCTATGTTACTGCCTCTACTCAGGATTGAACCCGGAATCCAGTGATAACTGTCAAAAATATTCAGAGAAATAGTAAATAAAATTAGTATATATTTGTGTCAGACAAGTTCAGTGCGCAGAAATAAAGTTGTTAGAAAATGGAAAGAGTTGACATTTGTATTATAAGGAAGAAAGTTAAGTCGCAAACATTACAACATATGCCCAAACATGTGCAAAGCACAAATAAGTGAATGTACCAATGACTTTCTAACTTACTACTTGGTCATCAGTAAACGAAATGGATCAAATAACAATTAAAGATTACAACTAAATATTCATCAGCTTATTCTAGATGCGTTCAAATTTTCAGTTCTTTTTAATGTCACATAAAAACACATACAGATTCTACAAAAAGTAAGTATCAAGGATTAAAGTTGGTTAAAAATAATGACTTATGAGGTAACGAATATGGCCATGAGTTACAAATTGACGAACTTAGAGCTGCAACGCATTAGCATATTGTGAGTGTTACTTCGCCGGAGGGAAAATGTCGAGCGACAAGAGAAGATATTTTCCTAGAATTTCGTGACTAATTTCTGAAGCTTTTTTATGAGGGAGCCCAGACTAAGTTCTGTCCTGTTTCACACCTATCTCACCTATTTCTCTCAACACGAGACGACGGAGAGTTGAATGTGAGAGGCGCATTTCGTAGGATGAAATTCGGTAGGCTCTGAAGATTGTCGGGACGTACAAAACTCGCAGAATTAATGGTCTTCCCTACGAAGGGTACTTGAGGCTGTCGCACATGTTTGTTCCCGTACTGGCGCCGATCTATGAAAACTGGATGACACAGGGGACGATCCACCAAAACTTCACCAGGGGTATAATAATGTTACATTGTAAGAAAAAATATGGTGGGACAGGATTAATAATTTTCCCCTTTTGACGATGTTAAATACTGACTTAAAGATTTTGGTGAAGTTCTTGGCAGGCTTTGTAGACTGCCTTGCCTTGTCTAACAGCTCCTGAGCAGTGTTGTACTGTTAACGGCCGGATTATGTATTTGTTGTTGTTGTTTGTTGGTTGGTGTTGGCATATCAACCTCGGTGGGTCATTTAATGCCGGAAAGGTTTTGTAAGATTCGTAACGATAGTTTAGAATATTCAAAAACATTTTTTTCTATTTAACCTAAAGATGGGTCCCGGACCTTTGGTTCGCATGTTCATAGACAAAGTCGATGATACAGCCGTGCTGATCAATTTAGATGAGACTGTAGTAAGTCGTGAGCTATATATATATTTTAGATATATGTGGTACACATCTTACTAGCTTCAAACACGATTCAACACAATGAAGAAATAACAAAGTCGTATTTAAATAAACAACTGTATTAAATAAAGTTACAAATATGTAGAACAGCATACCGGGCAAAGTCCTTTTCATTTTTTGTTTTAACAGTTCATATTTTGTCTTCTTTCATTTTCCGATAATGGAGCTGACTTGTTTGCGTGACGACTACTTGCTTGTCATCCTCAAACTTTACTGAATTCTCCTCCTTCTTTTTAGAATTCCCACCTTCTTCTTCGCTTTTTTAGGCGCTCGATTTTGAATTCAGCATCTGTTATTTCCGTTATTGCGTTTTTGGAATTCTTAACCCCCTTTTTTTTCAAACAATCGCCATTTTATTAATCGTTACAAGTCCAAAGCCTTTGATAGAGTTGACCATGGTTTCCTTGAGGTTCTTCTGTCCGAGTGGATTTTCGTAGCTGTATTAGCCTTCTGTATTCATCACCCGGATAAGATTGAAACCCTTCACTTTCTCTTCGATCAATTCGTCAAGGTTGTCCACTATCGCCCATGCTGTGTATTCTTGCTTTGGCACGTTTCCTTTGTAAGTAAGAGCGAACCCGGTCATACAGGGTCTTACGTTACCTTCTGCTAACACCACGACCAGATGTACCGTTTAGGCTTACGATGTTGCTGTGCTTATAACGAGCAGCTCCGAGGACGAGGAGGTAAGCAAAGAAATCGGAAGGTATGAACATGTGACAGGGGACAAAATTAATCATGAAAAATCGGTGGCTTTGCGTTTGGGTTTGTGGAAGGGTAGTGTTCTTCCCCGTCTCTTCAGCTGGACGGACGGGCCGTGAAAGAAACTCGGAGTCTGGTTTGGTCCGGATTTCTAAGAGGAGAAAATTGATCAGAAGTACTAAATAAGTCGTGGCCGCTACCAGAATTTGGTCTCAAAGGATGAATATCTTAATGGGCAAGGCCATTGTGTGCAGTTCGCTCATCTACTCCTTGATATTATACCGACTCTTTGAACTCTGGAACCTTCTTGTCGTAATCGGGCGCCTTTACGACAATAAGGTTATCAAGTACGAGTAGAAGGTTCCCAAGTACGAGGAGTGAGTTCCACAGTTCGAGAAGGCTCCTGAGTCCGACAAAAAATACCTGAAGGCCGGAGGGCACATCGACCTAAACATTGTGCAGATAACAATAACGATGAGGACAATAGTCCGTATAATCCACATAATAAAAATTAACAAGCCTCATCTAAAAAAATTCAGAGAAATATTGATTTATGATTAATTTTGAAATTATGTTAACGGACAGTGTGTATTATTCTGAGATTATAATAATTTCCCATTCACAATCAGGACTGAAAGAATTGAAAATCTGTTTTCCGTAAGAATGCCAAGGGAAAATCTGATATAGCCATTCAATCGGATTTTTTTTGTTTTAATATTAATATTATCGGAAAAGACACGTTATAAAATCCCGGTCGGTGCGCCTCCATAAATATCATTAATAAGCGATATCGAAAAATAATAATCCACGTTGAATGCTCAGTTACGAGGGTGAGTCAAAAAGTTATACCATTTTCTTCGGGACAGTTATAATTACCAACAAAGGAACATGTATCATACATCAAAATAAAGCTGGTCTTCTGTAGATCTCATCCCTACTTCTCCACATAGTCAACGTTTCTCTAAATAGCAATGTTCCACCTTCGAATGAGAGCATGTATCCCTGGCCCGAAAAATTCTATTGACTGTTCTTTGAGCCACTTCTGCACTACATATTTCGCTTCCTTGTCACTGGAATAATGTTTGCCTCTGAAACCCTCTTTTCTAGAACCGAAGAGATGATAGTCTGAGGCAAACATTATTCCAAATGAGATTTGGTAGGCAAAGAGTAAATCAAAGATTACATTGCAAACATTTAAATTGCGAAGATTTTTTAAAATACGTGTTTGTTTTTGTTGTTTTTGTCGTTTTTGTTGTTCTTTATGCAATTACAAGAGGAGTAGTTTTCAAAGTAGTTTGAGTAACGAGAAGGGAGCTCCTTTTCAAATTCAACCTTGTGCCAAACTTATCTAACATGTTAAAAATATACATACGTAATTAACAAACAATCCGCAAGATTTATAAAACATAATAAAATAGAATCTAATGAATTATGTGTTCTAGTATATTTTAATTTTACATTTTATAAATATTATTTTTCTTTGTCGTAATGAATTTAGAAACTTAAATGTTTTTAGTTAACTTATTAACGTGAGCGTACCTTAAGTGTTTGCACTCAACAACTCGTAACTCAGCAAACTCGAATATATATATATATATATATATATATATATATATATATATATATATATATATATATATAAGGTGTGTCAAAAAGTATCAAGATTGTGTGTACCTTTTGACTTGTATTCTAAAAAAAGGAACGTCCCATTCATTCTTCATTTCTATCTTGGAAAATACAACTTTAAACTTTGTACTTTTTTGACACACCTTGTATTCCGAATAAAAGTTAATGAATGGAACGTTTTTTTTCAGAATACAAGATGAGTCAAAAAGTTTTTAAAAATCTGGATACTTTTTTGACACACCATGTACATATGCCACTGTATATATATAAAAAAACAATGAAATTAGGCAATTAGTAACCCACAAGAGTTGATATGCCATTAAAGCAAACATTAAACAACCAACCAACTTGACAACACCAGGTAACCCTTCTAGTATAAATATATAAAATAAATCCATTATCTATTTCTCTGAATGTTTGAGATGAGGCTTGAGGATTTGTATTAATCCTGTATTGTATAGAGACATAAAATAGAATGTAAACGACTTATGTGCTGTAATAGACTATTTCTAGGAATTTTTGAGATGAGGTTTGATAATTAGTATTATTCGGATTATTCGGACTATTGTCCTCATCTTTATTGTTATCAACTCTATTTCTCGGATTTTTTTAGATGAGGCTTGATAATTAGTATTATTCGGATTATTCGGACTATTGTCCTCATCTTTATTGTTATCTACTCTATTTCTCGGAATTTTTTAGATGAGACTTGATAATTAGTATTGTTTGTATTATTCGGACTATTGTCCTCCTCTTTATTGTTATCAACTCTTTTTCTCGGAATTTTTTAGATGAGGCTTGATAATTAGTATTATTTGGATTATTCGGACTATTGTCCTCATCTTCATTGTTATCTGTACAACGTTTCGGTCGATGTGCCCTAATAATTAACACAGTTTAACGCCTATACCCCAGATATTGTTAGCGGAATAAGAACAGGATACCCCAGTGGACTGAATAAAGAGTTAAGTTCAAAGTTCCATGATGGCTCCCGATTACGATAAGAAGGTTTCCGATTGCAACAAGAAGGTTCCCGATTTCGAAAAGAAGGTTCCCGAGTCCGAAATGAAGGTTCCCGAGTCCGTGAAGGTTCCCAAGTCCGACGAGAGATACCTGAAATAGGCCGGAGTGAACATCGGCCGAAACCTTGTACAGATAACAATTAAGATGAGGATAATAGTCCGAATAACGCAGATAATACAAATCCATTATCTTCTTATCTATTTACAGAATCAGTGTGGAGAGGAATATTTGAGATTATATTTCAAATTATTTTAACTTTACTATTTTAGATTTCTTCTACATTTATTTCCTAAAGATTAATACAATCGAAGTAATATAAAATCTACAAGCCTCTTATTGGTTGAGTTTATCGCTTATCTTAATATCCCAATACTTGCTCTACTAACCGAATTAAATGCCATAAATTTAAATGTGCATTACCAAATTAGGAATATTCCTCCCCACTTGGGAAATTTGTGCAACACCATTTTCTTTCGTTTCAATTGCTTCACTGACAGGTCAATATGAAGGTCCTCTATGTAAATCTATCAAATACAAAGAGATAATTTTGCTTTGTTTCTGAAATATTCACAATCTGATTGAATGAATCCAATTCCATTCTCTTAAATTAAAAAAAAAAACTGCTAAAAAATTCCTATTATTTCGTGTTTTTTTTTAAATTCTTTAAATTTATAAATTGAAAACGAATGGTAAAAAAAATGAAGCTAAAACATTCTATTTCCCTTCTTCTCATTTCACCTTCATTTATAGACGTGAAAATGGAAGTTCGTGGCTGTAGGCATCTTTGAACCTTTATTCGATTTATGCATACACAAGTCCTTCTTCAAAGGCAGTTGAATAATAATGGCGATTTTAATAGGCGCTGACAGGAAAGTTCACTTAGACAATCGGGTTTTGTCGTCGTCAAACCGAGTCTCTTTATTTTAATGAGCAGCACAAT
>CM042158.1:14878877-14886377 GCA_023376005.1 Doryteuthis pealeii | reverse complement strand
TTAATAAAAGAGAAAGAGAACGAGAGAGGGGACTTACAGAGACAGAGACAGCAAAAGAGAGAGAGGGGGAGAGGGGGCGTATTTGTCTCATACCCCACCTGTATGGACTGGGTAAAAGGCCTCGTTTTAACGTGGGCCCACCCACAAGCCGAAGCTAATGGGTGGGAGAGAACAAAAATTGCGTCGATCCCTTCGGCATTCCCCCTCAAGGGGGGCGTCTCAGGCGCTTGGCAATAAACCCAGCCCTGGCCCCAATGGGGAAGGTATTGCCTGGGGAGGATGGCCCCCTGGGATCGACGATATTAATTTAACACCGGTCCAGTGGCCGAAGCTCACCGGACCCCCGCCCCGAAGGACGGTTTGAGTGTGTGAGGGAGAGAGAGAGAGAGGGGAAAGAGAGAGAGAGAGAGAGAGAGAGAGAGAGAGAGAGAGAGATGAGTTGGTGAGGGACGTAGAGGGATACTTAGTGAGAGGAGGACAGAGGGAGACTTAATAAGAGAGGCGGACTTAAAGCGAGAGAGAGAGAGAGAGAGAGAGAGAGAGAGAGAGAGAGAGAGAGAGAGAGAGAGAGAGAGGAGGGGGCAGAGAAAACTGTCACAATAAAAAGACATATGTGAAAAATAGAGAAAAATATTGTTGATATATTTTAAACAACTATTACAGCCGTGTTTTTACAGATGTTGCATTCGCAGTTTATGTAAGCTTATAATAAGTTCTAATGCGTTACCGTGTAATGGTTATCGTTGAAGAAAATTGAGAGTGAGACGAGTTCAAGATAAGGTAGACTGGTTTTTACATCGAATTAATGCCTTTGGAAAAGATATACTGCTAAAAACACATTGTATTGCATCCTGGTCATAAACTGTAGAAAGGGATCTAAATGTGGATCAACCCCTACCACGTAAGCAGGTTGATAGGTGAGACGATATAGCTTAGAAGCCGTGACAATGGGCGCCTGATAGCGTTCTCATTTAACGCTACGTTCGCTAATTGACTTTTTAAGGACATGCTATGTAAGCAAGTGAGTTGTATCTCCTTATCTGGTATTATTCATTATGTATCTCCGTGCCCTATTAATTTTAATTCTGTTTTTTTTGTTGTTGTAATTTCTACTGTTAAATGATAACGAGGCCAGCCTGGAGCTAATGACTGTGCAGATAGATATTTTGAATTAGAAGAAACAAAAAAGAAAAAAAGACAGAAATAGAAAAATAAGAAAAAAAAACGCAAATGAAAAATATAAGCAAAAAATAGTAAAAAAAGACAGAAAATAGCAAAAAAAAAGCAAAAATAGCAAAAAAAGACAGAAAATAGCAAAATATGCAAAAAAAAAAATAACAAAAACATAAACAAAAAATAGCAAAAAAGACAAAAATAGCAAAATAGGCAAAAAAGCAAAAGTAAAAAAACAGAAAAATAGCAAAAAGACAGAAAATAGCAAAATAGGCAAAAAAAAAGAAGCAAAAAACATAAACAGAAAAATAGCAAAAAAGACACAAAATAGGTAAAAAAGCCCCCCCCAAAAAAAAGGATAGCAAAAAATATAAACAGAAAAATAGCAAAAAGACACAAAATAGGTAAAAAAAGCCCCCCCCCAAAAAAAAGGATAGCAAAAAATATAAACAAAAAATAGCAAAAAAGACAGAAAATAGCAAAAAAAGCAACAAAAAAAATATATTAACAGAAAAAAAACAAAACAAAAAAAAAACAGAAAATAGCAACAAAAATAAAAAAGCAAAAACTGACAGAAAATAACAAAATAAGGAAATGCGTAAAGAAAATTAAGGTAAAATATATATGAGAATTGGAAGAAAAAAAAAAGATTAAAATATGAGCGAGAACACTAAAATCGAAAAAAGAGAAAAAACAATTAAAAAATTCATGAGGATGTTTTTCTACTTACTGTTTGTGGAGGAAGTGTAATTATTTTTCCAGAAAACAATAAAATTCTTACCTGAAAAAAAGAAAGAAGGAAATACAATTAGAATATTAGTAGAATAAGAAAGCACGCGTGTGTTCGAATTTTACGGTCTGTCATCATCTTGGATAAATAATGCATCATTCTGTTTTGATTGCGGGGGGGGGGGGGAGAGAATGAAAATTGGAAAGAGTAAATATTTATAAAGGAAATTATATAATATATAAACAAATGAACAAACGTGAAAATACTCTCTATATATATATATATATATATATATATATATATATATATATATATATATATATATATATATAACTTGTAGGTAAATCCTCGCGATGAGAAAAAAAAAACAGCAAATAGTTTGATTGTAAAGATATACTACCAAACTCAACCGGGAAAAACATTTTTGGAAAAAAGAAAAGACCAAGATAATCGTACCAACAAAAAATAATCTATTATTACAATATTTTGGTCAAAAGAAAAAACTATTTATATGCATATATATATATAATATATATATTCATACAAAACCGCCAGGAGACTAAAGCTAATAAGTAAAAAGTGCTCAAAACCTAAGTAGAGGAAATAATACACACACACACACACACACACACACACATATATATATATATATATATATATATATATATATATATATATATGTGTGTGTGTGTGTGTGTGTGTGTGTGTGTGTGTGTGTTGAAAAAATAAATAAAGGAAAGAAAGTATAGAATGGATAAAATATCTCCGTATTTTTGTTTCGGTTTCTTTCCTTTATTTCTTTTTTTAACATACCGTCGGATTCACTTCCATTTTCATTATATATATATATATATATATATATATATATATATATATATAATATATGAGAAATGTGAGAAGGTTAATCCGATAGTATGTGGAGAAAGGTGGACAAACACGGGATGTTATGGAAACTGGATGTTTATTATCGACAATAAACATCCAGTTTCCATAACATCCCGTGTTTGTATACCTTTCTCCACACACACCCACACACACATATATATTATATATATATATAAATATATATATATTATTATTATATATATATATATATATATATATATATTATATATATAATATATATATATTGATACACGTATACAGTTCGGATAAATAATGGACGATTACTTTTTCAAGAAAGAGAAGGAAACGGACATGCCACGTATCAGAGAGACAAAGCAAATACATATAAGAGATAGATAGATAGATAGATAGATAGATAGAGAGAGAGAGAGAGAGAGAGAGAGAGAGAGAGAGAGAGAGAGAGAGAGAGAGAGTGAGATTTCCTCTGATGATAACCGTTAGACTATGCGCATTTCCATATAATATATATATATCTGTGTGTGTGTGTAATATGAGGGATAAAGTGATGGATCTAGAAAAATAAACAAACTGGATAAAAATTCTAAACCGAAATTCACCAGGAGAAAAGCATAAACTCACTTAAATCTAAACTAGCGCTGAAATGACAGCGATTTAAAAGCTGATACATTTAAAATCAATATGAATTTAAATTAAACAAAATTTGAATAATTACATGTATAAATGAAAGAATGCTACCCAAATACACATACGCACACACACACACACGCACACACACACATATATATATATATATATATATGGTATTTGTGGAAAAGGTTACTTACCGGTGAAACAGGTCACAATGGTTAGCTGATGCAAGATTCACAATGATCCACTGCAATTAATCAATATCTTGATTAAACCAGTGGATTTAACCCTGAAGATTCTCATGGTGAAACTCGAGTAGGTTTTTACCGTGTACCAATTATCATAATATATATATATATATATATAATTAACCAATAGTTTGAAAAGTTATAAATTAATAGTTCAAATTTGAATAATTCTACATGTATAAAAGAAAGAATGCTGCCCAAAATACAACACACACACACACACACACACACACACACACACACACATATATATATATATATATATAGTCATATCTTAATTTCTAATTTTTTGGTTAAACATAAATGGTCCTAGTTAATGTTGTTCTCTAAAGAAAATTTGCTGACATTTTTATAGAACATATATTCTTAATGTAATTTAATTATATAAGACTTAATCATTTAAACTATTTTCCAGACTTAATGAAGCAATTATCCGTTTATTCTAATATCAAACTCAAAAGAACTACAGTAATTACCAGTGTTTCATTAAATCTCAATTCTTTAGTTAGACGTTAATTTCCTCATTTGATTTTTTGGCAATTCAAAAGTAGTACGATCCGTTAAGTCTTGCATTTCGCTGATAAATGTTTATTGTTTAACTCTTTACCTACAGTAAACCACTTTCAGCTGCTCTCCTGCCATTTTACGCATACTAGTCCCAAGCAAAGTACAAAACCTGATGGTTAGTTCATAGAAATTGAGAAGAAGGACCCTGTTGGATTTTCTTTGTATATAAGGTGTGTGCTGGTTCCCCGCCTATAATTATAGACTAAGCGATATCATGTGGTCTATTCCTTAGCCAATCGCTGGTCATACTGCGTGGCTGATATATTACTTAAGCGCTAATTCTTTCTCAGTTTACTAGCAAGCATCGACGAAGGAACCTAGGAATCTCTACCTGAGAGGATTACCAAAGGAACCAAATCGGAGGACTCTCTACCTAGAATCAACTGGCCAATTATGGCACTTAAAAACTTAACAGACCCAGATTACAACAATAATAGGACTATTTGAATCGAATGAGTTCTAATGTGAATAGATAGTGAAATTTAAAAATTCCTATCGTAGAGATATAAAATACCAAGAAAATTTGGTACTGCTGTAGGGAAAATTTGGTAGGCAAAGAGTGAAGTCGCTCATGGTGCTTCTCCCACCACTGCAATCCTACCGTAAGCCGCTGGCGGTTATTTCTTATAATTGAGCAGAGGGACTCAGATTGCAATTGTTATGCGACTTTATTTGAATAGAATGAGTTCTGATGTGAATAGATTGTGAACTATGAAATATCCCATCATACAGGTAAAAATACCAAGAAAATTTGGTACGGCAATGGGGGGAAATTTGGTATACAAAGAGTTATGAAGAGTTATGAATGCCAGCCATTAACTAATACTTACTAATAGGGTAACCGTCTATAAAGAACAGACGAAAAACATTTCCAAAAACGTTTAGTGTCATCTGTCTGCATATAAAATTAGAAACGTCGCCATTCGCCCATCAGGGTGGATCGGGAACGGGTAGAATTCCGCTGATATTTTATGATAATTGCTGTAATGGAGGCATGAGTAGCATAGTTTGAATCTGTCCTCTAAAGTGGGGAGCTGATGTTAGAGGTGGCGCTGGTATATATATATATATATATATAATATATATATATATTAATTTTTTAAAATATGTCTGTTTAAACAAAGGTTTTAGTGAGCATCTACCTAAGGTTTCAGCCTTTGCCTTCTTCAGGACATTATTTGATCCCTCTGATGTGTCTGCAAGTTCACATTTTACGGTCAACCGTAAAATGTGAACTTGCAGACACATCAGAGGGATCAAATAATGTCCTGAAGAAGGCAAAAGCCTGAAACCTTAGGTAAATCCTAACTAAAACCTTTGTATAAACAGTTATATTTTTAAAAATAAAGCTCTTTCATTTGTAATTGAACACTTTATTTTCCTTTATTTCATCTCGGAAAAATTACCAAATATATATATATATATATATATATATATATATATATATATATATATTATATATAACAAGACGCTCAAAAGATTAATGCTGACAAAAGGGTTACCTTACTATCCTCAGCCATATACAATTATGTGAGTGTGTGTGAAAAATGTAGATTGATAAATAGGTCAAAAAGATAGATAGACACGGAGAGAGAGAGAGAGAGAGAGAGAGAGAGAGAGAGAGAGAGAGAGAGAGAGAGAGAGAGGGGGGGGAGAGAATGACAGATAGGGAATTAGATAGATGATAGAAAGATAGATAGAGATAGATAGATTGATAGATAGGGAGAGAGAGAAGAGTGTGTGTGTGTGTGTGTGTGGTGTGTGAGAGGGAGAGAGAGAGAGAAGGAGAGAGAGTGTGTGTGTGTGAGAGAGAGAGAGAGAGAGAGAGAGAGAGAGAGAGAGAAGGAAAGAAAATACAAGATAAAAATTCAATATACAGTTCAAGATCAATTTCCCTAGGAATTAGATGAAGCCAGAAAATAAACATCTTTTTAAGGTCAAACAATCTTCACGTTCTTCTCTCACGCTTAGTCACTTTTCTATGAAGTTATTTTGGTGTGAAGGATATTTTGGGATTCTTTTGTTTCTGGTTACATTCTTTGAGGCGGGAATTTTGACTTATTGAGATTTTATTTCCTTATCTTTTTTTCTTTGTTTAATCAACACTTTTTTTGCCCCGGTGAATATCACGCTGCAATAAAGATGCTGTGATGAAACAGAAAGCCATACATAATCTGATAAGGAATAGCGTATATATATATATATATATATATATATATATATATATATATATATATATATATATATTTGGGAATAAAAGGCCTTAAATACCATGGGTATCGTGGTTATGGACCATTTTCACTCGCGTATGTCCACGAGCTTCTTCAGACCACTGATACATACTCGCGAGTGGAAATGGTCCATAACCACGATACCCATGGTATTTAAGGCCTTTTATTCCCAAATAACTTTGCTCTGTTACAATAATTAAACATTGAGCTCTCATACGGAACCTGAACTCTACAACAAACTACTGGTGGAGAATTAGGACCCGCCTAGAATCACCTTGTACCAAGGAACTTGGTACCGCACCAAAGTATATATATATATATATATATATATATATATATATATATATATATATATATATATATATATTAGGCAGCATTTCTTCTTGTAGGCATATATTGTTGAATTGATTTTTCGTTTATCCTTTCATATTGCCGGATTGTTTTAATAATATCTGGTGAAAATTGGCTGATGTATTTGCCCAAGTTTATTGACCAAGTACTTTCCGCCCTATCGTAACCTTACAACAATGGGTTGTTCCATTTCCTATTTATATAGTTTGTGTTTATTTTATTATTGTTGTTATTATTAGTGTTATTATTATTGTTTTTATTATCATTGTTAATCTTATTATTATTTTATAAATTGTTAATATAATTATAGGCATCTATATATATATATATATATATATATATATATTAATTAAGCACATAATCTCCCAAAAATTGTCGGCTATCGCTTGTTTGTCCACTTCATACTGTCGTGCCGTAAGTCAACCAAAAAGTGCGATATATACATCAGTTTAAAATAAACGAGAAAATCTGGATAAAATAGCTAGTGTAACGGTTAGTGTACCCACCTGTCAGCCTGGCAGGTAGGGTTCGAATCATGCACAAAGCACTGTCCTGCCTATAAGTCTGTTGATGAGGCCTAATAGGCTGAAATGTACACACAGAGATTTACTTTTTATCGATTTGTTCACGCCTTACACTTAAACTGATATTCACGCCTAATTCATTTAACTAATTAATTCTCAAATTAGGTATGACTTTAATTAGG
>CM042158.1:14873877-14876377 GCA_023376005.1 Doryteuthis pealeii | reverse complement strand
ATCTCTCTCTCTCTCTCCACCTCTTTCTCTATCGCTCTCGCTTAATCTTTCTCCTTTATGTCTGTATGTCGATATATATATATATATATATATATATATATATATATATATATATATGCAAACACACACACACACACACATATTATATATATATATATCTATAATCCCTCTCTCTCTCTCTCTCTCTCTCTGTCTCTTTCCAAGCATGGCCCCTCTTTCTCTCTCCCTCTTGTTAAATCTCTCTCTCTCTCTCTCTCTCTCTCTCTCTCTCTCTCTCTCTCTCTCTCTCTCTCTCTCTCTCCCCTGCGCAGCTATTTTTCTTTATCAGTGCACGGGCATCGTTAACTTCGCCACTTTAAGAGCCCTCTTAGTGTGCACTCGCGAGAAAGGACGATATTAACGCATTAGCCTTCATTAGATAAGACTCGCTGATCAAAAGGTTTTATTTCCGCAAACACCTGCCTGCTCCCCTTATAAACAAGTTCCCGCACACTGACATGGATCACTGCTTCTTTTTTTTCCTGAAGGTATTTTTCCTGGCTCCGCTTGAGATATGCCATATTCTTTAATATTAACAAGGTTAGCTGAATACTTGAATCGTTTAGAATATTCTGTTCCAGTCTCAACAGTTGCAAACAATACAAATTCTAATGTTGAATTGGTTGGTTGATTTTAACGGTATGTAAACCCATTCAGGATTACTTTAATCATACTAGCAAATATATGCACCCTCCGGGTGCCAGTATTTAAGTTTTAATATAATAAAATATATTAAATTAGAAAGGCTGATGAAACTGAATAAGAATGCAGATAAAAAGATTTTGAACAGAGGGGGTATGATTGAAAAATAGAACAACTTTGAAACTAACTCTTCCATCATTTTACATTACTCCCGTCTATCTTTGTTAAATTTTCCTAATTTAACTATTTAGTTAAGATAGGAAGTAAAGAATAATATTACAGTTATTTTTTCTTGTTAATGGATTTCTTTTAAGATTTATTCCTGAGATTTTTGCTCATATTCAATAAGATAAAACCAAACAATTAAAAATCAATAATACTAAGCATATATTTATTAAAATCAAATTTTTAATATCAAAATACAAATTAGCCTTACCATTCACATTGTAATCCGCTATTTTGTTGTATATGTAAATACAATTGCATGTTATTAGTATGTAGATATGGTCAACAGTCTTAATGATGTAAAACAATTTTTATCAATAATTGGGTTTTAAATAAAAAATAAAATCATGGAGAATGTGACGTAAATAACTAAGGGAATTGTGGCTTGAGTAGTAATATAGTTTCGGTTACAGATAGAGAAACCCACAATCTCCATTATAATAAGATAAACATTTTTTTTTAGAAAATTAAATAAAATACGTTGTTTGTTTTGTTTTACGGCATATCAACCTCTGTGGGTTATTTAATGCCGGTAAAGTTTTTTATAGATTCGTAGCGATAGTTTGGAAGACATTTTTTAAAACTCATTTCGGTTCTAATTCCATCAGTGCAAACAATACAAATTCAATTTTGCTTGTGATTGGTTGATTTTAACGGCATTTAAATCCATACAGGATTACTTTAATCATGTAATAATGTTTTGATAGAGCTAGTTTAAAAAATTAAATAAGCAGTGATGCTGATAGCTTTTTGATTTAGTACGTTCTGGGACGCACATATTTGCTTTGAATAAGTCCCCGCGAACATTTATGGGTCCTAACTAAAACCGTCTAACTCCTACCTTGTAATCGATCCTGTGTAATTTGTTTCTTGGAAACTATTGAAATGTATTTACAGTTAGCCGGAAATGCTGAGAGAGGACAAAAGAAAAACACTGGGACACATGGATACGATTTTACTGCGTCCTTATATATTTTTGTGCGTTTTTTTTTTTTTAGAAAATTACATAAAATACGTTGTTTGTTTTGTTTTACGGCATATCAACCTCGGTGGGTTATTTAATGCCGGCAAAGTTTTTATTGATTCGTAGCGATAGTTTTGGAAGAAAATCTTTAAAACTCAATTTTTTTGGTAAACAAATTTTCTATTTAACCAATAGATGGGTCTCTAACAGGTAATGCCACACCGGGTCAGAGTGGACCTGGGAGCAATGTTGATACATTGGTGGTCCACATTCCCCAGACGTCTTGAACTGGAACTTCACAATCAGATAGAGTTTAACGTCATTCCCAGACAATGGGACCTTCAGCCATCGTCTTCTAGCGCATATATGATAAAAAAAAGAGTTACGGTTGCCATAAGGGCACATAAAATACGTATATAATCGAATAGGTGTTTGATAGGTAATGATTATCGTCATGTAAAATGGACTCTGCAAACCGAGTTCAAATACTAGACAAGGTTGTTTGCATTTTCTCTACCACTTGGGAAAAGTGTGCATCAAACTATTCTCCCTTCAGCTATGGGGAAATAGTTGTGAATAACTAGTCTATTTAACCTTGGCCAAGCAACCAGTCAAGGAGAAAGAAAACTC
>CM042158.1:14838877-14868877 GCA_023376005.1 Doryteuthis pealeii | reverse complement strand
TTTCATTTTAGAACAGTTCGTTCATACAACTCTATATAAGTAAGTAAAGTCGTCCGGGTGGCCTAAAGTCTCTCCCCTTTTCACTTGCGCTAGACCAAGGAGATTATTTTAGCGTCTGAGGTGGAGCGCCACACTTTACCACACAGTGCTACTCATACGCTGAGTTGGTGAGGACCGGTATCGAACTAGGAACCTGGTGGTTTCTAGCCGAACGCTCTATCGACTGAGCTAACCCGGTCCTAATCTCTTGTATCTCATGTCATGTTTGTATTCTTTTCTGTTAAGTTTGTTTGCTTACAAATAAAACTGACACCGGCATTAGATAACGTAGAAACTAGAAACTAACAAGCTAGAATCCAACCAACTAGCCATCCAACCAAGTCTATAATTCCTGCATTGTTTCCATGCCATGATTTCCAACTTGACATAACTGTGAAACGACCCACCGAATTCCACTGGGAAGTCTTTCGGTGTAGTGAGCATTAGTTTAAAATTATTAGTGGAATCATTTGTTACATAACACCATTGGCGAGGAAAGTCACGTTACTGGCCGTGTGTGAAGTGCATTCGTATTTATTAGACGTCTTCTTTCAGTCTCAATTTACATTCGAGCTACAAGCAGGATGCTTCTCTCTACATAATGCATTATTCCTTTGGAAAATCCCCAATTCGAAATCGATTAAATAACAACAGCAACAACATCAACAGCGAATGAGATGCTCCCAATCAGTTTTCCCGCGTTAAAGATTTATTTTACACTAGAAGCGGCTACCCAGCCTCCACTAGATAGAGGAGAAGGGGCAAAAAACCCTAGTGTATTAATTTGTTTACTTTTGAGATTTACAAATGGTGGATATTTTTAAGTAGAATTTCAATGCTATTTCGATGTATATTTTAATTTTCAAATATCTTGGAATATAAATCAAATTTTCATAATTTTGAACAAAAATAAAAAAACTGGTGATATTTAATGTTTATATGTATATTTAATTTGTCGTTAATTGTTTATTTTCATAATTTTATCCATACATACATACTTACATACATGATGGCAGCAAACTGGTGTTCAAGTATTGCCATTGCTTGATAAAAAAAATTCAGCAGTTCAAAGAATATAAAGTTCAACAATGAGCTGCACGAAAGTGGCTCTTTAGTCCTGCCAAAGTCTTGCACATTTTCCCACATTTACAGGTAATTCCAGGGAGCACAGGGTATTTTATTAGTCCATCCCGCCAATGCACATTTGGTGACTGATCAGGCCAGCCTTGCTCATAGATAGCCTTCCACACTGGTCACATAGTAGACCGATTTGAAGCCCTTGGTTGCCTACTTTTTTTATTCTTGGGAATAACTCGTTTCAACTGCTCATGCTGTATACGGATGGTCTCAAACTTTTTTGTGCCCTCCTGTAAAGCCCTTTTCACTGCTCACGGTCCAGAGCCTTACACTCCCAGGTCTTCGCATCGATGTTACATTTTTAAGGTCGACCTCAGGCGATCCTTGTATCTCATACATACATACATACATACTAACTGCCCTTTATATGTGTATAATAACAGTACGGTAAAGTAGGTCCTCCCTTAAAGTCGTCGAAAGATTTATAGAAAGTGAGACTTCAAGTAAAAAGACGTTAAAGGAAAGGATGATTTCCCTTGAATTAAATATAGTTAAATATCGATGAGTATATGAGTAGTTTCCAGACCCTTTGCACTAGCAGGATGTGACACAAGGACAATTTTAAAAATAAGTTTATCAGGTTTTGAATTAAGATTTTTCTTCGTTCTAGACTGGTTTCTTAACCAAGATTAATGAGACCAGCATTGCCTACTATTTACACATAGCTGTAGGGAGAATAATTGGATCCATACATTTCCCAAGGGTATTAGCGTTACAAGAAATGCAAACAGTCCAGTCCAGAATTTGAACTCGTTCGCCGAGTCCATTTTCTACGACGATAAACCTTACTCATCAAATACCTACTCGATTATATATGTATCTTATTGAGGGATGTTGATAGGTATGCGTCTTTTGTCCCTGGCGCACAAAAATCTATAAGGACGCAGTAAAATCGAATCCATGTGTCCCAATGTTTTTCTTTTGTCTTCTCTCAGCATTTCCGGCTAAATGTAAATACATTTCAATAGTTTCTTAGAAACGAATTACACAGGATCGGTTACAAGGTTTGAGTTAGACGGTTTTAGTTAGGACCCATAAATGTTCGCAGGGACTTATTTAAAGCAAATATGTGCGTCCCAGAACGTACTAAATGAAAGCTATCAGCATCACTGCTTATTTAATTTCATAAACTAGCCCTATCAAAAACATTATTACATGATTAAAGTAACCCTGTATGGATTTAAATGCCGTTAAAATCAACTAATCACAAGCAAAATTGAATTTGTATTGTTTGCACTGATGGAATTAGAACCGAATATTTAAAATGATTCAAGTAATCAGCTAACCTTAATAATAGTAAAGGATATGGCATATCTCAATATGGGCCAGGAAAAATATCTTCAGACAAAAAGAAGAAATTAAAGAGCCCAGTCTTCCCTACTATTTACCCAGAACTGGAGGGAGGATTGTTTGATTTATACCTTTCCAAATGTGTGAACATACAATTGTAGTATAAGAGTCTATTAGCTTTTCTCATAACGTTAATACCCTTAGGAGATATAGGGGCGTCCCATTGTGGTTTGATAATTATCAGGCTAGAAGAAGAAGAAGAAGAAGAAGAAGAAGAAGAAGAAGAAGAAGAAGAAGAAGAAGAAAGGTAAATAGAGGGAAAAAGAAGAAGATGTTGTTGGTACTATTCGAACAGTCCCCAAAGTTTTGTAAAAGAGTCAGCGGAAATAAGAAAAGATTTTTGGTAACATTTCAAAAATCTTAGAGATTTGGAATTTCAAAGGTTTAATTATATAAATCAATTACACAACGATGCCTTCTCTATAAACTTGAAATATCAATTAATACAATTCTCCCGTTTTAAAGACAGGAAAACAAATACATTTTACATGAGACTTAAAAAATCATTCCTCTTCATTAATAGCAAAAAGTTAGTTGAATTTCATTCATTTTTCCAAAGTTTTGTTGAGTTTTAATTCATGGGGCCTAAAAAGTACGCAACATTTTCTACATATGTAGATCCTCTCCTTGTCAATTCGTCGAAAAGCCTTTTCTTTTAAAGAAACATTGTCTTTGTGAGAAATACGATCGTCGAATCCAGGCAACAGCAATTTCTTGTCTCGGGATTTAAGTAATGAAAAGAAAACAAAAAAAAATGAATGAATGTAAAAGAAGTGGCATTCAATTTAGTGGAAGGATGTTACGATCATTGGTCAGGATAAAGTTCATCCCTTAGGTAAGTGAAAGCAGACTCCCGAGTGATGATTGCAACTAGTGTGTTATCGTATATAAAACGTTTGATGTCTGCAGAGAAGAAAAATAGATTATGGGGTAAGTCAGAAGTACTATCAGGAAAACGGCCTTAGTTATATATAACACTGTGCATAGACGTATTAGGAGAAAAAGTGTGAGATGATGAAGAAGAAGAAGAAGAAGAAGAAGAAGAAGAAGAAGAAGAAGAAGAACAACAACAACAACAACAACAACAACAAGGCGAAGATGGAAGAGACGGGTGAGCAATAAAGAGAAAGAGGATGGTAATGAAGACGAAGACGTGAGGAATAAAAAAGAAGAAAAATGTGAATAATATAAAATAATAATAATAATAATAATAATAATAATAAGAAGAAGAAGAAGAACAACAACAACAACAACAACAACAACAATGTTAGGAAATGTGAAGAAGATGATGATTAAATAAGAAGGAAAAGAAATAGCAAAGAAAAAGAGAAAGTTGATGCGGAATAAAGAGGAAGAAGGAGAAAAACAAGTTAATGAAATAACAGAATATGAATACGAATGAGACAAAAAAGAAGAAGATGGTGAAAAATAAAGAAGAATAATGTGAGGAATGAAGAAGAAGGAAGAGCAGGACAGGTGGAAAATGATGTGAAGAATGAAGGAAGGCTGGATGAAGAAGAATTTGAGGAATAAAAAGAATGAGTGATGATGATGATGATGATGATGATGATGATGATGATGATGATCTTAGATTTAAAAGGAATACAAAACAAAGGAAATAGACACTGGAGGAAGAGAAGGTGTAGAATGAAGGAAGGATGGACGAAGAAGAAGGTGAAGAAGAGATGGATGCTGATGATAATGCTGCTGCTGCTGCTGTTGTTGCTGCTGCTGTTGCTGTTGCTGCTGCTGCTGCTGCTGCTGCTGCTGATGATGATGATGGTGGTGATGATGAGGAGGAGGGGAATCTGAAGATGAAATAAGAATACAAAGCAGAAGAAAAAGAACTCATTGATGGGACCCTAGATGGTAATACCATTCCGCTTCGGGTTGGATCGGGGAGTAATGACAATGAAGGCATATTTCACATTAACCAGAATTCTCACAACTAGAAAGAAGAAGAAGAAGAAGAAGAAGAAGAAGAAGAAGAAGAAGAAGAAGAAGGTAGTAAACGAATAAGCAAAAAAAGAAAAGAAGAAGAAGAAGAAGAAGAAGAAGAAGAAGAAGAAGAAGAAGGTGGTAAACGAATAAGCAAAAGAGAAAAAGAAGAAGAAGAAGAAGAAGAAGAAGAAGAAGAAGAAGAATGTGAAGAGGAAGGTGAGGAATAAAGAAGAAGAATGTGAAGATTAAAGAAGAAGAAGAATGTTAGGAATAAAGAATAATAATAATTAATAATAATAATAATAATAATAATAATAAGAAGAAGAAGAAGAAGAAGAAGAAGAAGAAAGAAAAGAGAATGTAAAGAGGAATATGAGGAAAAGAAGAAGAAGAAGAAGAAGAAGAAGAAGAAGAAGAAGAAGAAGAAGAAGAAGAAGAAATAACAAATAAAGGTAAAAGTACGGTGACAAGAAAGTGGAAGCTTCGTGATTTAAAAAAAAATCAAAAGAAAGAGAAGAGAAAGAGTCAGTTAAAACAAGATGTGGATGACCGGCTATGAAAATACAGATAATGAAGAAGATGATAAGAAGGCAGTAGGCCAAAAAGTAACAGTTATTCCGCCAATAAAGACAACCCCCACCACACCAAAGTCTGTGTTGCAACCAACGTCTTCACAGGCATCACTCGTGACCATAGATTGTGCGACACCCTGTAATTTCGTAACGGCAAGGGAACACGATCAGCTCTTGGCAGTCACCCAGAGATAACGACAGCATTGAAGCGAAACTTTTGATGGATAGCGGTTTCTCGTTCCGGGACGAAGCCATTAGGCCTTCTGCTACAACGGAAGTGGAAAATATGCGGTTTCCTGACTTGCGCAAACTTTGTCACGAATAACGATCGTCGCCGGCACCTAGATAGTTTATAATTACGAATTGTATTTAAGAGCCTCGACTTAGACTTGTGGAACTTAGAGTCACGAGGTTAATTATGGTAGAAACGTGAGCTGATGATGTTGACACTGGCGTTTGCGTTTATTTCGGTTGCTTATAATGGTAACGATTTTTCCGGTCGATAAGTTCTTCGGCCGGTAGATGTCTGCAGATAAATTAGAATGAAAAATAATTGCTACGAGCGAGACTCGGGGGCAGTCATGGACAAACTGCACTCTGTGGGGCTTTCTAAATGGCTTGTATTATTTCTGCTGCAAAATAAAGTTCATCAAAATGTCTCGTTAGATTGAGTCTCACTTGTTCACCTTTTCCTATAGTAAAATGCATTTCACATAACAGTAATACATATAAGAGAGGTTTATAATTTGCTTGAAGCATTGTGTATATATATTGGTTAGGAGGTTGATTTAGAAGGCTATCACAATGAAGGTGTAAAGAAAAAAATAATAATACGGTAACAATGATATTGTGTTAATAATTAATTAATTAGGCGGTCATACCTATTTAAATGTAAGGCTAAACAAATCGAGAAAAATCAATATATATATATATATATATATATATATTATATATATGTATGTGTGTGTGTGTATCAGTCCCAAAGTGCAGTGTTTCTTGTGTAACGAAATAGAGAGATAGATAGATAGATAGATAGATAGAGAGAGAGAGAGAGAAGAGAGAGAGAGAGAGAGAGAGGGAGAGAGAGAGAGAGAGAGATGGGAAGAAAAACCATGAAGAAAGAAAGAAAAAAGCGAAAATTGTGAAGGACATAGAGCAATACAGGGAGATCCAAGAGAAGAAGGATAAAAAGAAAATTTAGTGGAAGAAAAATACAACTGAGAAATAATAATAATAATAATAATAATAATAATAATAATAATAATAATAATAATAATAATCCACTGGGAATTATGCAAAAAATTAAATTTTGACCACACAACAAAATGGTATATGCATAAACCAGAATCTGTTCTTGAGAACGAAACGCACAAAATTCTCTGGGACTTTGAGATAAAAACGATCACCTCATCCAAGCAAGAAGGCCAGACCTAGTGTTGATAAAACAAAAAAAAAAAAAAAAAAAAAAAAAAGAAAGAACTTGTCAACTGGTGGATTTTGCAGTGCCAGCAGATCACAGGGTGAAGTTAAAGGAAAATGAAAAAATAGACAAATATCTGGACCTTGCCAGAGAACTGAAAAAGTTGTGGAACATGAAAGTAAAAGTGATACCAATTGTAGTTGGTGCACTTGGAACAGTCCCAAAAGGATTAGAAAAGGGCTTGGATAGTTTGGATATCAGAGGAAGGATTGAAACCATTCAGAACACTGCACTGCTGCAATCTGCCAGAATATTCAGAAGAGTCCTGGAGATCTGAGGTGACTTGCTGTCACTCAGACTCCAGTGAAAGACCATCAGCTAACGCTGATGTGAAAACTCAAAAGAAGAAGAAGAAGAAGAAGAAGAAGAAGAAGAAGAAGAAGAAGAAGAAGAAGAAGAACACATAGAAGAAGAAGAAGAAGAAGAAGAAGAAGAAGAAGAAGAAGAAGAAGAATATTGAAGAGAAAGAGAAGAGATGAAAAAGAAGAAGAAGGTGGATGAGAAGAATGAGGGAGGGGGAGGAGAAGAAGAAGAAATAACAAAGGTAAAAGAACCGGCGACGTGAAAGAAGAAGAAGAAGAAGAAGAAGAAGAAGAAAGATACAAAGTGTGTGTGTGTGTGTGAGTGAGTGAGAGAGAGAGAGAGAGAGAGAGAGAGAGAGAGAGAGAGAGAGAGAGAGAGAGAGAGACCGTTACCAAACAAAACAGGATAACCTTTCAAATATCATTGAACCAGACGTCGCTGTTTTATAAAATGACTCGTGAAAATATCCGAACGTATCGATAAAAAATAAAGAAAAGAAATACACACGGACAAAATAGCCGTCAGACATTTTATCTTCAATCTTGGTGATAATAATAGCAATTATTCTACGCGACAAATAATTAGAAAGTGCTTAATTTTTTTTCAAGTTGATTTAATAAATGATATTTAATAAAGTTTCCGCTGACAAACACTAAAAATTTTTTTTTTAGAAATCCTGAAAGTGGTTAGTTCCAACGCAAGAATTGAGAATGTCTCTGAATTGTCGACATAAACGTAGCACTGTTCTAATCACACGCAACTGAACACAATTGAACCATTTCTTTAGAGGAGAATGTTAGTTTCTTTATCAGAGTCATAAATATGTCTGTATTTTTTATGTTGAATACTTATTCTCTATTCCTGACATTCTTCATCATCATCATCACCGTCATCATCATCATCATCATCATCATCAATCATCATCATCAACACCATCATCATCATAACCATCATCATCATCACGAACACCATCATTATCATCATATTAATATTATTATTATTATTATTAGTAGTAGTAGTAGTAGTAGTAGTAATAGTATAGTAGTAGTAGTATTAGTATTTATTGCTCACATTCCTCTTCACATTCTCTTCACATTCTTCTTCTTCTTCATTCCATACATTCTTCTTCTTCTTTTCTTCTTCTTCTTCTTCTTCTTCTTCTTTATTATTGCTCACATTCCTCTTCACTTTCTTCTTCTTTTTCTTCTTCTTCTTCTTTCTTCTTCTTCTTCTTCTTCTTCTTCTTCTTCTTCTTCTTTTTTCTCACATTCCTCTTCATTCTTCTTCTTCTTCTTCTTCTTCTTCTTCTTCTTCTTCTTCTTCTTCTTCTTCTTCTTCTTCTTCTTCTTCATTATTCTCACATTCTTCTTCTTCTTTACTTTATTATTCCTCGCATTCCACTTCACATTCTTCTTCTT
The DNA here is from genome assembly GCA_023376005.1 of Doryteuthis pealeii. Classification (NCBI taxonomy): domain Eukaryota; kingdom Metazoa; phylum Mollusca; class Cephalopoda; order Myopsida; family Loliginidae; genus Doryteuthis; species Doryteuthis pealeii. Next base: position 14,860,637 of record CM042158.1, on the reverse strand, counting down.
CTTCTTCTTCTTCTCTTCTCTTCTTCTTCTTCTTCTTCTTCTTCTTCTTCTTCTTCTTCTTCTTCTCTTCTTCTCTTCTATCTATCTATCTATCTATCTATCTATCTATCTAATTGTGAGGTTCCAATTCCGGATCTCTGGGGAATGTAAAGTGTGCCTTCAATGCCATTACTCCACGATCCAACCTGAACCGGAATGGTTATATCAATTAGGGTCGCATCTATCAGTTAGAATCATATCAGAAAATGCCTTTAAAACTGTGTTTAAAAGTGAGAAAAAATTTGAATACCTAACAAGGATGAATAAAAATCCTCGGCATAAAAAATAGCCCAACGTTTTATATCCAACCAACTATACAAACTACACACATGTCCCTCTCTCTCCCCCTCTCAATATATATATATATATATATATATATATATATATATATATATATATATATATATATATATATATATATATATAGTGTGAGATGGTCACTGTTTCAGCTTTTGCTGGAATGGTGTACCAAAGGCAGTATTAAACAGTACCGCCGTTCCATAAATAATATACAATATTTGCAATCTTAAAGTTAATATTATTCATCCGCACTCCTCAATTAACACGACCCAGCTATATACAACATACATAACCTACACATCCGACAGGAAAAAGAAACATAAACACACACATACATACACAGGCACAAGCGCTCGCACGTAAGCACTGTAAAAATACCACACACTCACAGATCAACGTATTATGTGTGTGACCTGTTACTACGCGTACGCAACCTTTATGCAGCCCATAAACACTCTCACACATTCAATTCACCTTCACATACACACACACATCATCTTATCCAATCATACGCATCCCATGTCTATTGAATTTTTTGAAATTTTTTGTATTTTTTTCGATTTTCCTTACATTTGAAACATCTTCACCTGATGATTGCATCGTATGAAACCAATATGGTTGTGATTGTTCCTTTGTTACCTAATAAATAGATATGTAAAACCTTTATATATTTATCTTATTATATTATACTAGCAAATATATGCACCCTCCGGGTGCAAGTATTTAAGTTTTGATATAATAAAATATATTAAATTAGAAAGGCTAATGAAAGTGACTAAGAATGCAGATTAAAAGATCTGCAACAGAGGGGGTATAATCGAAAAATAGAACAACTTTGAAACTAACTATTCCATCATTTTCCATTACTCCCCTGTTTCATTGGTAAATTTTCCTAATTTAACTATTTAGTTAAAATAGGAAGTAAAGGATAATATTACAGTATTTCTTCTTGTAAATAAATTTCTTTAAGATTTATCCACGAGATTTTTTGTTTTATTTTCTTAAGATAAAACCAAACAATTAGAAATCAATAATACCAAGCACATTTATTTAAAATAAAATTTTAAATATCAATATGCAAATTAGCCTTCTCGTTCAAACTGTAAACCGCTATTTTGTTGTATATATAAATACAATTGCATGTTATTAGTACGTAGATATGGTCAACAGTATTAATAATGTAAAACAATTTTTATTAATAACTGAAGGTTTAAAAGAATGAAATCATGGAGAATTTGACGTAAATAATTAAGGGAATTGTGACTTGAGTAGTAATATAGTTTCGGTTACAGACAGAAAAACACACAATCTCCATTATAATAAGATATATATATATATATATATATATATATATATGTTTAAAATAGAAATTAGAAGGCAATTGACAATGCAATGGAATAGCTGATGAAAATGATGTTTATTTACCTGTTTCCTAAATATTTTTGGGATAAAATCCCATCTTCAAAGGTTTTGAACGTACTTCTGAAGATGGTATTTTATCCCGAAAATATTTAGAAAACAGGTAAATAAACATCATTTTCATCACCTATTCCATTGCATTGTCAATTGCCTTCTAATTTCTATTTTAAACTCATACGTACAATGCTTCAAGCAAACTATAAAACCCATATATATATATATATATATATATATATATATATATATATTAAAAAGGTTTTATTGATTTTATTTGTTATTGTACAGGATTTAATTTTGGGTTAATTCCATTAGAAAATTGTCGCTGAGGTGTTTCAACCATCATTCAAGCGTACACTTAATATGTTATTTTTTTTAAATCCGGGGAATATTTTATTGACATATCAAATGCTTACTCGCTAGAGTGTACAGAGATATTGAATATTTGTACATTTTTATTAAACATTAAAATCAAGAACAGCAGGCCCCCCACACAAACGCACGCATATATATATATGTATTTATATATTGTTTTATTTTATTTTTATCACGTAACCTACTCGATTGACAGAATAACGAAGGATGTCATTATTTTGATAAGACAAGACATATCACATTTGCATGTCGTTTTTTCTAGATATACTCTCTCTCTCTCTATTTCTCTCTCACTCATATATATATATATATATATATATATATATATGTGTGTGTGTGTGTGTGTGTGTGTGTGTTTTGTGTGTGCATATATATATATATATATATATATATATATTTACCAACCCCTCCACACGAGCAGGATGTGACACAAGGTCAATTTCTTAAGCGGAGTTTGTCCTTCTCCCAGACCGGTTACCTAACCAAGGTTAAAGAACCCAGTCAGCTCTAGTATTTATCCGTAGCTGGAGGGAGAGTAGGATTTATCTCTTTCCAAAGGGTATTAGCGCTAAGTGAAGTGCAATTACTAAATTCAGCATTTTCTTATATATATATATATTATATATATATATATATATATATATATATATATTATATATATATATATATACAGGGTGAACGAAAAAAAGCCCTGATTTAAAAAAGAAGCTGCTTTTTTGGATAAACCTGTATATATATATATATATATATATATATATATATATATTGTGTGTGTATGTGTGTGTGTGTGTGTGTGATTAAAAGTTCAGGACAACGTGGATAAAACACAAACGATTTCAATCAATTAGGATTTCGCTTGTGAGAGACTAAGGAGCCTAGATAAATTTAAAATCAGTGGAAGAATCGAGACCACCTAAACCACAACATTTCTCAGACTGCCTAGAATACTTATCAAAGTACAAGAGACCTGAGACGACTCACCTGCAAAATCTCACTACTGGGCATAGTTTAGAACCCTTTTTTTGGGTGGGATGTGTCCTTCCACAGGGGGAGAGAGTAGGCGTTTGCTACAGAAATGGCGTCTCATATTTTCTGTTGTCAGTCAATTTAATGGAATCAAAACATTGGTCAATCAAACATTTTACAGTTCAGCTCACAGCCCACATGTCAGTGAGACAGACGAGTGACATAAATAAAACGTCCACCCTGCTCCGGTATCGATTACTTCCAGCGGGAAATAAATTCGTATAAATGGAAAACGTGGAAATAGAATCGTTCAGGTTATATCCATTTAACATCAAAGACCACATCATCAGCCAGGGTTGTCATTTACAAAACTCTGCTTAGTTTATAGTGTAAGTCCAGAAGTATGGAGGATCGAATGAAATACAAGCTATTTGCATGTAAAGAGTGTTCAATCTCATTGATAGACCTTATATACCCTAGGACATGGGAGTAACAGACTTTTTCCCACCTATGTTATTTTCACGCAAAGAATTCGTTGACATCACCAATCTTAACAAAAACTTAAGCTAACAGCTCCAGACTTTCAGAAATCTTCTAACGAAGACATCTTTATCTCGAAAAATTAAGAATAAATCATAAATAAAGAAACAACATCTTAGTTACCTTATTTTTCTTTACACTTGCATTGTGATAGCCTTCAAAACCAACCACCAAACCAATATAAACACAATGCTTCAAGCAAATTATACAACTCTTTTTAACTTCAGTGGTACCCGGTAACTGCTGCGACACTACTGCTGCCAAACTGCATTGGCTTCTGACCTTTCTTTTGGATCACAGCAGCAGTGTAGAGAAGGGTGATTTGGTGCTTGGGTAAGAGCTCATCCTTCGTACCAACCCGCCCAGGCTACGTAGTTATAAAAAAGATGGCCGCTACTCCATCGTCACTCGTAGACGGAAAGATGCCAAATGCATTCACACACACACACACACACACACACACACACACACATATATATATATATATATATATATATATATATATATATATATAGTATCCAATTGCCGCTTGAACCTTGCGGTGGCATCAGTAAATAAATCAAAAGTTCACAATATATTAAAAACATACGGCAATAGTAATAATAATAATAATAATAATAATAATAACAATGATATTTCCTCTACTAATACAATATATATATATATATATATATATATATATATATATATATATATATATATATATCTGTGTGTGTGTATGTGTGAAAAATATAAATGGAAATGGGAGATAGCCGAATATAAACAATTGATTCAATTAATATTCGTCTTTATTTGCTAAAAAATTTATATATATATATATATATATATATATATATATATATATATATATAATATATATATATGAGAAGGTAAATACACACGCGGTGTGTTTATGATATGGCTTTATTTGTCCGACAATTTTTGGGAGAATATGTGCTTAATTGAAGTCGTACCTAATTTTGAAAGTTAATTAATTAATAATTAAACTCAATCGTAAAACCAAAGAATATTTTAATATAAATTTTGTGTCATTAAACTAAACAGGAAAATGCCTTTAGCAAACAATCATTAATTCACTCAGATTTTGTATAATATATATATATATATATATATATATATATATATATATACTTTGTGTATGTGTGTGTGTGTGAAAAATATATAAGGAAACGGGGATTAATCAATATAAAAATGGATTTAATTAATATTTCGTCTTTATTGGTTAAAATAATTATAATTCCTCAATATGAATTTATTAATCTATAAAGACGATAGTGCGGATTAGATATATTGATCGTCTTTCTCTTTCTCTTTCTCCCCTTTATTTCACTATACTATTGTCTTCCTCTTTCTCTCTCTCCTCTTTTCTGATGTAGTAATGGATCTGAGAGACTAGATTACTAACCATTATACCACGATGAGACGCCCAACTGTTGAAGTTATCCAACTATAAGAATAGGATGTGTGATTCATATAATACACTAGATGGCTCAGAGTAGACTTCCAACGTAGGTACATAGGTATGTAAAATAATCCAACAAAGGGACGCATAAAACAACAAATGCAGACTTTATTATCTGAGCACATATACGAATATACGTAAAATAGACACTGAAACAGATAGGACTAAAATCCGAAATGAGTGATAAACAGTTCATGAAGAATAAGAGAGTCACATACTGACAATGGACAGAGGCACCAAGCGTCTAGCCCATGTTCTGTGGATGCTAGACCAAGAGAAATAGAGTGAGAAATACCGGGCTGCTGATTAAGTACCCAGCCACCTATTGACAAAACCCTCGCAGCATGGGAAGATAACCCTTTTGGACCCAAATCTATCCCAACAGGGGCAGTCAATCACTACACAAATATTATCCCGTTGAATGATGTGATTTTGCCAATCCTTCTCAACAAGATCAATTTTTAAGTGGACTTTAACAGGTTTGAATTAAAAGTATTCTTTCTCTTTGACCGGTGACATTTGCAAGGTTAAAGAGCCCAGTCTGTCCTAGTATTTACCCATAACTGGCGGGAGAATAGTCTGGATGCATACTTTTCCACACAAGGGTGAAATGTGTGAAATGCTATAAGCCTCGTCCAGGATTTGAACTCGTAACGCTGTGTCCATCTTCTATAAAGATAACCATTACACACGGACGCTTACACATATTTAAAATTGTATATTACCCGTCATTCTCTGTTTTATTTCTTCTTACTAATCATACGTTGGAATTTTACACACAATTATAACTATGTAGGTTAGTTAATAATTCTAGGTTATTGAAATAGATGTATGATATGTAAAGCTAAAGTAAAAGTAAAGTCACCGGGGTGGCCTAAAGTCGGTATCAGCCAGAAAGCGAGGAGACGATCCCCTTTGCACTAGAGCTAAACCAAGGAGATTGTTTTTAGCGTCTGAGTTAGGGCGTAACACCTACCATCAGCTCCTCATTTTACCGCACAGATCCCGGTGCTACTCATACGCTGAGTTGGTGAGGGCCGGTATCGAACCAGGAACCTTGTGGGTCCCAGGCGGACGCTCTACCGACTGAGCTAAACAGGCCCATCTTATGATATATAAACAAATATCCGCCAAGGCTGTACCATATTTTCGTTGTATCTTTTATTTGTATGATGAGATATTTTAAATTTCAATATCTATTCCCCTCAGAATTCATTCTATTAAAAGACAAATGAATAAATAAAATTAAAGTTGGCAGAGTGGCCTATTGTGTGTATCAGCCGAACAGCGAGGGAGTCTATCCATTTTTCACTCACGCTAGACCATGGAAATTGATTTTTCGTCCGAGGTAGAGCGCCACACATAATATCAGCTTTCCACTTTACCGCACATATCAGATTACCCAATCATGCGCTGAGTTGGCGGGGAACGGTATCGAACCAGGAACAAGGAACCTGGACACCTCTATATATCTAAAATTATATGAGTATTTATGAAACACACGGTTCTTTTAAGAGCCCAGTCTGTCCTACTATTTACCAAATCTGGGGGGAGAATAGCTGGATGCATACCTTTCCAAACAAGAGTATTAACGCCGTGGGAAATGCTATGCCTCCTTTAGGATTTGAACTCGTATCGCTCTGTCCATCTTCTACGACGATGACCTCCATACACGACGCCTCTATATATTTATTATAGTACGAGTATCTATTAAACACGCGTTTCTTTTAAGAGCGAACCACTTGCACTATTCTTTTAGAATGTTATTTCTGTGCGATTTCAAAGAGGAAAAGCTGCTGTCGCAACAAGGACACGTCAAAGTAGAAACATTAAGTAGAGATATTTTAAAAGAAGACATCACGATTCTGATCGAAATTAGGTTGGATAATAATGGAAGAATTCACAATGGCATCAAAGTGCCGAAATTGTTTTGTGAAAGTTTGGTTTGAAGATAATTGCATAAAATCGGGGGAAATTACATTGTTTCCACGTCTTCGAATTGAAAAGTGAAAATCGGAATCTGGTTCGTAAAAAAAAAAATCATTAAAATAATTGGTACAACTCGAATAGAGTGGCCTCAAAATCGACTCATTTCAAAAGGACATATTTTCCCAATACACCGTCTGACGTCACGTGCGCATTGTCTGTCATAATAATTATAAGTAAAGTAAATTCTGCGGAGTGGACTATTGTTGGTGTCATCGCCCATTGTACAAATCCTTTCTAACCTCCCAACCCCTCAATTTCACCACAAACTCACTTTCCTTTCTATAAATACAAATGTACGTACTTTGCTTTGAATAAAGTTAGTCTGATGATGTTCTTCGCGTTAGAAGGACGAAATATTTCTCTCCTAATTCTACTTGTTTGTCATTATTTTTTGTTCACTTTTCCTTTTACCTTACTTGATATATATATATATATATATATATATATATATATATATATATATATATATATATTGCAAAATGCATCTTTAAGATGTAGTTTGATGCATTGTCAGTGATGTTCTTTAGGTCTGTAGGGGTTCTGGTCGTCTCAAGATATATTTTTTTCTCGTGTATCAGATGACCAATAAATTCGTGCGGTTTTTAATATTCTCTTTATATTAGTTATAAAAAAAGATATGATGAAAAGTCAAGTCCCCTTCTGTCAGCGGGCATTAATACAACGACTTCACCTTTACAGAAGGGGGAAAAATCCCACCAAAAATTAACAACCAATGTTTCTGAAGATACTTTCGGTGAAACCTGGGTAGTTTGTTTGTTTCTGGTCATTTCAACATAATTCACCCACGCTTAAGGACGCGGCTGAGATTGATCACGTCTCAGTCTAACATAGTTGTTTCTCAGCAGTTCCTGCGTAACTCTCTATTTTGTCCCCCAGAATCGTGATCGGTAGAACCAAAATACAGCGATGAATATTTTGAAATTCAACAAAAAAGTCTGTGACTAAACTGTAACTATAAAAGCTATTTGACTGGTTAGTTGATTATTTTTGAACACTAAATCAATTTAGGAACTAAATCAATGGAAAAGTGTATGGCGAGCCGTGCATGGATGTCAAAAACGTCCACAAGTGGTGTAGGGAGTTTGCAACGACGACGAGGCTCAATGCTTCTTCAACAAAATGACGGCGCGCTTGTATGACATGGGCATAAAACACTGGCACAGTGCCTACAAAAAACATTGACAGAAATTGCGCTTATGTAGAAGAATTGATACATGTCAAAACTTTATAATGATGTAAAGATCATTGACAATAAACAATATACATTTCTGTGATTTCTAAATATTTTGGAAACCTTACCTTTGGGATTGCCCTCGTAATATGTGTGACCAGTGGATATACCACGGTAATATAGTTAAATATCACTCTCAGATAACAAATCTTTAGATTTTGACCTTTATACATGTGACAGGTGGGATTTGGCCAATGGGCGATTATTTACGGTCTTCCATGTAGGTATTTTCCCCTATAAATATGTTTTCCGTTAGTGTATTAGTTTCGGCCTATTTCGCGTTAAGCGAAAACTTTACCCTAACACCGGTGGTGAACTGTGATGGAGGAATTTTATAAATATAATGAAATTGGAATCATATTTGTTCATATAACACCCAGCAATTTTAAATTATGAAATGTAATCAAGAAAGGGTTAATATAATGAAACAATAATCAAAATTACGGTATAATCCCAAGTTAAGAGTAGCTGATGTTAAAATGAAAATGCATTTTTAATTATAATTATATATAATACCTAAACATTTCTGTGAATTTCGACTGTGCGTGAGAACCAAATGTAATACTAACGCTGTTTCAGGGTAAAATTCATAGAAATCAAAAATTACTTTGTTAATTGACTCACATAATTATAAGTATATTATTATAAGAGGGTGAGTAAAAAAAATAATGCCATTTTGTTTAGGACAGGTAAAATTGTTTGTAATTGCGTTGTGAGTAATTTATTAATAACCCAAATTATCTCTTCAACAAAAATATCTACGAAATGTTAATTAGAATTATTTGTCTCTTTCTGAAAGAAGTAGTTATATCCTCATGGTCCTCAATTACAACGGGAATTCAACAGGTTCTCCGATCGTTTATATATATATATATATATATATATATATATATATATATATATATATATATATATATATATATATAAAATGGTATCTATACATATAAAGAGAGGTATCAGAATGTGTTGCTTTTATAAAGCGTTCTTTTATGTTTTTTTTTTGTTTTATTTTTTTCAAAGATATATTTGAGTTGGTAAAAGAGGAGGATGACGTCTTTTAACAGATAAAATAACACAAAAGTGCCAGTTCAGATCGCAGTGATAAACTTAGGAACGTTGTCCTTATCTATTTGAACGCTTTACTTAATTAAAGAAGAAAGCAACTACGTTGTTCTTCGAAAAGGAGAGAAGCGTTCGAGCAGCGTTTTGGTGATTAGGCGTGCGGCTCAGTCTTAACAGTTTCACAGATCTCACATTCTTCTCCCGTGAAAAACCTAATTCTCTCGAGGTGCACTTTAACTTACAATCTTTTGTCAGCCAGTCCCAAACTCCCCCTCTCCCTCACTCTATCTCTCTTTTAAAAAGATTAGGCAGCCCGACCGCTATTATATTTGCCAGTTGTCAACACCATTGCCAAATTTACGTTGCACATTGTGTTACTGTCCTCATCGAAACTGTTACTATCGCACATTAATCCTCTTGGGTCTTCATATCTAATCTAAGACAATTTAGCCCCGTTGAAGACTAATCCTATAGATTAAATACAGATAAGTAATAAGGTGTATATATATATATATATATATATATATATATATATATAAATATAATATATATATATATACATATATATATGAGCTAGTTTAACTATATATATATATATATTATATATATATATATATATATATATATATATATATATATATATATATATATAAACTTAGCTCAGCCTGTCATGGATACATTGACGGGAAAACAGAAATACCAATACTGTGTTGCACAAAACTTTTGAAATAGACATCGCAAACAGAACCAGAATTTTAAATGCTGATTTTAAAGTTGAGACCGTTTTCTGAAATTCGAAATAATGGACCTTAACACCATTAGCCCCAAAAGGAACTGAATTTTGCTTATCACCGGTTGTTAGTAAACAAAACAGCCCGCCAATAAAAACCAGTAACAGTTTTATACAAAAATAGTTTTTGATTTTAATTTTTAAAACAATAGTTATTTCATGTTGTTGTCGTTAGCATATATGAAAAAAATAATTTCACTAAAGGCAATAAAGATAAACTAATATTGTTATTTTTATTAAATAAGACTTAAAACGAAAGATATGTTTATTTATTTTCCATGTGCCTCTACGGATAAATAATATTAAAAAGAAATTCATTTAAAAAATATTTTGCTAAGGTTAGAGTTAGGGATTAGGATAGCTCAGTCGGTAGAAGTTCGATAGCCAACTCAGCGTATTAGCACAGGGATCTGTGCGGTAAAGTAAAGAGCTGATGATATAGTCTAGCGCTATTGAAAAGGGGATAGACTCCCTCGCTGACTGGCTGATACCGATTTTAGGCCGCCCCGACGACTTTTATAATATACTTATTACAGCTTTAATCATTCCCGTGTTAAACGGTCTAACGTTAAAAGTTTTATAATTTAAAAAGATTGCTACTGAATTAACAACAACATGAAATAAGTAAAAGAAAAGTGCATTTAATACAAAAACGTGTCTTTCGTTTATAGTTTTATAATCTAAAAATGCGTCTAAAAATCGTCTGTTAACAAACAACCCGATTTTGACGGTGAAAAGCAAAACGTGACCTTTTGAATCCTGGTCGCAAATGGGGTGCTTAATGGTGTCTTTGTCAGAAATAATCTTTATTCCTACTGTTGGTTCTATAACAGATAAGCTCAAAATTAATAGTATCAACAACAACAAGAATGAAACGCATAATATTCTCTGCGACTTTGAGATAAAAATGGATCACCTTATCCCAGCCAGAAGACCGAAACTAATATCGATTAAGAAAAAAAAAAGAGAACTTGTCAACTGGTAAACTTTGCAGTTCCAGCAGATCACAGGGTGAAGATAAACGAAAACTAAAAGATAGACAAATACCTGTGTTACATAATTATTAGATACCTAATATTTATGTAAGTCTCAGTTAGAAGTAGGAACCGAGCTCGTAGGATGTAAGTCTCATCTGCGCAGATTGTCTGGTTGGGGATTTAAAAATAAAGTAAGATCAAAGCAAATCGGAGTCTTGTGTTATTACCTCTAAAAACTAACAATGACACAGGGCTTCTGATAAAGAGAAATCCCCAATAGAAGACCAGACCCGAAGTCCCCAAGAAACTCCAGACCTTAGAAGAGACCAGACCAAGATAGACGATCAGAATAGCAAAGCCGGCCAGAAGAAAATACGACCAGAAGTAAGATGTAAGAAAGGGTATACAACACCTGGACCTTGCCAGAGAATTGAAAAAGCGGTGGAATATGAGGGTGAAAGTGATACCAATTGTAGTTAATGCACTTGGAATGGTACGAAAAAGTTTGGTAAAAGACTTGCGGAACTGGAGGTCAGAGAAGGAATTGAGACCATACACACAACTGCATTGCTGCAATCGGCTAAGAATACTCAGAAGAGTCCTGGAGACCGGAGGAGACTTGGTGACCCAGACTCCAGTGAAAGACCATCAGATAACGCTGATGTGAAAAACTGACAAGGAGTGAAATAATAATAATAATAATAATAATAATAATATGAGAAGTAGGAGGAGGAGGAGGATATTACAAAATAACGAGAGACAATTCAACCAGCAAGTCGATGGAGAGATGATGAATTTAAAATGAGAAACCATACAAAGAAAACAAAATATTTTATTTATTTATTGATACACATGAAGTTAATGAAAATTCTTTCTACCAATTCATTAATGCACATGGAATTAATGAAACATCTAACATAATTACCTGTTTATTAATAAACATTGAATTATTTCTAATTTATTAATATACATTAATCTAAAGAAATTTATTTCTCCCAATTTGTTTATAAAACGTCTTCGGCATAAAATATCCCATCATGGGTTGACATGCCGTCGAATCCATCCAAACCAGATCTACAAGTTAATAAAATACTCGATAAATTAAATTTTAGAGTGCCCGACAGAAGTTGTTTTTATTAAAAGTGTAAAAAAGAAAAAAAAAACTTTTTTTCTTTTTATATTTTAGCAGAGAGCAAGATTGAATAAAATATTGGAACAGAAATTACTCAACAGAATTAATCGATAAATCCTCTAAACAAAAAACAAAAGAATTTCAGGATATTGAAGAATGTCCTGTTGGAATATTTTTGTACATAAGGCATGCTGGAGGCCACAACTTAAATTTATAGACTCTTTGTGGCCGTGTGGATTCAATCGGCCAGTTAACACGCTCGAATTCATGGTTGTTTAACTATTTAATGGCCTTTGTGGAAGGTGTCCAGTTGCTTAACACGGACGAACGGATCAACAACACAAGGAACATAGGATTCATTATTGGATACTACACAACAAGGATCAAACTTTATGTCACAAGGGATCTCCACTGTAAAGTGCTATCGCATGCAGCCTAAAAATGGCCACAAGAATGTCTGGAGGCTGATAAACACATGTGGTGATTTAGAACAATGAAGAAAATACCAAAATTGAAGACACCAAATCCCGATGACATACTGTTATATACACCTTTGCTGAATATATCTTATTATAATGAAGATTGTGTGTTTGTATGGCTGTAAACGAAACTATATTACTACTCAAGACATAATTCCCTTAGTTATTTACGTCACATTCGCCATGATTTCATTTTTATTTAAACATCAATTATGAATAAAATGGTTTTATATTATTAATACTGTCGACCTTATCGGAATACTAATAACATGCAATTGTATCTATATACATAACAAAATAGGGATTTACAGTGTGAACGGGAAGGCTAATTTGCATACTGATATTAAAAAATTGATTTTAATAAATGTGAACTATTATTGATTTGTAATTGTTTGGGAAAATCTCGGGGATAAATCTTTTAAAAATCCATTAACAAGAAGAAATAACTGTAATTGTATTCTTTACTTCCTATCTTAACTAAATAGTTAAATTAAGAAAATTTAGCTATGTAAGAGGGGGGTGATGGAAAATGATGGAAGAGTTAGTTTCAAAGTTGTTCTATTTTTCGTGTATACTCCATCGGTTTCAAATCTTCTTATCTACATTCTTATTTAGTGTCATTAGTCTTTGAAATTTAATATATTCCATTACAATAGAACTTAAATACTTGGGTCCAAAGAGCGCATATTATTGCTAGAATATGTAAATATAGTCCTTATACGACGATGTAAAAGGTTGGAGGTATTCCTACTGGAACCCTGAATATTTAAAGTCTTTACTTCTTGTTTTTTTTAAAACTTGAGTAGCATGCGTAGCCGGCTGGTACTTTATTCTGTTTCTTGTATAGCTGGGACATTCTAACTGGTCAGTCTGTTCTAAAGATACTGGTCTAAATATATTTTTTATTGTTCTCGTTCTATAGAAGCTGATTTACAAAGGTAATTTATATGTAAAGATAGTTCTTATGAGACGATGTTATAGGTGGGTGGAATTCGTATAGGAATGACGATGGCACTTTGAAGTGCCGAAAGTACTCGGAATATGAACTTCGGTGCACTAATCCACAAATTCCATTCAAATATTAAAAAAAGTTTGCCAGAAAGTTTGAAAAGATCACCAATAAAATCGTTAAACAGGAGACCTGCCTTTTGTTTAATTCAACATGTATAAATGAAAGAATGCTGCCCAAATACACACACACACACACACACACACACACACACACACACATTATATATATATATATATATATATATATATATATATATATATTTAAAGTCTTTAATTCTTGATTACTCACCTAGGCCCTTATGTAAGCTAGACGGTCGGTCGGAGAGGCCCTCTCCGATCAATTGGCTGGTCATGTCAAGCCCTAGCACCTAAATGATTGTCCAACTCCATTGCCTTTATAATAATTCCCTACCCTTTTTTACCATATGGGTGCTAGGAGGAGGTGACTGGGGGTCTTCATGTCCTGAGAATGACGTTGAACTCTATCTGATCGAGAGGTTCCATTTCTGGAGTTCTGGGGAATGTGGAGGACCCCTTCATCATCATCATTGCTCCCTGGTCCACTCTGACCCGGAGTGGTAGTACCTGATAATTACGGAATAATTATTTTGAAAAACAATCTCCTAAAGGGCATTTGAATTTGTCTGCTACATTAGTCGCACCCGGACGACAAAACAAAAATAATCACCTAAAGACACTTCGCTTAAAAATCATCTATAAGAAAAGCAAGATTTGGCGTTAGATATCCCAAACGTGTTGATATGGCATTAAAAAAATAACCAAGCAACTAGAATTAATCATGATAACACCCAATTCTGATTAGGCGTAAATCCGACACTTCATGTGGAATTTCCAAGTAAAATAAATAGGTATAAACTACCTATCGATCGAACAGAGTAGACATCTTCGGTATTATGTGTTTATATTGCCGAATTGGGAGACTTCTTGATGTGACACTTCATTTAACACAAATCTTGATAGCAACGAATCGTGACTCGTCTTGAATCCAACACTTAATTCGATACGACCAAATACAAATATTTTCAGATTTACAATAGTACACGATAGAATATAATACACACCAACAAAAATCCAACTTGATAGCAATTGTGAATCCGTTCGACTGACACAGGAAATCGATGAACAATACCAAGCGAGAGAACGCAAAGCACTCCTTCAACTATTCCTATCGATAGTACGAGGGTGATTCAAAAAGTAATGCCATTTTGTTTAGGACAGGTTAAATAACCAACACAAGAACATGTACAAAAAAGGAGACAAGACAATTGTAATCGTTGGTTATATTACTGTTGTAGGTGACTCATATGACCAGA
Source organism: Doryteuthis pealeii (assembly GCA_023376005.1). Taxonomy (NCBI): domain Eukaryota; kingdom Metazoa; phylum Mollusca; class Cephalopoda; order Myopsida; family Loliginidae; genus Doryteuthis; species Doryteuthis pealeii. The sequence continues at coordinate 14,845,513 of CM042158.1, read as the reverse complement.
ACAATGGACTTACCCAAAGGGTATCTTTAGCAGAGAAAAGCTGCTCAAGTGGGAAGTAGCAAGTACATGTCTTCGTGTACGTTGTACCAATGAAACCCTCCTCATTTTGTACTTGATATGTGTTGAATATATCTGTTCTTTACTTCTATCTCCGTGTTGAGTATCTATTTATTGCCCCCTAAACAGGTCATAACAGTTACATAATGGCTTGGTAGCCTATACATTTTGCTATGTAGTGTAATGTTGGAATTTAACTGTTTACTGCTAATTCTGAGGAAGACAATAGAGGGGCGAATGTTTTTTAAGGTCTCTAAACTCCCTAATAAGACCGTATATAGAATATTGTACATCATCTAGACATGTAAATTGCAGTATAATGTTGGGATTAGAGGATATACAAAGAAAAGCGATTACAGAATAAAAAGTTAAAAGATTCCAGTTACAAGGAGACATTATATATATTATATATATATATATATATATATATATTATATAATATATATATATAATAATTGATATTTTGAATCATATTACCACGACCAGACAACTCGGCAAACAGCATTTGCGACATCCGGAGCACTGGACAGCTGTTTCGACCTCCTTTGGTCTCTGCTGATGAGACCAAAGGAGGTCGAAACAGCTGTCCAGTGCTCCGGATGTCGCAAATGCTGTTTGCCGAGTTGTCTGGTCGTGGTAATATGATTCAAAATTATCAATTATATATATAATTCCTCTATCAAAAATTCAATATCAAAAATTCAATATATATATATATATAATCAAATAGAAAAACCGAAAAATTAAATGTTTACGAAAAATTTCAGAATTAACAGAAGAATTTAAAGGGATTTCTGGGAACTAATCGAAGACGTATTAGAGTAATTTTATCTGTATACATTTATTACATTAATAGTGTATATGTTCTGTGCATATATTCATCAAGGGTGATGTGTTCCAGTTTCTTTCAAAGTACATTAATGTTATAGGCAGTTTATTTACCGAAATATCCTACAATATTCTCCACAAAGAAAAAAATAAACAAAAACTCCAAATACTAGAAGCTTTATACATCAAACAATACAAAAAATCCTTAAATAAGATTAATTTCCAATGCAGTACTCACAATTTAAAATGCCTCTAACACCATTCCCATCAAATCTCCTCCTTCCAGCCTCCACATCCATTAATATACTTTGAAAAAAAAACAAACTGGAACACATCACCCCTGACAATGGCACTTTGAAGTGCCGAAAGTACTCGGAATATGAACTTCGGTTCACTAATCCACAAATTCCATTCAAATATTAAAAAAAGTTTGCCAGAAAGTTTGAAAAGATCACCAATAAAATCGTTAAACAGGAGACCTGCCTTTTGTTTAATTCAACATGTATAAATGAAAGAATGCTGCCCAAATACACACACACACACACACATATATATATATATACATATATATATATATATACATATATATATATATATATATATATATATATAAACCAATCATTGCGAAACCAACACTTCATTTTATTCAACCTTAGAGGAGAAATCGATATACAATATGAATTGAGAGACTACAAAATACACCTTCAAGTATCACTGTTGATAGCGCTAAATAGTAATTCATTGGGAATGTGTGGTGAAATCAACACTTCGTTTCGTTCGACCTTATATGAGAAATCAATATACAATACCATAAGAGCGAATAAAATATACATGCATTATAATTCCCTTTCATAGATTTTATTTGTCCCTAGTCACGTATCCAACAAATCATCAACCAAATACAACGTGTACACAAAATAAGTATAACCTTTCAAAACATACCTTATTATAATGGAGATTGTTTGGTTTGGTTTGTTTTGTTTTACGGCATATCAACCTCAGTGGGTCATTTAATGCCGATAAAGTTTTGAAATAAATCAATTCTTAATGGATAACACAATTTAAAAAAAAAATACATTTTTCTATTTAACCCATAGATGGGACCCTAACAGGTACTACCACTCCGGGTCAGAGTGGACCAGGGAGCAATGGTGATGAAGGGGTGCTCCACATTCCCCAATGGAGATTGTGTGTTTGTCTGGAACCGGAACTATATCACTACACAAATAACAATTCCCTTAGTTATTTACGTCACATTCTCCATAATGATTTTAATTATTCAAACCTCGGTTTTTTATTAAATTGTTTTACATTATTAATACTGTTGACCATATCTACATGATATTTACCTAGTACCTACCCACTTTCAAGGGTTAGGCACAAGGCCCTATTAACGTGGGACCAAATTGTTGGTTATACATCTCAGTTTTGTAAAATCCAATTTATTTAACTTTTTGAACCTTTAGCCGCTTGTCTTCAGATACCCAGTATCCAAACTATCAACAATTCATTAAGAAAATGAAGCAAACACATTCAAAATTAATTCTAAATTTAGTCACATCATTCTATTAAAAGGCTTTGAATAGTTGCTATATTGAGCTTTTTATTAATAGTATATGACAGGATCTCCCTGAGACCAAAATATTGGATTAGTCATGCTGAAAGCACTGGTTCCTGCTAGATCACTGAAGTTAAGCAGTGATGAGCCTGTTCAGTACTTAATTGTGTGACCATTTAAGCAACAGCAGGTACTGTAAGCAACCTGATATCCCAATGACCTGATTCACCATTAAAATGATGCAAAAAGGGTTTATATGCCATTAAAAAACAACCAGCCAACCAAAATATTGGATTGCAGTCAAGTTACACTGAAAGCATGGGCTCTCATTTGATCACCAAAGTTAAGCAGTGATGAGCCTGTTCAATACTTAATTGAGTGACTACTTAAGCAATAGCAGGTACTATAAATATACTGAAGTTCTTTATTTATCAAAATGAATTGATTTGGCATTAAATCACCCAAAAAGGGTTGATATACGCGTAAAACAAAACAAACAAACAACTAACCAAAATATTGGGTTTACAATATCTAATAAAATAGTGATTGACCTGAAATACTTATGGTATTTAGTAAAACAATCCTCAGTCAAAGATTATTGGGCCATTTGTTGAAAGGGTCAAGGCACACCTGCATTTAAAACTAATTTTTAAACATCTAAGAACTCATATTTTATCAAGGAAGCACAATATATTCATAGTAAATCATGAAATATCCTGTCTTCCATATTCATGGCACATTATAATGATAAAATTAGTATTTTTTGGATTATTTGACCCATGATGCTTAAGGATGGAATCCTGGTGCTGAGCAGTTCCATGACATGCAACATTCCACTTGTCCCTTACTTTAGGCTGGATGGTCGGTTAGAGAGGACCCCTCCGATCAATTGGCCGGTTTATATCAATCCCTAGCAACTAATATAATTGTCCCAACCCCCAACCATTTTTATCATATCTGTGCTAGAAGGTGGTATCTGAGGGTCTTAGTGGTCCTGGGTATGACGTTCAACTGCATTTAGTGGTGAAGTTCCAATCCTGGAACTCTGGGGAATGTGGTCCCCCTCCCCCTGACCTGGAGTGGTAGTACCTGTTGGGGGTCACATCTTTGGGTTTTTGATAGATTTTAAAATGGGTTTAAAAAAAAATTGAACACTGAACAAGAATTTCTCTGAATTTTTGAAATGAGGTTAATAATTTGGATTATTTGGATTTTCGAACTATTGTCCTCATCTTCATTGTTATCTATGCTATTTTCTGAATTTTTGAGATGAGGTTTGATAATTAGTATTATTTTGGACTATTGACCTCATCTTCATTGTTATCTGTACAATGTTTCGGAAGATGTGGCCCACCAGCCTTCTTCAGGTATTTCTTGTCAGACTCGAGAACTTTCTCGGACTCAGGAACCTTCTTTTCGTAATTGGTAGCCATCAACTGAACTCTGAACTAACCCTTTATTCAGTCCACGGAGGTATCCTGTTCTCATTCCGCCAACCATAGTTGGGGGTACAGGTGCTAAGGTGAAGATGAGGACAATAGTTCAAATAATCCAAATAATACTAATTAGCCTCATCTCAAAAATTCTGAGAAATACAAATTATTTTGTAAAGTGTTCAGGTACACTACAATTTCTCAAAGGTGCATGTATAGTACATAGAAAAATGTACACCAACCATCAGCTCCACACTTTACTGATATTCATGCACTGAATTGGTGATAGGTGATATCAACTCAGAACCTTATGGTTTTGTTGGTAGATGCTCTACCAACTGAGCTAAACTAATGAATGAATTACATACTATAAGATGCAAACAAAAATATCTAATGATGAACAAATGGAACAATTATAATAATGTTGTAAAGTAACAACAATGGGTAATCTTCAACATTTTACTTGTAAATTCCTACCATAAAATTAGTTGAACTCAAGGGAGGTTACTCTTAATGCCTTTTTTCTTTTTATTATTAAATAAATCCTAGTGTTTTATTTTACTTATTTGTTTGTCTGTTTATTTATTTTTTTTATTAAATAAATCAGTGTTTTATTTTGTTTGTTTGTTTGTTTTATAAATTCCCTTTTTTTATTAAATAAATCCTAGTGTTTTATTTTATTTATTTATTTGTTTGTTTGTTTATTTATTTATTTATTTTATAAATTCCCTTTTTTTTATTAAATAAATCATATTGTTTTATTTTAATTACTTATTTACGAGTAAAAAGTTGAAGATTACCTTTATTTAATAATAAAAGAAAAAGGCATTCAGAATAACCACCCTTGATTCAACTATTTTTATGGTAGGAATTTATGAGTAAAAAGTTGAAGATTACCCAACAAATGGAGTATTAATATTGATACTCAATTAATTCATTTAGTATCAAGTATGAAATACAAATTCCCTCACCTCTAAAACTGGGCTCTTTTATGTCATCAAACGAGATAACTTGTGTAATTCAATGTTTGCCTGTAGAAACCCCCATTATTTAATGGGACAGTCCATTTCTACTCTACAATGTATCATAATAAAAGTTATAAGAATTGTTCTTACTGTAGATCTTAGTAATCTCGGTATATAATTTATTTCTTTCTTATTAAGTCAAGAACTTCCATGTTTTTTATTTACCAGCAACACTACTCTTTTACATTTGGACCATTATCAAGAAAAAATTATAAATTGTTTATTTCTGGAGTTGATCTCAGGAAATTGAAACTTTAGAAACGGAAATTGAAAGACAGAACTTCAGATAATAGGAGGACCACTAAAGTTTGTAATTGATTCAAATAAGCACCAATTAGTTCAGTATATTTTTGCCATCAATATAAATTTTAATGATATTTGAGGTGTAAGAAACTTCATAAATAAAATTTGATAGATGCTTGATTTTCCTGTTAAATGATTGGTACATAACAATCCATTGTTAAGAAAGAAGCCTTTGCAAATTGTGTAAATCATTCATAAGATTGATCCTTAGACAGGCATAGGTTGTGCATTGTCATTAAAAATTAGAAAAATGTGTAACCATTGTATCTGATATGTGCTGAAGGAGTTTTTTGACAAATTTTTGTTAGCATAACTTCAAATTGAAAGTTGTTTTTCTTTCTACTGGTTATAAAAACAAATAAAAAACTATTCATTATTAATTACTTGCTTTATTAGCTAATCTTTTCCTTTCAAATTTTTTTTATATGATTCAAAATAAGAAAATAAAATCTCTTTTATAATTATAGTAAAATCTTTTCCTTCAAAAGTTTTTTTTTTTTTTTAAAATGATTCTAAAATAATAAAATCTCTTTATAATTATAGTAAAATCTTTTCCTTTCAAAAGTTTTTTTTTTTAATATTCTAAAATAATAAAATCTCTTTTATAATTATAGTAACAAATCTTTCCTTTTCACATTTTTTTTTTTAATGAATTCTAAAATAATTAAAATCTCTTTTATAATTATAGTAAAATCTTTTCCTTTCAAGTTTTTTTTTTAATGATTCTAAAATAATAAAATCTCTTTTATAATTATGTAAAATTCTTTTCCCTTTCAAAGTTTTTTTTATTGATTCTAAAATAAGAATAAAATCGTTTTATAATATAATAAAATAACACTACCTTTGTCTAATAATAGTTGTTATATTTGTACATATATATATTTCATACACTAAATGTAAAAACTATTAAAGGATGAAGTAAAAAAAATAAATTAGTTATGTAATTTGTCCAAAAGTATAGTTTATTAATTTTTTTTCTCAGAAATATAAGTTAGACTTCTGTAAGAAGGAGATTTCTCAGTAAATGTAATCAATAAAAACTTTTGAAAAAAAAGAAATTTGGGAAAAAGCCATTATTTTATTGACTTGTAGAGAATAAATGTCATGATGTAACATTGTTGTTAAATAAATAAATCTATAAAATTTTGAATTTGTTGTAATTTTGTTGTATAGCTGTCCATCTGACTATAAATGAAGGTTAGTCAAAAAGTAATGCCATTTTGTTTAGGACAGATATAATTACTAACACAGGAATATGTATATCATCAAAATGAAGCTGGTTCTCTGTGGTCACATCTCTATTTCTCCACATACGTCACCATTTCAACTCAATAGCAAATGTTCTACCTTTGAATGAGAGCAATGTATCCCTGCCCCGTACATCTGTTGATGTTCTTTGAGGGCCACTTCTTCACTACAGATTTCCCTTCCT
>CM042158.1:14817736-14838867 GCA_023376005.1 Doryteuthis pealeii | reverse complement strand
GTCCTCTTTATATATAAAAGAATCCATGCTAATAGCGAGGTATAATATTATATATCTTGTGTAGTGTGTCACAGCATCTACGTGTGTGTGTGAAAAATATATAGGAAACTGGGGATTAATACAATATTAAAAATGGATTTAATTAATATTCGTCTTTATTGGGTTAAAATAATATAATTCCTCAAATGAATTATAATCTATTAAAGACGATTAAGTGCGGGATTAGATATATTGATCGTCTTTCTCTTTCTCTTTCTCGCCCCTTTATTCACGTTAATCGTATGTTCTTCCTCTTTCCTCTTCTCTCTCTTTCTGATGTAGAATGCGATCTGAGATGAGATTACTAACCATTATACCACGGGCATGAGACGCCCCAACTGGTTGACAGTTCCAACTATAAAAATAGGATGTGTGATTCATTATATAATACCACTAGAGCGCTCAGAGTAGACTTCCAACGTACCGCGCTACATAGCGCTACTGCTAAAATTAATCCAACAAAGGACGCCCATAAAACAACAATGCAGACCTTTATTATCTGAGCCACATATACGAATATACAGTATAAAATAGACACTGAACAAGTAGCGACTAAATCCCCGAAAGAGTGAATAAAAGTTCAATGAAGCAATAAGAGAGTCACATACTGACAAGGACAGAGGCCACCAAGCGTCTAGCCAAATGTCTGTGGATGCTTAGACCAAGAGAAATAGAGTGAGAAATTTTAACCCAGGGGCTGCTGATTAAGTACCCAGCCCACCTAGACAAACACCTCGCCAGCCATGGGAAGATAACCCCTTTTGGACCCAAATCCTATCCCAAGCGGGCAGTCAATCATACACAAATAGTATCCCGTTGAATGATGTGATTTGCCAATCGCTCTCAACAAGATCAATTTTAAGTGGACTTAAACAGGTTTGGATTAAAAGATCTTTCTCCTATTTGAGACCAGAGGTGACATTTGCAAGGTAAAAGCCCAGTCGTCCTAGTAATCTTACCCATAACTGGCGGGAGAATAGTCTGGATGCCATACTTTTCCACACAAAGGCGTGAAATGTGGAAACGCTATTAAGCCTCGTCCAGGATTCTGAACTCGAACGCTGCTTGTCCACTTCTAAAAGATAACCATTTACACACGGACGACTTACACATATTTTAAACATGTATATTACCCGTCATTCTTGTTTTATTTCTTCCTACTACATACGTTGGAATTTTACACACAATTATAACTAGTTAGCGGTTAGTAATAATCTCTAGGTTATGTTGAAAATAGATGTATGATATGTAAAAGCTAAAGTAAAAGTAAAGTCACCGGGTGGCCTAAAGTCCGTATCAGCCAGAAAAAGCGAAGGGGGAGACGATCCCCTTTGCACTAGAGCATAAACCAAGCGAGCCATTGCTTTTTAGCGTCTAGTTAGGGCGATAACACACTACATCAGCCCCTCCTCATTACCACAAACTGCACAGATCCCGGTGCTACTCATACGCTGAGTTGGTGAGGGCCGGTATCGAACAGAACCTTGTTGGGTCCAGGCGACGCTTCTACCGACTGAGCCTAAACAGGCCCATCTTATGATATATAAACAAATATCCGCCAAGGCTGTACCATATTTTCGTTGTATCTTTCTTTGTATGATGAGATATTTTAAATTTCAAATCTATTCCCCTCAGAAATTCATTCTTATTAAAAGACAAATGAATAAATAAAATTAAAGTTGGCAGAGTGGCCTATGTGCGTATCAGCCGAACAGCGAGGGAGCTCTATCCATTTTCACTCACGCCTAGACCATGAAATTATTTTTCGTCCGAGGTAGAGCGCCACACATAATATCAGCTTCCACTTTTACCGCAACATATCAGATTACCCAATCATGCGCTGAGCTTGCGGGGAACGGTATCGAACAGGAACAAGGAAACCTGGACACCTCTATAATATCTAAAATATATGAGTATTTATGAAACACACGGTTTTTTAAGAGCCCCAGTCTGTCCTACTATTTACCAAATCTGGGGGGAGAATAGCTGGATGCATACCTTTTCCAAACAAGAGTATTAACAGCCGTGGGAAATGCTATGCCTCCTTTAGGATTTGAACTCGTATCGCTCTGTCCATCTTTCTACGACGATGACCTCCATACACCGACCCTCTATATATTTATTAAGTACGAGTATCTATTAAACACGCGTTTCTTTAAGAGCGAACCACTTGCACTCTTCTTTTAGAATTTATTTCTGTGCGATTTCAAAGAGGAAAAGCTGCTGTCGCAACAAGGACACGTCAAAGTAGAAACATTAAGTAGAGATATTAAAAGAAGACATCACGATTCTGATCGAAATTAGTGGATAATAATGGAAGAATTCACAATGGCATCAAAGTGCCGAAATTGTTTTGTGAAAGTTTGGTTTGAAGATAATTGCATAAAATCGGGGAAATTACATTGTTTCCACGTCTTCGAATTGAAAAGTGAAAATCGGAATCTGGTTCGTAAAAAAAAAAAATCATTTAAAATAATTGGTAACAACTCGAATAGAGTGGCCTCAAAAATCGACTCATTTCAAAAGGACATATTTTCCCAATACACCGTCTGACGTCACGTGCGCATTGTCTGTCATAATAATTATAAGTAAAGTAAATTCTGCGGAGTGGACTATTGTTGGTGTCATCGCCCATTGTACAAATCCTTTCTAACCTCCCAACCCCTCAATTTCACCACAAACTCACTTTCCTTTCTATAAATACAAATGTAACGTACTTTGCTTTGAATAAAGTTAGTCTGATTGATGTTCTTCGCGTTAGAAGGACGAAATATTTCTCTCCTAATTCTACTTGTTTGTCATTATTTTTTGTTCACTTTTCCTTTTACCTTACTTGATATAATATATATATATATATATAAATATATATATATATATATAATATTGCAAAATGCATCTTTAAGATGTAGTTTGATGCATTGTCAGTGATGTTCTTTAAGGTCTGTAGGGGTTCTGGTCGTCTCAAGATATTTTTTTTTCTCGTGTATCGGATGACCAATAAATTCGTGCGGTTTTAATATTTCTATATTAGTTATAAAAAAAAAGATATGATGAAAAGTCAAGTCCCCCTCCTGTCAGCTGGCATTTTAAAATACAACGACTTCACCTTTAAGAGGGGGGGAAAAATCCCACCAAAATGAACAACCAATGTTTCTGAAGATACTTTCGGTGAAACCTGGTAGTTTGTTTTGTTTCTGTCATTCAACATAATTCACCCACGCTTAAGGACGCAGCTGAGATTGATCACGTCTCAGTCTAACATAGTTGTTTCTCAGCAGTTCCTGTAACTCTCTATGTCCCCCAGAATCGTGATCGGTAGAACCAAAATACAGCGATGAATATTTTGAAATTCAACAAAAAAGTTTGACTAAACTGTAACTATACTAATCCTATTTGACTGGTTAGTTGATTATTTTTGAACGCTAAATCAAATTTAGGAACTAAAATCAATGGAAAAGTGTATGGCGAGCCGTGCATGGATGTCAAAAATCGTCCACAAGTGGTGTAGGGGAGTTTTGCAACGACACGAAGCTCAAGCTTCTTCAACAAAATGACGGCGACTGTATGACATGGGCATAAACACTGGCACAGTGCCTACAAAAAGACATGACAGAAATTGCCGCCTTATGTAGATGAATAGATACATGTCAAAACTTTATAATGATGTAAAGATCTTGACAATAAACAATAATACAATTCTGTGATTTTCTAAATATTTGAACCTTACCTTTGGGATTACCCTCGAATATGTGGACCAGTGGATATACCACGGTAATATAGTTAAATATCACTCTCAGATAACCAAACTTTAGATTTTGACCTTGTATCCATGTGACAGGTTGGGATTTGGCCAATGGGCGATTATTTCGGTTCTTCCCATGTAGGTATTTTCCCCTATAAAATATGTTTCCGTTAGTGTATTAGTTTCGCACCTATTTCGCGTTAAGCGATGCTTTACTACAACCACCGGCGGTGAACTGTGATGGTGAATTTTTATAAATATAATGAAATTGGAATCATATCTGTGCATATAACACCCAGTAATTTTAAATTAGGGTTAATATAATAAAACAATAATCGAAATTACAGTATCATCCCAAGTTAAGAGTAGCTGCTGTTAAAATGGAAATCCACTTTTAATTATAATTATACATAATACCTAAAAATTTCTGTGAATTTCGACTGTGCGTGAGAACCAAATGTAATACTAACGCTGTTTCAGGGTAAAATTCATAGAAATCAAAAATTACTTTGTTAATTGACTCACATAATTATAAGTATATTATATAAGAGGGTGAGTAAAAAAAAAGGTAATGCCATTTGTTTAGGACAGGTAAAATTGTTTGTAATTGCGTTGTGAGTAATTTATTAATAACCCAAATTATCTCTTCAACAAAAATATCTAACGAATGTTAATTAGAATTATTTGTCTCTTTCTGAAAAAGTAGTTATACCTCATGGTCCTCAATACAACAGGAATTCAAACAGGTTCTCCGATCGTTTGATATATATAATATATATATATATATATATATATAGTAAAATGTATCTATACATATAAAGAGAGGTATCAGAATGTGTGCTTTTATAAAGCGTTCTTTTATGTTTTTTGTTTTGTTTTATTTTTTTCAAAGATATATTTGAGTTGGTAAAAGAGGAGGATGACGTCTTTTAACAGATAAAATAACACAAAAGTGCCAGTTCAGATCGCAGTGATAAACTTAGGAACGTTTGTCCTTATCTTTTGAACGCTTTTACTTAATTAAAGAAGAAAGCAACTACGTTGTTCTTCGGAAAAGGAAGGAAGCGTTCGAGCAGCGTTTTGGTGATTAGGCGTGCGGCTCAGTCTTAACAGTTTCACAGAATCTCACATTCTTCTCCCGTGAAAAACCTAATTCTCTCGAGGTGCACTTTAACTTACAATCTTTTGTCAGCCAGTCCCAAACTCCCCCTCTCCCTCACTCTATCTCTCTTTTAAAAAAAGATTAGGCAGCCCGACCGCTATTATATTTGCCAGTTGTCAACACCATTGCCAAATTTACGTTGCACATTGTGTTACTGTCCTCACGAAACTGTTACTATCGCACATTAATCCTCTTGGGTCTCTTCAATCTAATCTAAGACAATTTAGCCCGTTGAAGACTAATCCTATAGATTAAATACAGATAAGTAATAAGGTGATATATTTATATATAATTATATATTATATATATATATATATATATATATATATAATATATACATATATATATGAGCTTAGTTAACTATATATATATAATATTATATAATATATATATATATATATATATATATATTATGTATGTATGTATGTATGTATAAACTTAGCTCAGCCCTGTCATGGATACCACTGACGGGAAAACAGAATACCAATAACTGTGTTGCACAAAACTTTTTTGAAATAGACATTGCAAACAGAGCCAGAATTTTAAATGCTGATTTTTAAAGTTGAGACCGTTTTTTTGAAATTCGAATAATGGACCCTAACACCATTAGCCCCAAAAGGAACTGAATTGGCTTATCACCGTTGTTAGTAAACAAAACAGCCCGCCAATAAAGACCAGTAACAGTTTTATACAAAAATAGTTTTTTGATTAATTTTTAAACAATAGTTATTTCATGTTGTTGTCGTTAGCATATATGAAAAATGAATTTCACTAAAGGCAATAAAGATAAACTAATATTGTTATTTTTATTAAAATAAAAATTAAAACGAAAGAGATGTTTATTTATTTTCCATGTGCCTCTACGCATAAATAATATTAAAAAGAAATTCATTTAAAAAATATTTTGCTAGGGTTAGAGTTAGGGGTTAGGGTTAGCAGTTATTATAATAACCTTATAATATACTTATTACAGCTTTAATCATTCCCGTGTTAAACGGGTCTAACGTTAAAAGTTTATAATTAAAAAAATATTCTACTGAATTAACAACAACATGAAATGTAAAAAGAAAAGTGCATTTAATACAAAAACGTGTCTTTCGTTTATATTTTATAATCTAAAAAATGCGTCTAAAAATCGTCTGTTAACAAACAACCCGATTTGACGGTGAAAAGCAAAACGTGACCTTTTGAATCCTGGTCGCAAATGGGGTGCTTAATGGTGTCTTTGTCCGAAATAATCTTTATTCCTACTGTTGGTTCTATAAACAGATAAGCTCAACATTAATAGTATCAACAACAACAGAATGAAACGCATAATATTCTCTGCGACTTTGAGATAAAAATGGATCACCTTATCCCAGCCAGAAGACCGAAACTAATATCGATTAAGAAAAAAAAAGAGAACTTGTCAACTGGTAAACTTTGCAGTTCCGGCAGATCACAGGGTGAAGATAGACGAAAACTAAAAGATAGACAAATACCTGTGTTACATAATTATTAGATACTTAATATTTATGGCAATAGTGTAGAAATCAAAATGGCCGTTATAAGCTACAGCCCACGGCCTTGACGGATGAGTGACAAGGCTTGACCTCACTCTCACCTTGCCTTCCGGGGATAAATCGTGAGAACCGGAAGGCATAGAAGACCCTGACTTCCGGTTTAAGGATAGTAAGTAAGTCTCAGTTAGAAGTAGGAGCCGAGCTCGTAGGATGTAAGTCTCATCTGCGCAGATTGTCTGGTTGGGGATTTAAAAATAAAGTAAGATCAAAGCAAATCGGAGTCTTGTGTTATTACCTCTAAAAACTAACAATGACACAGGGCTTCTGATAAAGAGAAATCCCCAATAGAAGACCAGACCCGAAGTCCCCAAGAAACTCCAGACCTTAGAAGAGACCAGACCAAGATAGACGATCAGAATAGCAAAGCCGGCCAGAAGAAAATACGACCAGAAGTAAGAAGTAAGAAAGGGTATACAACACCTGGACCTTGCCAGAGAATTGAAAAAGCGGTGGAATATGAGGGTGAAGGTGATACCAATTGTAGTTAGTGCACTTGGAATGGTACCAAAAAGTTTGGTAAAATACTTGCGGAACTGGAGGTCAGAGAAGGAATTGAGACCATACACACAACTGCATTGCTGCAATCGGCTAAGAATACTCAGAAGAGTCCTGGAGACCGGAGGAGACTTGGTGACCCAGACTCCAGTGAAAGACCATCAGATAACGATGATGTGAAAAACTCACAAGGAGTGAAATAATAATAATAATAATAATAATAATAATAATAATAATAATAATAATAATATGAGAAGTAGGAGGAGGAGGAGGATATTACAAAATAACGAGAGACAATTCAACCAGCAAGTCGATGGAGAGATGATGAATTTAAAATGAGAAACCATACAAAGAAAACAAAATATTTTATTTATTTATTGATACACATGAAGTTAATGAAAATTCTTTCTACCAATTCATTAATGCACATGAATTAATGAAACATCTAACATAATTACCTGTTTATTAATAAACATTGAATTATTTCTAATTTATTAATATACATTAATCTAAAGAAATTTATTTCTCCCAATTTGTTTATAAAACGTCTTCGGCATAAAATATCCCATCATGGGTTGACATGCCCGTCGAATCCATCCAAACCAGATCTACAAGTTAATAAAATACTCGATAAATTAAATTTTAGAGTGCCCGACAGAAGTTGTTTTTAAAAGTGTAAAAAAAAAAAAAAACTTTTTTTCTTTTTATATTTTAGCAGAGAGCAAGATTGAATAAAATATTGGAACAGAAATTACTCAACAGAATTAATCGATAAATCCTCTAAACAAAAAACAAAAGAATTTCAGGATATTGAAGAATGTCCTGTTGGAATATTTTTGTACATAAGGCATGCTGGAGGCCACAACTTAAATTTATAGACTCTTTGTGGCCGTGTGGATTCAATCGGCCAGTTAACACGCTCGAATTCATGGTTGTTTAACTATTTAATGGTCTTTGTGGAAGGTGTTCAGTTGCTTAACACGGACGAACGGATCAACAACACAAGGAACATAGGATTCATTATTGGATACTACACAACACGGATCAAACTTTATGTCACAAGGGATCTCCACTGTAAAGTGCTATCGCCTACGGCCTAAAAATGGCTACAAGAATGTCCGGGGGTTGATAAACACATGGGGTCATTTAGAACAATGAAGAAAATACCAAAATGGAAGACACCAAATCCCGATGACATACTGTTGTATACACCTTTGCTGAATATATCTTATTATAATGAAGATTGTGTGTTTGTATGGCTGTAAACGAAACTATATTACTACTCAAGACATAATTCCCTTAGTTATTTACGTCACATTCGCCATGATTTCATTTTTATTTAAACCTCAATTATGAATAAAATGGTTTTATATTATTAATACTGTCGACCATATCTGAATACTAATAACATACAATTGTATCTATATACATAACAAAATAGGGATTTACAGTGTGAACGGGAAGGCTAATTTGCATACTGATATTAAAAAATTGATTTTAATAAATGTGAACTATTATTGATTTGTAATTGTTTGGGAAAACCTCGGGGATAAATCTTTTAAAAATCCATTAACAAGAAGAAATAACTGTAATTGTATTCTTTACTTCCTATCTTAACTAAATTGTTAAATTAAGAAAATTTAGCTATGAAAGAGGGGGGTGATGGAAAATGATGGAAGAGTTAGTTTCAAAGTTGTTCTATTTCTCGTGTATACTCCATCGGTTTCAAATCTTCTTATCTACATTCTTATTTAGTGTCATTAGTCTTTGAAATTTAATATATTCCATTACAATAGAACTTAAATACTTAGGTCCAAAGAGCGCATATTATTGCTAGAATATGTAAATATAGTCCTTAGGCGACGATGTAAAAGGTTGGTGGTATTCATACAGGAACCCTGAATATTTAAAGTCTTTACTTCGTGTTTTTTTAAAACTTGAGTAGCATGCGTAGCCGGCTGGTACTTTATTC
Organism: Doryteuthis pealeii; assembly: GCA_023376005.1. NCBI lineage: Eukaryota > Metazoa > Mollusca > Cephalopoda > Myopsida > Loliginidae > Doryteuthis > Doryteuthis pealeii. Next base: position 14,829,895 of record CM042158.1, on the reverse strand, counting down.
TGTTTCTTGTATAGCTGGGACATTCTAACTGGTCAGTCTGTTCTTAAGATACTGGTCTGATTATATATTTTTTTATTGTTCTCGTTCTGTAGAAGCTGATTTACACAGGTTGCTTATATGTAAAGATAGTTCTTATGAGACGATGTTAAATGTGGGCGGAATTCGTATAGGAACCCCGCATATTTAAAGTCTTTAATTCATGATTACTCACCTAGGCCCTTATGTAAGCTAGACGGTCGGTCGGAGAGGCCCTCTCAGATCAATTGGCTGGTCATGTCAAGCCCTAGCACCTAAATGATTGTCCAACTCCATTGCCTTTATAATAATTCCCTATCCTTTTTTACCATATGGGTGCTAGGAGGAGGTGACTGAGGGTCTTCATGTCCTGGGAATGACGTTAAACTCTATCTGATCGTGAGGTTCCATTTCTGGAGTTCTGGGGAATGTGGAGGACTCCTTCATCATCATTGCTTCCTGGTCTACTCTGACCCGGAGTGGTAGGACCTGATAATTACGGAATAATTATTTTGAAAAACAATCTCCTAAAGGGCATTTGAATTTGTCTGCTACATTAGTCGCACCCGGACGACAAAACAAAAATAATCACCTAAAGACACTTCGCTTAAAAATCATCTATAAGAAAAGCAAGATTTGGCATTAAATATCCCAAACGTGTTGATATGGCATTAAAAAAATAACCAAGCAACTAGAATTAATCATGATAACACCCAATTCTGATTAGGCGTAAATCCGACACTTCATGTGGAATTTCCAAGTAAAATAAATAGGTATAAACTACCTATCGATCGAACAGAGTAGACATCTTCGGTATTATGTGTTTATATTGCCGAATTGGGAGACTTCTTGATGTGACACTTCATTTAACACAAATCTTGATAGCAACGAATCGTGACTCGTCTTGAATCCAACACTTAATTCGATACGACCAAATACAAATATTTTTCAGATTTACAATAGTACACGATAGAATATAATACACACCAACAAAAATCCAACTTGATAGCAATGTGAATCCGTTCGACTGACACAGGAAATCGATGAACAATACCAAGCGAGAGAACGCAAAGCACTCCTTCAACTATTCCTATCGATAGTACGAGGGTGATTCAAAAAGTAATGCCATTTTGTTTAGGACAGGTTAAATAACCAACACAAGAACATGTACAAAAAAAGGAGACAAGACAATTGTAATCGTTGGTTATATTACTGTTGTAGCTGACTCACATGACCAGAACAATGGACTTACCCAAAGGGTATCTTTAGCAGAGAAAAGCTGCTCAAGTGGGAAGTAGCAAGTACATGTCTTCGTGTACGTTGTACCAATGAAACCCTCCTCATTTTGTACTTGATATGTGTTGAATATATCTGTTCTTTACTTCTATCTCCGTGTTGAGTATCTATTTATTGCCCCCTAAACAGGTCATAACAGTTACATAATGGCTTGGTAGCCTATACATTTTGCTATGTAGTGTAATGTTGGAATTTAACTGTTTACTGCTAATTCTGAGGAAGACAATAGAGGGGCGAATGTTTTTTAAGGTCTCTAAACCCCCTAATAAGACCGTATATAGATTATTGTACATCATCTAGACATGTAAATTGCAGTATAATGTTGGGATTAGAGGATATACAAAGAAAAGCGATTACAGAATAAAAAATTAAAAGATTCCAGTTACAAGGAGACATTATATATACTAGCAAATATATGCACCCTCCAGGTGCAAGTACTTAAGTTTTAATGTAATAAAATATCATATTAAATTAGAAAGACTAACGAAATAAGAATGAAAAAAAAGATTTGAAACAGAGGGGGCTATAATCAAAAAATAGAACAACTGAAACTTACTCTTCCACCCCTTCCGTCATTCATTACTAAATTTTTCTAATTTAACTATTTAGTTAAAATAGGAATTAAAGAATAAAATTACAGTTATTTCTTCTTGTAAATAATTTTCTTTTAAGATTTATCTCCGAGATTTTTGCTCATATTCATTAAGATAAAACCCAACAATTAGAAATCAATAATACCAAGCACATATTTATTAAAATCAAATTTTAAATATCAATATGCAAATAAGCCTTCCCGTTCATACTGTATGCCGCTATTTTGTTGTATTAGTATGTAGATATGGTCAACAGTATTAATAATATAAAACAATTTTATTAATAATTGAAGGTTTAAATGGATGAAACCATGGATAATTTGACGTAAATAATTAAGGGAATTGTGACTTGAGTAGTGATATAGTTTCGGTTACAGACAGAAAACACACAATCTCCATTATAATAAGATATATATATATATATATATATATATATATATATATATATATATATATATAATCAAATAGAAAAACCGAAAAATTAAATGTTTACGAAAAATTTCAGAATTAACAGAAGAATTTAAAGGGATTTCTGGGAACTAATCGAAGAATTATTAGAGTAATTTTATCTGTATACATTTATTACATTAATAGTGTATATGTTCTGTGCATATATTCATCAAGGGTGATGTGTTCCAGTTTCTTTCAAAGTACATTAATGTTATAGGCAGTTTATTTACCGAAATATCCTACAATATTATGCACAAAGAAAAAAATAAACAAAAACTCCAAATACTAGAAGCTTTATACATCAAACAATACAAAAAATCCTTAAATAAAATTAATTTCCAATGCAGTACTTACAATTTAAAATGCCTATAACATCATTCCCATCAAATCTCCTCCTTCCAGCCTCCACATCCATTAATATACTTTAAAAAAAAAAAACTGGAACACATCACCCCTGACGATGGCACTTTGAAGTGCCGAAAGTACTCGGAATATGAACTTCGGTTCACTAATCCACAAATTCCATTCAAATATTAAAAAAAGTTTGCCAGAAAGTTTGAAAAGATCACCAATAAAATCGTTAAACAGGAGACCTGCCTTTTGTTTAATTCAACATGTATAAATGAAAGAATGCTGCCCAATACACACACACACACACACACACACACACACACACACACACACACATATATATATATATATATATATATATATATATATATATATATATATATATATATATATATATAACCAATCATTGCGAAACCAACACTTCATTTTATTCAACATTAGAGGAGAAATCGATATACAATATGAATTGAGAGACTACAAAATACACCTTCAAGTATCACTGTTGATAGCGCTAAATAGTAATTCATTGGGAATGTGTGGTGAAATCAACACTTCGTTTCGTTCGACCTTATATGAGAAATCAATATACAATACCATAAGAGCGAATAAAATATACATGCATTATAATTCCCTTTCATAGATTTTATTTGTCCCTAGTCACGTATCCAACAAATTATCAATGAAATACAACGTGTACACAAAATAAGTATAACCTTTCAAAACATACCATATTATAATGGAGATTGTTTGGTTTGGTTTGTTTTGTTTTACGGCATATCAACCTCAGTGGGTCATTTAATGCCGATAAAGTTTTGAAATAAATCAATTCTTAATGGATAACACAATTTTAAAAAAAATACATTTTTCTATTTAACCCATAGATGGGACCCTAACAGGTACTACCACTCCGGGACAGAGTGGACCAGGGAGCAATGGTGATGAAGGGGTGCTCCACATTCCCCAATGGAGATTGTGTGTTTGTCTGGAACCGGAACTATATCACTACACAAATAACAATTCCCTTAGTTATTTACGTCACATTCTCCATAATGATTTTAATTATTCAAACCTCGGTTTTTTATTAAATTGTTTTACATTATTAATACTGTTGACCATATCTACATGATATTTACCTAGTACCCCACTTTTAAGGGTTAGGCACAAGGCCCTATTAACGTGGGACCAACCACAAGCCGAGGCTTATGGGTAGTAGGTGGAAAAAATTGCGTCGATCCCGTCGGCGCTCCCTCTCAAGGGGGCACCTCAGGCGCTGGGCAATAAACCCAGCCCTGCCCCTTTAATCGAGGGGGCAGGTATTGTCTGGGGGGATATCCCCCTAGGATCGATGCTATTAACTTGTAAAGATCCAGGGCCGAAGCCACTGGACTCCCGGCGTTGGCCAGACCTACATTGTATTTACCTCGTACCCCACTTGTACGGGTTAGGCACAAGGCCCTATTAACGTGGGACCACCCACAAACCGAAGCTCATGGGTGGCGGGTGAAAAAATGCGTCGATCCCGTCGGCATTCCCCCTCAAGGGGGCGCCTCGGGCACTGGGCAATAAACCCAGCCTTGCCCCTTTAAATCAAGGGGGCAGGTATTGCCTGGGGAGATAGCCCCCTGGGATCGACGCTATTAACTTGTAAAGATCCAGGGCCGAAGCCACTGGACCCCCACCCTGTTGGGCGGGTTTACATCTTATTATAATGGAGATTGTGTGTTTTTCTGTCTGTAACCGAAACTATATTACTAATCGAGTCACAATTAACATAGTTATTTACATCAAATTCTGCATGATTTTATTTATATTTAAATTTAAACCTCAATTATTAATAAAATTGCTTCACCGTTTTATTAGTGTTGTCCATATCTACATACTAATAACATGCAATTGTATTTATATATACAAAAAATAGCGGTTTGCAGTGTGACCGGGAAGGCTAATTTGCATATTGATATTAAAAATGTGATTTTATTAAATATGTGCTTAGTATTATTGATTTCTAACTGTTTGGTTTCATTTTAATGAATATAAGCAAACATCTCTCCAATGAATCTTAAATGCAATCCATTAACAAGAAAAAATAAGTGTAATTTTATTCTTTATTTCCTAATTTAACTAAATGGTTAAATAAGTAAAATTCAGTAATGAAAGACGGCAGTGATGGAAGAGTAAGTTTCATTTCTATTTTTATATTATACCCCCACTCTGTTACATATCTTTTTATCTGCCTTCTTATTAGACTTTCTAATTTAATACGATATTTCATTACATTAAAACTTAAATACTTGCACCCAGAGGGTGCATATATTTGCTAGTTATTATAATGGAGATTGTGTATTTTTCTGTCTGTAACCGAAACTATATTCCTACTCAAGTTAAAATTCTCTTAGTTATTGACATCACATTCTCCATGATTTTATTTTTATCTAAACCTCAATTATTAATAAATTTGTCTTACATTATTAATACTGTTAACTATGTCTACATACTGACAGCATGCAATTATATTTATATATACAACAAAATAGCGGTTTACAGTGTGAACGGGAAGGTTAATTTGCATATTAATATTAAAAAATCGAATTTAATAAATATGTGCTTAGTATTATTGATTTCTAACTGTTTGGTTTTATTTTAATGAATATAAGCAAAAATCTCTTCAATGAATCTTAAATGAAATCCATTAACAAGAAGAAATAACTGTCATTTTATTCTTTACTTCCTCTTATAACTAAATACTTAAATTAGAAAAAATAACAATGAAAGACGAGAGTGATGGAAGAGTAAGTTTCAGTTGTTCCATTTATTATTATACTCCCTCTGTTTCAAATCTTTTTATCTGTATTCTTATTTAGTTTCATTAGCCTTTCTAATTTAATACATTTTATTACATTAAAACTGAAATACTTGCACCCGGAGGGTGCATATATTTGCTAGTACTAATAACATACAATTTAGCAGTTACAGCGTGAAGGGGGAGGCTAATTTGCATATTGATATTAAAAAAAATATTTAATAAATATTTGCTTAGTATTATTGATTTCTAATTCTTTGTCTTGATGAATATGAACAATAATCTCGGGTATACATAAAAAAATAAATCCATTAACGAGAAGAAATAATTGTAATTTTATTCTTCGCTTCCTATTTTGACTAAATAGTTAAATTAGGAAAATTTAGCAATGAAAGACTGGAGTGATGGAAAAGTACTTTTCAGTTCATCTATTTTTTTATTATAGCACCCCAATTTAAATCTTTTTGTCTGCAATCTTATTTAGTTTTATTTGCCTTTGTAATTTAATATAGAATTTTATTACATAAAAACTTAAATACTTGCAACCGGAGGGAGCAGATATTTGCTAGTATTTAAAATATCTGCGATTTTCTTGTTTATTTTTAACGGCTTATTGACCATATCTCACTAGTCTATGCAGCAATTATTAGACAGTAGTACATACCTTTCCTATACGTATATTGACATCCCTTTCTGTCGATGAAATATTGAAGATCTTTTACTGGTTCTTAGCTTATCTAAGGTCTTCTTGAAGGGAGTCCCCATGTCATAGTGGCTAACGTTCTAGACTGCAACAATTAGTAAGCGAGTTCGAACCCTAGTCACGGTATTACTTTCATTTTGGAATATGTATGCCCCCAGCTATGGGTTAAATAGCACCACTATTGTTAGTCTGCTTTGAGAAGGCAGCTAGAGGCATTGGCCTCTATGTGAACTCAATTAAACAAAGTTCATCTGTTTTAAACAAAATGGAGATGTGTATTATTTGGATTTATTCAGACTATTGTCCTCATTTTTATTGTTCTCTGTACAACATTTAGGCCGATGTGCGTTCCGGCCTTCTTCAGGTATTTCTTGTCGGAGGGCCCATCGACCGAAACGTTTTACAGATAACTATAAAGATGAGGACAATAGCCCGAATAATCAAAAAAATACAAATCATCAAGCTTCATCTGACACTGGATGGTAGGCTCCTGAGATCAGTAGACCAGTTCACATACATAGGTTGTAATATCTCATCGCCAGAAAGCGATATAAATATACGCATAGAAAAGGCATGGAGTGCCACAGACTAATTATCGATCATATGGAAATCTGATCTCTCTAAATAATAAAGCAAATAATCTTTCCAATCTGTAGCCGTGTTAGTACTAATGTATGGTTGAATCAATTAGACGAAACGCTAAGAGAAAAATGGGAACTAAGCAAGGATGATTCGTTCTGGCTTGAACAGATCCTGAAAGCAGCACCCCACAAAACAGCAGCTGTACGGCCACTTACCTCCTATCACACAAACCGTTTAAGTAAAACGAATAAAAAATGCTGGAATTTGCTGAAGAAGCAACGACAAATTCATGTGACGTTTTTTTTCTGTGGACTTCTACAAATGGACACACCCGTTCAGGCCGATCATAAAATCTAAGAGAAAAATGGGAACTAAGCAAGGATGATTCGTGCTGTCTTGAACAAATCCTGGAAGCAGCACCCCACAAAACAGCAGCTGTACGGCCACTTACCTCCTATCACACAAACCGTTTAAGTAAAACGAATAAAAAATGCTGGAATTTGCTAAAGAAGAAACATGACAAATTCATGTGACGTTTTTCTGTGGACTTCTACAAATGGACACACCAGTGCAGTCCAATCATAAAAATCCTACATATTACACCCAGAATCCAGTCAACTTCTTTTGATACCCGGCCATTTTTACAGAGACGTTAATTCTGAAACTCTCGCCAAAACGAATTATCTAAATTCTCACAAAGTTATTCACGAACATTAAAGGATAACTTATTTCCACTTTTAATAATCTCTTCTACTTTCCATATCTTCCGCCCAACCTACCAACCTACTTTTATCATTTTATTGATATCTATCAGTTTATCATCAGATCGACCTCGGGTGACCCAGCTTTTTGGGCCGAGACGTTTTACAGTGATAAAATAGAAATAAAATATCTAATTAAGCGGGCGAAGAAACACATAGGACAGAACAAATAGGCGAGGAATCTCCCATAAGTCAATAATATCTATCTATCCTCCTTCTTTTGCCCGCTTCCCCACCCCCCTATGCCACTTCTGTCAGTCTGTTCATATCTATTGATATATTATGATGATCGGCCACTCATAGGCTGGCTTTAAGTCTTAGCTGGTAATCAAGTTACCTCTGTAGCCAGTGGTCAGTACTTATATCTCGGGCAAAACCACAATTTGCAAGTTTGATATTAAATAAAAAAAAGGGAACCGGCTTTAACTCTTTACAAAGATCCTACTCAAACATTTCACTTCTATATATCAGTCAGTAGTCACAAGGGTAATTTATGAGCAAGTGCGTCCCGGTCTCCTGCCTCAGAAATTGCTACCCGGTGACTATTAAAATAACGTCCCCAGCTATGTCGTCTCGGCAGTGTTACTTGAAAGAAAACAACCAACTTAGGGCGTTAAATGTATTTTAGAGAGGGGGGCTTCTCTTTTTTTATATGAACAAATGGAGATGGGTGGATAGATATATATATACAAAGTAAAAAATGAACAAATTGAGGTAGATAGATAGATATCCATCTTCATATCTAAACAAGAATTACGACAAATTTCTATAAATAAACAAGAATTACGACAAATTTCTATAAATAAACAAGAATTACGACAAATTTTTATAAATACATTTCAAACAAATTACGATAAATAAATAAGAATTACGACAAAAAAAGAAGCCCCCCCTCTAAAATACATTAAACGCCCTAAGTTGGTTGTTTTCTTTCAAGTAACACCACCGAGACGACATAGCTGGGGACGTTATTTTAATAGTCACCGGGTAGCAATTTCTGAGGCAGGAGACCGGGACGCACTTCCTCATAAATTACCGTCACAAGATTCCGGGTTCGATACCGGTCCTCACCAACTCAGCGTAGGAGTAGCACTGGGATCTGTGCGGTAATTTGACATGAAAATTTACTTTGTCGTTAATTGTTTTATTTTCGAAGTTTCCTCTGGACATACATATATACACAACTGCCCTTTATGTATGTATAGATGTCATTTTGTTGTTATATGTTATGTATATTAAATATTGATATGTACATTGTTCATGCGAGTTAGTTGTTTGTCTTTACTTATGGAATGTTCAGTGTTATTTTATTCATAGGTGCACTAATTCGTTATAAGAAATTGCTCATAAACAAATATGCACAATTCTTATATAACTGTAAAATATTTGTATTTACAATAGTTACTGTTGGAATTATTTCGGCATATAAGGTGAGCTCCAATTCCCCACCTGGATTCATAGACAAGCCGTAGTCACGTGGTTTATTCCTTCGCCAATCACTAGCCATACTGCGTGGCTGATACACTACTTAAACACTGATAATGACCGTAGTCCTACTAGCACTCATTGAGGAGGGACTTACAATACTCAGGACTCTTTACCAGAAGAACCAAAGATCCATTATCAGAGGATTACTAATGATCCAATTTCATTGGACAAATGCCTACAGGATGGCCTATAAGATTGTAACAGTTACTTAAAGTTATAATTGTTTACTAAGGATTATTAATAGTTATTTGAGATCATATAATCATCTTCAAACAAAACATTGTTATCAAATAGAAATTAGTACTTGAATCCATACAATTATTGATATTAAATAAACCAAACTATATAACTATGTGCAAATAAATGATTATTATTAAATATAAATATAAATAATCATAACCATATAATTGTGTTTAGGTTATTCTTATTAACTTGAAGTTATAAGTGTTTGAAAATGAGTCAAATCATTAGTTACTTAAAACCAAATAATTTTCTGGGGGTGGGGTGGGGGACTACATGGGGTTGGGGTGGGGGGTTACCAAGGGGTTGTGGGTGGGGGCTGACTACCAAGGTTTGTGGGTGGGGGAGCTGACTATTAAGACTTTACTTGCTGTTAAAATAATCAACTAATTTTAACTAAGTAATCATTTTCCTTTCAAATACTCTTTTTTTTCTTTCTTTTTCTTTCTTTTTTCTTCTTTTTTTCTTTTTTTCTTCTTTTTTTATTACCCTCTACTTGCAATCTTGTATCGCATTAATGTCATATAAATGCAAAAGCGAATTCCATTGTAGTGGAATGTTTTGCAATCTAGTCTAACTGATCCATTACAACCAAAAAACGAATTGGATCTTCGCCTGAAGCATTATACTTGCGACTTTGTGTCTCATTCTATCCGAGGCAGACGGGTTGATTAATACGTATAATTAAATACATTGAAAAAAATACTTCGGTGCTAAATAATCCTGGAAGGGTTCGCATGCCGTAAAACCAACCATCCAACCAAATCTTGCATACGCACATGGTCATGTTGGTGGTATATACATAATGTTTTCTTACAACAGAGGGGAGTGAGATAGACAGGGTTTCAGAGAGATGAGATGCATAACATTCTTTCTTCTTTGTTTGTTTGGCCATTCGATCGTCTAGCTTCTTTTATTTCTCGTCATGGTCGCCATGTTCTTTCTTGGTCAGTCTTCTTGCTAAGACATGCATCAACCAACAACGCCATGTTTCTTTTTAAAACTTTTATTCTTAACTAAGTTTTTTTTCTTACTAACTAAAACACAGCACGCTTGCAGGTGAGTCCAACTAAGCAAGAAACGTTTTTCTTGCTTAAGATACTTGTTGGAACTGATGAGCTAACTAGCTCTCACGTGTCTTCATGTGATTCGCAGGTTTTCTGCCTGTGGGGTCAAAGGTCCCCAGCCGACTGTAAATTTCCATTTATGCTACACAGTTTTGTCAATAATCTATGCTACCATAGATTATGCATCACAAATAAGTATTGATGTCTTATCCTGGGTAGACAAGTTACCATCCCACCATGGTGTAATTGTTAGCAAATTGATTCGCTAATTCATTACCACTGAATAGCTAGTTCAATCATCACTGTATGCCTCAAGTCACATCATACTGAGTAAATAACTACCCTGCGTAGACAAGTATGTCGGCTATTTTGTTAAATCCTATCGGGCAAATGCCTCGTTTCATAAATGAACTGAAATTATAATAAAAATCATGCTGCTATTTTAGCAAAGAAAAATGAATAGGCAATAAAAAAAAAACTAAAAAATATAATTTTCTCAGAAACAAAGAAACATAAAAGGAAATGTCACTTCTTCCGAATTAGTTCCAATTTCGCTGACTCTAGCAATAATGGAAAATTATTAAAGACATTTACTTCAATTCTAGACAGTCACCTGTTTATACTAATGTTACAGGTAATTGGGTTATAAGAATTAGCGATGTGTTAATTCGTAGTAAACACCCGTATACTTATAATCCATTAGATTATCCAAAAGTGGGTAATGATATTCGGTAGGGGAAAAGGACAAGTCAATTAATAAAACTAGCAAAAATATACACCTTCTAGGTGCAATTTTTAATGTAATGAAATATATCAAATTAGAAAGACTAATGAAACTAAATAAGAATGCAGATAAAAAAATTTGAAACAGAGGTGGGTATAATCGAAAAATAAAATAATTGAAACTGACGCTACCATCATTCCCGTCTTTCATTACTAAATGTTCCTAATTTAACTATTTAGTTAAAAGAGGAAGTAAAGAATAAAATTACAGTTATTTCTTCTTGTTAATGAATTTCTTTTAAGATTTATCTCCGAGATTTTTGTTCATATTTATTAAGATAAAACCAAACACTAAGAAAACAAAAATACCAAGCATAAATGTATTAAAATCAATCTTTTAATATCAATTCGACTTCCTGTTCACACGGTAAACCGATATTTTGTTGTATATGTAAATACAATTGCATATTGTCCAACAGTATTAATAATGTAAAACAATGTTATTAATAATTGAGGTTTACATTTTTTAAATCATTGAGAATGTGACGTAAATAACTAAGGGAATTGTGATTTGAGAAATTAAATAGTTTCGGTTACAGAGAGAAAAACACTTAATCTCCATTATAATAAGATTTACTTCCATTATAGACGGTTACTTCTTTTTAGCAATGTTATAGGTAATTTGGTTATAGGAATTAGTGATGTGTTAATTCGTAGTTAACACCCGTATTCTTATAATGTATTAGATTATCCAAAAGTCGCTAAGAATATTTGGTAGGGGAAAAGACAAGTCAATTTATACAATATGACATTTAATTGCAATACGTACAAAGAGGTAACATAGTTCCTGTCTGGAACCACAAAGGAGTCACAATGTGTTCCGTGGAACATGAAGGAAGGTTAAAGAATTATGGCGTGTGTGTGTATGTGTGTGTGTGTGTGTGTGCGTTTGCGGGCGTGCATGACAGCGTCTGTGTATGCTTTTTATTAAAACAGATTAGGCCGATAGATTCTTCAATACTATTACTAGCAAATATATGCACCCTCCGGGTGCAAGTATTTAAGTTTTAATGTAATAAAATATTGTATT
>CM042158.1:14802736-14812736 GCA_023376005.1 Doryteuthis pealeii | reverse complement strand
TGGAATATTACAGAAAGGCCGCGAAGTACGTGACGTCACGTGGGACTAAGTTAACCCGTTAGTACCTGCTTGGACATCCGATGAGAGGCATGGGCTCATTATGCACACGCGCGTTGTGTTAGTTAGAAGAAGAATTTTAGTTAAGTAAATAAAAGTTTAAATAAATAAGATGGTGTTTTGTTTGATGAATGTCTTGGCAACAAGACTGACCAAGAAGAAGGAATGAATCAAAGACGATCAGCCAACAAAAATCTAGAAATAGAATTCAACATGGAAAGAAAGAATAGAAACGACTAGAGTTCACCAAATGGCCAAAGAAGTAAGTAATGCAAAATGCATATGCATCTCTCTATCTACCTGTGTCTATCTCTCCCCTCTCTCCAGTAAAAGAACACTCGTGTATATACCCAACATGGGTATATGTGTATGAGTATGTAACAGCATCTTGCTCGTACAGAGGGGTTGGTTAAATACAAAATGAGTGTATTCAGAAATGTTGGTGTCTATTTCCAAATTTTGAACCGAATCTCTTGATTGCAAAACCTATGGCACTACCACCTCTTCCCGGACGGTCACACGTCACTCGTTTAGTTAATTATAAAAGTATCTCCCCCTCTTTCTCTCTCTCTCTCTCTCTCTCTCTCTCTCTCTCTCTCTCTCTCTCTCTCTCTCTCTCTTCTCCTACTTCTAATCTAGAAGCCCGGATTGAAACAAGATCAATGGTAGGTAATTGTAGTAATTGACAATGCAGTGTGGATCAACATCGAGACAGATCGATTAACTAAATCATTATACTGACCGAGTGACCAGCTAGTGTCTCTTAATTCACGAACCGGACCCGAACTGATAACACTGGTCACAATGAAACTGAATGTCTTTGACCTCCTCTTAAATACGCTATTTCAGTCGTTGATTCAGTGGACAGTGTAGGAGAACAAAACGTATTCAATGTGTATGACGGATTTGAATTTAAAAATATCTTTGATTTGAATTTAAAAATATCTTATAAATTGATTTATGTGGCCGTATTTTGAATTAGTGACAGACTGGTGTGTGTAACGACGCTTAAACTATTTCTAAAAAATATTAAAAATGCCTCGCTTAATAGGAACTTTGATCAAAATGTATCGAGACTGCTTTTTTATGTTTTAATAATAAAAGAAACTAACCACATATACCACAGTATGATGATTTAATTATTATAACGTTTAATAGGTTTGTTTAAAAATTGTTGTAAATAGTTCATATGTAAAATTTATAATCATTTTGATTTAACTCTCTCTCTTCTTTCTCTCTCTTTCTCTTCTCTCTCTCTCTCTCTCTCTCTCTCTCTCTCTCTCTCTCATTTTCTTTCTTTCCTTCTTTTCATCTTTTCATTATGAAATCTTACAATGGTGTGGATATATTTTTTTCTTAGATAAGAATAATTGACATCTAATATCTTTAGACGGTGCTCGTCGTGTTCTGGTTATCATCGCTGGAAATGGACACGGCGACACGAGTTCAAATCCTGAAAAGGTTGGTTGCATTTCAAATAGCGCTAATACCTTTGTGAAATGGACCTATCCAATTATTCTCCCTCGAGCGATAGGATCAATAATAAGGAAGACTTGGCTCTTTAATCTCAGTAGAGCAACCGATCTAGAAGAAGGAAAACGTTGAATTCAAACCTATTAAAGTCCGCTTAAAATGTACATATACGTGTGCATGTCAACTTTGGTATTTGTTACGTCTACTTTATGCTGCTTAGCTGTTTATAACGACACGGAAACATATATGGTAGAGTGGGAAGCGCGTGGTGTAATGGTTAAAGTCATGGAAAATGGGCTCGTCGCCCCAAGTTCAAATCCTGGATGCGGTAATTGCATTTCACTTAGCACTAATACCCTTGGGAAAGGTATGAATCCTGCTCTCCCTCCAGCTATGGATAAATAGTAGGGCAGACTGGGCTCTTTAACCTTGGTTAGGCAACTCTAGGAGAAGGAAAACTCTGAATTCAAACCTGTTGAACTCCGCTTAAGAAATGACCTTGTGTCACATCCCGCTCGTGCGGAGGGGTTGGTATATATATATATATATATAATATATATATATATATATATATATAGTAAAGTACCCATGGTTTATTGGCTAACGTACTCGACTACGATCTCCTAAATGAGTTCAAATTCCAGTCGTGCCATCATATTCACTTTTGGACAAATTCCCTTGAGAAAGATATGAACCACTCTCATTCCCCAGCTATGGTTTAAATAGTACCACTTCATTCTACAATGATGGCTTTGGCATTAAATAACTCACAAAGGTTGATATGCCTTTAAACAAAGAAACTAACCATTGTTTTTATTTTACTCTTTTTTACTTTCTCCAAATTATCACATCCTACATCCATGTCATTTCCTACTCGTATGGAGCGGTTGGTAAATACATATTTGATATGTAATATTCTTGTGCAAAGAAATATCTTAAGAAACAAAAAATACAAAAAATCTATATTTGAACGTACAATGAACATCATTGCCTAATTTGTCTGAACTTTTGAGATAAGGCTTGATAATTGTTATCTGTACAACGTTTCGGCCAATTATATATTATATATATATATATATATATATATATATATATATATATATATTGTCATTGTCATTGTTTCAGCTTTTACTGGAACGGTGTGCCAAAATGCAGTATTATTGGTAGAGTGCTCAATATAAAAATAGAGCTATTATATAATAAAATAAATATATAAAGGTTTTACATATCTATTTATTTGATGACAAAGGAACAGTCACGACCTTTTGGTTTCATGCATGCGTAACCGCAAACATTCTTCAGGTTACGTTGTTTCAAATGCAAGGAAAATCGAAAAAATACATATATATATTATAACTATCTCGTCCTTGTGTCAAACGTGATTAATTTTCACTCGCACCATCAAAATCCATTTATATCTGATCTGATTTTTTAAAAAGTTTTTATTACAGAACTGACTTATTAAATCCTGTTGTCTCCGCGGATTCGAGACAGTATTTCTAAAAGAGAAAGATCATGATATAGTCACCATCACCAACATACTTCTCACTTCTTTTTTTTATTAATATTTTTCTTCACGAAACTATTCATGCCTGTTATAGTGCCACCAAAATAGCAAAGAGTGTCGAAGAAGCTTTAAGTTTCATTTGCTCGTTTTATATTTCAAGACAGTCAAGACGAGAACATGTACAGATGGATTCTGCTCGTGGAGTGCAACAGAATGCTCGTGTTAAAAAAGAATTTTCAATCAAAAATGACGTAGGCGTTACGCCCGTATCTGGTGTGTTCGACTCTATTCGACATTTTCGATTTATTGTCTTTTTTCTTCCGCTCCCGTTTCTTTTCTTTTCTTTCTTTTTTTCTTTTTGTTTCTTTTTAGTCATTGTTCTCAAAGATTTTTTTGTCATGAATATGAAGATTAATTACAGTATCGTTATTCGATCATCCTTATTATTATTATTATTATTATTATTATTATTATTATTATTATTATTAGCAACAGAGAAAACACCCTCCGGGCGTCGTCAAAATTAATTTTTGAAAGACATTGCCTGCTGAGAGGGTGGAAGCTAAAAATTCAATGTCAGAGGGTTTGTATTATAAGTAAGACAAATCCTCATATTTATTAAAGGGTTAAAAAATAAAAGAAAACAATTTGAAATGAAAACTGAGCCCCGTCTCTCTCAAATAAAATGTTGCATGCATGTAATAATAAAACAATTATTTTGAATATTTTCCACATGAATTTTACACAAATTCGTAGCTATTTATTTATTTGTAAACTTTTTAGTTAACTTCTTGTTACTGTAAAAAAAAGGGACGAGAGTAAAAAACAATTTTTAAAATTGCTTACTCAAATTTTGGGTGTATGTAACATAAGAATATTGTGACGTAAGCTGTGACGTAGAGTTATAACGTATTTTTCTTACAGACAAAAATACAGACAATCGCCATTATTAATAGATTATTTCATTCCATTCGAGTTTTTCACACCTGCATTAGCCGGTGGATCACTGGAGGCTGAGCGACTGCAAGTCTCCTCAGGTCTCCAGGACTCTTCTGAGTATTCCAGCCCATCTCAATAATGCTGTAGTCTGGATGGTCTCGATCCTTCCTCTGATATCCAATTCATCCAGACTCTTTTCTAACCCCCTGGGAATTGTTCCAAGGGCCCCAATTACAATTGGTACGACATTCACCCCCATGTTCCACAGTTTTCTCAGTTCTCTGGCAAGGTCCAAGTATTTGTCAATCTTTTTGGTCTCTTTCATTTTCTCCCTCCAATCAGCCGAGATTGCAAAATCCACGTGATTACAAATCTTCCTCTTCTTGTCAATCAAAACTAGGTATGGTTTATTATTATTATTATTATTATTATTATTATTATTATTATTATTATTATTTACTCCTTTTGAGTTTTCACATCAGCATTAGCTGATGGTCTTTCACTGGAGTCTGAGTGACAGCAAGTCTACCTCAGGTCTCCAGGACTCTTCTGAGTATTCTGGCAGATTGCAGCAGAGCAGTGTTCTGAATGATTTCAATCCTTCCTCTGATTTCCAAACTTTCCAAACCCTTTTCCAATCCTTTTGGAACCGTTCCAAGTGCACCAACTACAATTGGTATCACTTTCACTTTCATATTCCATAACTTTTTCAGTTCTCTGGCAAGGTCCAGATATTTGTCCATTTTTTTCATTTTCCTTTAGCTTCACCCTGTGATTTGCTGGAACTGCAAAATCCACCAGTTGACAAGTTCTTTCTTTTTTGTTTATCAACACTAGGTCTGGTCTTCTTGCCGGGATAAAGTGATCTGTTTTGATTTCAAAGTCCCAGAGAATTTTATGTGTTTCGTTCTCAAGAACAGATTCTGGTTTATGCATATACCATTTTGTTGTATGGTCAAAATTAAATCTTTTGCATAATTCCCAGTGGATCACCTTCCCTACCCAGTCGTTTTTAATTTTGTACTCCCGTTGTGCTAGTTTGCTACATTCGCAGAGTACATGGTTTACAGTCTCATCTCTATTACCGCAAAGTCTACATTTACTATTTTGTTGGGTCTTATCAATTATTATTATTATTATTATTATTATTATTATTATTCCTTTTGAGTTTTTCACATCAATGTTAGCTGATGGTATTTCACTGGAGTCTGAGTGAAAACAAGTCTCCTCGGGTTATCCAGGACACTTCTGAGTATTCTAGCCGATTGCAGCAGTGCCGTAGTCTGAATGGTCTCAATTCTTCCTCTGATATCTAGATCCTCCAGTCTTTTTTCCCAGTTTATTGGGACCGTGCACCAACTACAATTGGTATTACTTTCACTCTCATGTTCCACAGCTTTTTCAATTCTCTGGCAAGGTCCCGGTATTTATCCATCTTTTTATTTTCATTCAGCTTCCCCCTTTAATCTGCTGGGACCACAACTTTATCTCGAAGTCCCAGAGAATTTTGTGTGTTTCATTCTGAATAACAGATTCTGGTTTATGCATATACCATTTTGTTGTATGGTCAAAGATTATAATTATTATTATTATGTATGGTCAACGTTTATTATTATTATTATTATTATTATTATTATTATTATTATTAATGATGATACGAATAATGTATATATATAATAGATACATAAACAAACAAATAAATCAGTTTTACAAAAGAGGATAATAAAATATGGCATTAATTAGAGCCCGGTAGTAGATGACACAAAATAAATTTGTTGATATGTCTACATTTACAACTAGTTAACTATATACATATATAAGTAATGAGTGCGTGAGGGATGGAGAGAGTAAGAGAAGAAATAGAGACAGACAGACAGACAGACAGACAGAGAGAGAGAGAGAGGGAAATGTGGTCTAATGTAGACCGCTAAATAAGGGATAGATGATTAGACTAAACCAAATGAAAACTAACCAGCAACACTCATGTCCGTATATTTTACGCGTGTCGAAGCTGGTGACTATCGTTTCCGTGTGACACGCGGGAAAAGGAGAGAATGATGAAAAATCAATGAGTCTAATTCTTCCCATACTGACAATTTAAGTACTATATCGTTTCTCCTTCAATCCTTCTATTTCCTTAGTCCACGTCTTCTTTTTCCGCACGTCCATTTATTTGTGATGTCATTCTATTTTCTCGATGTTCTTCGACTAAAGCGTTTACTTTCAGAATCGTAGTCATCCATTTTATCTCTCTTTCTTCACACTCTTCCGCCCAACCTCCCCCAAATTATGTTCTATCCCTCCAGGAATAATTTAAAGATTCCTCTATTTCCTGCTTAATACAGGAAAAATCATGATAAAAAAAAAAATAAAAGAAGAAATACAAACAAGAATAATAATTATTAGTTTATATATGAATATTGATAAAAGATTTACATATTATATGATTATTTGTATATCAATTTGTTATGTGAATCTATCTATCTATCTATCTATCTATCTATCTATCTCTCTCTCTCTCTCTCTCTCTATATATATATATATATATATATATATATATATATATATGAATTTAACATTTTTGAAAAAAAAAACAAATAATGTTTATAATTGCTGACAGAAATCTGTTTCGACCACTTCAATAGATCGATCATCATCAAGAGCAACACATGTGAGAAAGACGGGATGAAACAACCGTTAGAAGAAAGGGTACAAACAAAACGCTATTATTCAATGCTGAAAATTTAAAAAATGCGTGTTCTGTGTTAAAAATAAAATAAATTTTATTTAAAAAAAATCAGAAATATTATAGTTCATAGTAAAACTCAAAAGAGTTTGATGTAAAATTATATAAAAGTGTATAATGATTATCAAAATTGTTCATGATATATTCCAGCTATTAATATATATATATGAATTTAACATTTTTGCAAAAACAAATGTTGTTTATAATTGCTGACAGAAATATATGCCCTCCGGCCTTGTTCAGGTATTTCTTGTCGGAACGTTGTACAGATAACAATGAAGATGAGGACTATTGTCCGAATAATGCAGATAATACTAATCATCAAGCCTCATCTCAAACATTCAGAGAAATTGTATATCAACATTTATCAGGTAATTTTTTAATTAGGATTTCCAACCTGAAAAAAAAAATCATTCTCTTAAAACAAACGTTAACACATCTCACAATTCCGACAAGGAGAGCGTAGTGTTACACTTAGACTGAATATTTTCACTCATATTCAATGATATCAACATTTATCAGTAATTTCCTAATCAGGATTTACAACCTGAAAATAAATTTAAAAAATCAATCTCTTAGTATTATTTTTATTATTCGGATTATTATCACCATTGTTATATGTACAACGTTTCGGCCGATGTGCCCTCCGGCCTTCTTAATAATAGTCCGAATAATACAAATAATACTAATTATCAAGACTCATCTAAAAAATTCAGAGAAATTCATTCTCTCGTCTAGAAAAACTATGAATTAACTATTAAATACTCCGAGAAAAATAAAAGAAATAGAAGTTAACTTCTTTTCAGATTTATTTTTTTCGTAAGAGTTCGTTTTTTTTCGTTTGTTTCATACGTCCTTAACAATATTATATTAATATTGTCACCATCTTCATTGTTATCTGTACAACGTTTCGGCCGATGTGCCCTCCGGCCTTCTTAATAATAGTCCAAATAATACAAATAATACTAATTATCAAGCCTCATCTAAAAAAAAATTCAGAGAAACTCATTCTCTTGTTTAGAAAGACTATGAATTAACTAGCAAATACCCTGAGAAAAATAAAAGAAATAGAAGTTAACTTCTTTTCAGATTTTTTTTTTTCGTAAGAGATTGTTTTTTTTCTTTTGTTTCAAACGTCCTTAACAATATTATGCTAAACATTTGTCTAACTTTGAAATCAGTTCTCTACTTCATCAATCTGCAGGGCATATTCACCATTTCTTTTCGTTCAATCTTCATTTAGTGTCATGTATAATTTATTTACCTGATTATCAAAAGGTTAGATTTTGCTGGAGGTGTCTGCAGGAATTGGCGTAAGGGTCAAAGTTGAAGCTTAATCAAGGGTTTCAATTAGAATAATGGATAGCTTATTGATTCGACAAACTTTGGAGGAGACGACGTCGTCGTGAGGAGAACGCTTTCTTAAAATAACACTTTTTGTTGATTACGTATTCGGGCTGCTTCCTTGCTGATTTCTACGGACTTAACAAATCAAATACGCATTCAACGTTATACGAGAAGTGCTCCAAAAATAAAGCCTCTTATTGATTCCCATGGATAGTCGAAGGAGTGAAAATAACACCGATGTATAGGGCAAGATTTCAGCTATAAAATATATTGTTACACGGCTCATTCTTTGGCGCCATTATAGTATGTGACCTACCTTTTTGATTCTGATATAGTATGTGCCCTATCCGGTTTGGATGTGCCCTACCTCAGTAAGAGTATATTTATAGATATAAGTAGTAGGCAATTTATTGAAACTAATTATTTTTCACATATGTTCAATTTCAAGAAAAGCAATTCACTCATAAGCTGTATATAGCATAATTTTTAAAAATTAAAATAAAATAATTTATCCATAATTTACATGAATCAGATATCTATTTAATTATAAAATTCTGAAACAGGGTTAGGATTAGGGGTTAGGGTTAGGATTAGCGATAGCAGTTATTATTATAAGCTTATAATATGCTTTTTATGTAGGCCACATACTATAAGAGAGACATGATTTCGTAGGCCACATTCAAAATCTAGGCCACATACTTTTTATTACAGATTTTTAAAACTCATTTTTTTATTCATTTAATCTACTAACAGGAATTGCCACACCTACTCGGGGTTTATCTGGGAGTAATGGAAATAAAGGGATACTCCAGAATCTCCAGAGCTCCAAAATTGGAATATCACAACTAGATTCAGTTTCACATCCTACCCAGGACACACCAGGTGAGCTAACCCATCCTAATCGGAAACGTATTCTTGCTACAAAATCATCTTGTTATGGTAAATTCAGTAGCCACAAAGAACGAGATCAAGAGTAAACCTATTTGATTATTTAATGTTTTTTTGTATACATTTACCAAACTTCTCTGCACGAGCAAGATGTGACAAAAGGTCAATTTCATAAGCGGAAACGGTATGAATCTATACATTCTAATACCAGCTATGGGTAAATAGTAGAGTAGACTGGGCTCTTTAACCATGAATAGGTAACCAGTCTAGGGGAAGGAAAACTATGAATTCAAAACTGTTAATCTCCGCCTAAGAAATTGACCGTGCGTCGCATCCTGCTCGTGCGGAGTGGTTGGTAAATATATATATAGATAGGGCAAGCTTTCAGCTATAAAACAGTATTTTTGCGACGGTTGCCGATTTGCACCGATATATGTTAGAATATGTGAAGCCATAGTGGTAATCCTGGTGTTAGAATCCTGTTGTTGATCCAAGTCCATTCTAACATGGAGTTGTAGTATTTGTTATGGCCTATCTATTTATTGTTACATAGGAAAACTTGAAAATGTATGATTTATGGAAACAAATGATGATTATTATTATTTGTGTATGAATTATTAGTATTAGATTAGAATACTTGAAACCATATAATTATGTATAAATAATTAATATTAGATAGGAATACTTGAAAGCATATAATTGTGTATAAATTATTAGTATTATATAGGAATACTTGAAACCATATAATTGTGTTTAAATTATTAGTATTAGATAAGAATACTTGAAACCATTCACTTGTGTATACATTATTAGTATTTGATGGGAATACTTGAAGCCATAGAATTGTGTATAAATTAATAGTGTTAGGTAGGAATACTTCAAACCATATAATTGGGTATAAATTATTAATATTAGGTTAAATCGAACTTAAATCGAACTAAATTCCTCTATCGTATGTCGCTGCACCGAAAGAAAAATTACCAAGAATCAGAGAATAAACCAAATTTAATGACATTTTGTGTGTTGATATATTAATAAATAAA
>CM042158.1:14777736-14797736 GCA_023376005.1 Doryteuthis pealeii | reverse complement strand
ATTTAAATCGATGATGACGAAGAGAAAACAGGTAAAGATTTTAAAGAGGGTCCTGGCGATCATTTTCTCATTTTTGCCACAGGGGCGTCATTCAATAAATATGAGGAATTTTCTTGACAAAAGGAAGACTTTGTTTCTCAGATTTTTGTCCGTCGGTAATGTTTGGAATTATATTTCTTTCTCTTCTAATAAATCACTAATTAGGACCGAGTCTATTCTAGTAGTGACTACCCCAAGCGGATTTAACAGGTTTGAATTCAGGTCGCTCTTCTCTATACTGGTTGACCAACCAATGTTAAAGAGCCGAGTTTATCCTAACTAATTTACCCATAGCTGCAGGGAGAGTAGTTAGATTCATATCTCTCCCAAGGGTATTAGCGCTATGAGAACTGTAGCTTCGTCAGGATTTGAACTCAGGTCGACAAGTCCATTTCCTACGAATCTAACAATTACAACACGCACCTCCAACTAATTGGTTTATAGAAAGGCCGGTTTAGCTTAGTCGGTAGAGCGTTCGGTTAGGAATCACAAGGTTCCCGTTTCGATACCGGCCCTCGCCATCTCATCGTATGAGTAGCACAGGTATATGTGCGGTAAAGTGAGGAGCTGATGGTAGGTTGCGCTCCACGTCAGACGCTTAAATAATCTCGCAAGTGCAAGGGGGATAGACTCCCTCGCTTCCTGGGTAATACCGACATTAGGCCGCCCCGACGACTTTACAAGTGATAATATAAGAAGCTGCATCTGTAATCCAACCAGATGCAAGTCTAACACAATGCTACATTACCACTGGAAAATTTCATGGACGGAAATAATTTGTTCCTTTAGTCTTTTGTTGTTGTTCAGTTCGTTATGTACATTCAATGAATAACATTCAATGAATAACGTATTTTAGATGTCGAAAAATCCAGTATGGAAATAAATTCCAATTCCTATATAAAAAAAAATCGTAAAGGTTGTTGACATTTACATATTTAGATTATTCAATGAATTATTTCTATTACATTTACTTTATATTAAACCAGTTTTCTCATTAAATAAAGAATTTTAAAACAAAAGCCATTAAATTATATGGTACAAGATAATTTTAAAATCAATTTATTTTTTCACCAATTTTTTCTTCATAATTGATTATTATTATTATTATTATTATTATTATTATTACACACACACACACACACACACACACACACACATATATATATATATATATATATAATATATATAATATATATATATATATAGAGAGAGAGAGAGAGAGAGAGAGATAAGAAAAAGGCTTAAAAATCAGTCATTTCGCTAAATGACCATTCTTTAAGCCTATATCTTTACCAAATATATTGCTTTGTTCAATAATATTGAACATTGAGCTCTCAAATTGGACTTGAACAACTCTAACATCCTGCTGTTGGGAAAAAGGTCCAACTTAGAACCATCCTAATACTAACTTACCTGGTAACCCATCTACGGATATATTTATATATATATATATTAGTAAAATCGGCTTTGTACTTGTATATATATATATATATATATATATATATATATATATATATATATATATAGATAGATATAGATATAGATATAGATAGATATAGATAGATAGATAGATGAGATGATATGAACAAACACAGATGTTGTTTAACGGAATTTCTTTCTTTAACTTTACATTGCCGATATTGCAATATTTCGATTTTTTTCCAAAAAAAAAAAATCTTCTTCAGAACATATTAACAGGAAGACAATTGTGACAGTTTTATGATGTAATTGTTTTTTACCGGATTCTTTAATAGAGAAAAAAGAGAATATTTTGAATTTAAACTATTAACTCTTCAAAAGTGTGTGTCACGTTCGTATTAGGTGTAATCGCTTTTTGTAAGAAAAGAAATTAAATTTAAAACAAAAAAACCTAATCACCACGGATTTTACCAAGAAGAGAAATATTTGTAATAAGTTTTAGTAATTAATTTTTATCGAAATATAAATTATGCAAGGGAAGTAGCTTTTGGATCTTGATTGAAATAATGTGAAATGTAACATAAAATGGTTCGGAAGTGTTTGTTTAAAATTTACCCTAGCCAAACACATAATAGATACATTCCATACTTCTGATTTTAAAAGAGCGAAAATATTAACTCACATACACAATGAACACTACGTAGGATTATGGAATCTTGTGTTATTCACACACAGCAAACCATTCACCAGAGACAAGGCTTTTTAAATATATACCCACGTCTAGCGAAATTAGTTCTTAAAAATCACAAAATTCCGATTAAATAAATATTTCAAACAAACAAGTCTGAACCATTTTATGTTAACTGACATTTAAAATATAATTTTTGAAACGACTTCAGTTTGCATAATCTATGTGGTTGCATAGATTATTGTCAACTCCCTGTAGTTCTGCAGGGATGGTCTTTTCATTTCACGGGCGGTGGTGGAAAGATAAAAACCGTTGGTGACCTTTTGACACCACAGTGGGAAAACCCGCGAATCACGTAAAGTCACGTGAAAGCTGGTTAACCCTAAGTACCAGCTAGAACATCAGGCAAGAAGGTTGTCATTGCCTTAGCTGGAGCTTACTTGCAAATGTGCGCAGTGTTTAGTTAGAGAAAGAAGTTTAGTTAAGAATAAAAGTCTTAAAGAAATAACATGGTGGTGTTGGTTGATGCATGTCTTGGCAAGAAGACTGACCAAGAATAAGAAAATTGATCAAATATGAACAACCAACAGGAACCTAGGAATAGGAGTTAGCATGGCGACTAGGCATCACACTAGCTGCCAGAGAAGAAAGTAAGTTATGCATCTCATCTCTGTCTACCTGTCTATCTCTCTCCCCAACTCTCTGTTAAAGAACTGTTTATATACCGGCAATATGAGTGAGGGGTATATAACATTCACATATTTAACTGCAGTTCGTGTGTCCCTTGCCACATGAAGGAAAAATTCAACTGAATAACAGAGTTTAGTATTGTCGTGTGTTTTGTCTTTTTTGTGTTTTTCTTTTCTTTATTTTTATAGTTTTAATGCCAGAAGAAAATGTTGTGCATATTCTTCAGCAGATATCTCTATTCTAGTTTTCGAAAAGGTTAAGTTTTTAAGTAGACCAGTAGATTCTTGGTAAAGAGTCCTCCGATACCGAATTGGTAATCCTCTCAGGTAGAGAATCCAAGCTTCCTTCATCAATGGTCGTAAGTATACTGAGAAAAAAATCAGCGCTTAAGTAATATATCAGCCACGCAGTACGGCCAGCGATTGGCTAAGCATTAGACCACATGATCTCGCCTAGTCTTTAAATCTAGGCGTGGAACTAGAGCACACATTATATGAACATTTTCCAACATTTGACTTGCAATTACACCATCTAAATGTCAAAAGTGTCTATTTGAATTCTCCATTAGACTTTGACAGATACATAATTTAAATATGAAAATAGAGCGTAAAATATCTTCATAATCATATACATTTTAAAATTCTTATTCTATTTGGTAATTTATGCGGAAGTGCGTCCCGGTCTCCTGCCTCAAAAATTACTACCCGGTGATTATTAAAATAACGACCCAGCTCAGTCTATTCAAAACTATCCATCTTCATATCTATCTATCTATCTATCTATCTCAATTTTCTCATATTTATCTATATTACTTTAAATACTAAGATTTTGTTATTCATGTTTGTTTAATGTCTTGTTTTTTGTTTAAATAAACAAGAATTACGACCAAAAAGAAGCGACACCCCCCCAATACATTTACTTGTCGAAAATATCTATCTATCTATCTCCATTTGTTCGTATCTATCTATATTATTTTGTTTGTTTATCTATCTATCTATCTCAGTCTATTCAAAACTATATATCCATTTTCATATCTAAACAGGAATTACGACAAATTACGATAAATAAACAAGAATTATGACAAGCTGGGGTTGTTATTTTGATAGTCACCGGGCAGCAATTTTTGAGGCAGGAGACCGGGACGCACTTCCTCATAAATTACCTTCTATTTTTTTAGTCTCCTGAGAAAATTTTAAAAAATACAGTTACAATTTATGGACAGTTATAAATTGTGAACAAACCTGTAGCTAGAAATTTTTGAATAAAGTTCTGTTTGATCTAAAATCAGGGAGTTCATGGAAAATTACCCGACAGTTGACGGTTAATGATCTTTGACCCCTTAGAAGGCGCGCGATTAAATGCTATGAATAAGTTAAGATGCGACCCAGTTTTCGTAGGAGAGAGACGCGATTGTCGGCTCTCCCGGAATACATCCCACTCCCCGCGGCGGAATAAATATGGGCTAAGGAAATGAAACTTGATCAAGTATAACCAAGTCTAGTTGTTGTATTAATTAAACACTAAAGACAATGTTAAGCCTTGCCCAGCAAGAAAATTAGTAAGGATGAAAATCAGCAGATAGAAGTCAACGAGATAACATGGCGGCCGGGATAGAGTCAACAATCAGCCTAAACGAGGAATCAGCAAGCAGATGTGGGAGTGGTAAATTACCAGTAACGGTTATAGCTCTCTAACCCCTAGAGGCGCGAATCTCGCGCGTCAACTGATTAGTTAGATTAGAGAATCAGATACAACCTAACTTTTAAGGAGAGAGGATATGCTTCTCTCTTATCACCCCGCGCGGAAGAACAGGGGCTAGACTAAATAAAGTCTTGATCAAGAAATAAAAGTCTTGTAGTTCATTCAATTAATTACAATGACTACGGTTGGACCTTAGTTAAGAAAAAGAAGAAGCAGTTAGAAGACTGGACAAACAAGATGTCGACCAGAGAAGAAGAAGATGGGACAGCTAGACAAGATAGTAAGAAGTAACCAAGTAAGTATTTAATCTATGTATCTCTCTAATTTCTCTGTCTCTCTCTATCACAGAGAACTCTCTGAAGTAATACTCTCTCAAACCCTCGTTTATATACCCGCCGATAGGATATATAACATAATAAAGTGAAAAAATGTCTAGGACGACACCTTGTAGCAAACATAGTTTAATTCCCAGCAATATAATCGAGTTAACACAGCCTTGTAGTTGAAAGGTGACGGAAAATAGTCTGCACGCTTCGTCTGGTTGTCCTACTCCGGATAGAAGTACGTGTTGCTTTTATATGGATTCAGCCTCTTTGTTTTGTTAGAATCGCCAAAGGCTTATTAATCAATTAAGATTTGCTTAGCTGAGGAGAGCCGAGTTGATACTATTTGAACTTACACCTCTCGTATCATTGCAAACTTTCGAATATCATTTGACTCTGATTTTCATAATTTTTCCTAAATTATTGTAATGCTTCGCTATGAAATTTAAAATCATTTTCTGATTAATTTATACTGAAGCACCGTCTATAAAAAAAAAAAACTAATAACCGATTTTCTGTCATCGCTGTAGCTGGTAATTAGCTAATTACAGAATATCATTATCAATTGCTTCGATTGTTTTTTTCTTCTCAGTAATTGTCGCATAATAGTAATTTATCGTTGTAAATTCATGTATTTTTAAATAGTTTCTTCTCTCTCTCTCTCTCTCTCTCTCTCTATATATATATATATATATATATATATATATATACATAAATATATATAGAGACACATACACATACATACATACACACACACGCACACACACACACACACACACATATATATATATATATTCAGCCTTGGGTAGGTAACCAGTCTAGGAGAGGGATAACTCTGAATTCAAAATTCCTGAGGTCGGTCGTTGATTGGGTTTGTGGCAACCCTTGATGCACCAATTCTTTCCTATCGACTGTGCCAAAAAGTGTGGATGGTCCAACACAAGCCTTCACCACTATAAACAAATCACTGTGTGGGTGTTCATAGTGAGTATGAACCCTCATACGTCGAAAACCGGCGAAAGAGTCCATAATATACATATATAGTTTTAGACGCTTCAAGTCCAACAGCTTTAGATGTAAGTACATCCTGGATTTTTCAACGTTTTCTTTGAGTTATTAGCATTATTTTCCTACATGAACTATATATATATATATATATATATATATATATATATATATTATATATATATATATATATATACGAGGTGTGTCATAAAAGTATCAAGATTGAAGCTGTATTTACTAAGACAGAAAGAATAATGAATGGAACGTTGTTTTTTTTTTCAGGATACAAGGTGTGTCATAAAAGTACCGAGTTTGAAACTGTATTTACCAAGATAGAAATGAACAACGAATGGAATGGTAAGTTTTTTTTAGAATACAAAGTGTGTCAAAAAGTACAAAAAATCTTGATGCTATTTTGTATATATATAGTTAGTTTTAGTGCAAACTCAACGGGCATAAAGAAAAGCCGAACGTGTGAAAATTTGTATTATGGGAAAAGAAAAAAAAGCGAATCAGTCGAGATGATGAATATTGGAAAGTGCTCAATACGTACTTGAGGAGCACGTTTAGGGAAGCAAATCAGTGAGAGAAATTAACTACCCAGGTTTCATCGAAATGATGTTGAGAAACATTGCTAGTTAATTTTTGGATGGATTTTAATCCTCTGTAGAGGTGCAGTCGATGTATTCTAATGCCCCAGCTGACAGGGGGGAAACTTGACTTTGTATCACATTTATTTTTTTATAACTGTTATAAAGAAAAATCTTAAAAACCAAACGATTTTATTAGTCATCAGATACACAAGAAAAAACAGAAAAAAACCTAAAAGGTTATTCTAAAAAGATAGATTCAAACTTTCCTTTATTTCTATCTTTCTTTTATTCATTTACAAGAAGTATCTACCTAGCATCGATCATTTGTTTGTACACAATTATGTGGTTCAAATGTTTTTCTTTTTAATACTAATACTTTTCAAACAGATCTATTTGAGTCTTAGATGGGACCCTAATAGATACAACCACTCTGGGTCAGAATGGATCTGGGAGTAATAACAACGAAGGGGTGCCTCCCACACTCCACACAGATCCAAAACTGGAACCTCACTACCGGATGAAAATTAATGTCATAATTAGAACACCACCCTTTCTTCTTTTTTTTGTTTTGTTTGTTTAAAGTCTTACCCTTATGAAAGGTGTGCAGTTGGGGTTAATCCATCTTTTCTTTCTTCTTCCCTTTTAAATCTTCTGCCTCACTTTCTTTCTTCTCTCTGTCCCTCGAACAGTTGATCTTTTCTTTTTACCCTCGGCATCTTTTTATTTTATTTTGTTTTCTCTGTTTTCCTTTATTTCTGTAAACTTCCTTTTTTCCTCTTCAGTCAAGACAAGATTTTTATTCATCACTTCTTGTGTGTTGACACCCTGGTCACGTGTCACCGTTTAATGCCTTTCGCTGGCCGATAAGGAACTCGCTCAACGTGCGATGATCTCGCCCCTTTGAAACAGACACGACGACATTTTGAGAAAGACTGCAGCGGGTTGTGTGTAGACGGAGTGAAACTATGCTGTATTGTTTGGTTTACTTTTGAGATTTAAAAATGCTAACATTTTGTAAGTAACATTAATATGCTTTATATATATATAAGTTTAATAATGACCCTCTCTAACTCGGCAAATGAGTAGTGCAGCCTGGATCTGTGCCATAAACTTGGAGTTGATAGTAGGTGTAATGCTCCTCCTGAGATGGAAAAACATTCTCCTTGGTTTACTATTAGTGGAAAGTGGATATAATTCCTCGCAGTCCGACTTTTACCGACAATAGGCCATTGAAGCTAATTAAGTATATATATATATATATATATATATATATATATATATGTATATATGTGTGTGTGTGTGTGTGTGTGTGTGTGTGTGTGTGTGTGTGTGTAGAGGGAGTGAAACTCTGGTGTATTGTTTTGTTTACTTTTGAGATTTAAAAATGCTAAACATTTGTAAGTAAAATTTCAATGCTTTTTCTATGTAAATTTTTTGTTTTGTTAGCAGAAACATTGTTGGGAAAGCGGGTATGATGAAGAGAAGGTCGAGATATTTCCTGATATCTACAGATGATGCCGTGTACTATAGATATATTTAAAACATAGAAATACTACTTATAGCAGCAGTTAGTTACAGGCTTCGATTCCATACAAGAGGGTGCTGATAACCCATACCCTATGCACTTGTAATTTTGTACGGATAGTGATCATGCTGTACTCCCAACAACAGCTAAATAGCCCCTACCTTCGCTGCCTTAGACGTATACTGGGCATCACATGGAGGGACAGGATCACAAACACAGTAGTTCTAGAGAGAGCTCAACTCCCCAGTTTGTTTTCACTTCTGAGCCAGTGTCGTCTCGGCTGGCTGGGTCATGTCCACCGGATGGATAATGGACGAATCCCGAGGGGCGGCATCTATACATAGCTTTCATCAGTAAAAGACAGATTGGTTGCTGCGATTTAAGAATGTCTGCAAGAATGATCTAAGGTGCTTTAGCATTACCCATTTCAGCTGGGAAAATTTGGCTCAGGACAGCGATAGTTGACAGCAGGCTCTCCGTAGAGGACTATTCATGTCTGGATTTACCCTGGCGCAACTCCATCAAGCCAAGAGGTCCAGAAGAAAACGACGGCAACAAAGTACCGCCACATCAACATCTTCATGCACAGCCTTCACATGCGACATCTGTGGTCGGGCATGTTTTTCGAACATTGGACTTCACAGTCACAGAAGGCGCTGTAACTTCAGAGGCACAAGAATTATATAGTCTTCCGAGACTGCAATGCCGATATAGTTACATGAAGATATCAAACTGCACTATACATAACTTCAACCTATGCCCCTGGTCCGTGAATAAGAAATGTTAAATCATATATATATATATATATATATAAAATATTAAAATTCGAAGGCAATACAATGCGTATAAAAATAAAAACAAAAATATGTTTTTTATTTATTTTTTAGTTTTTGTTTTTAGTTTTTAGTTTTATTTTTATTTTTCATACGCATTGTATTGCCTTCGAATTTTAATATTTTATAACATACTTAACAATGCTTCAAGCAAATTACCAATTACTTTTATATATATATATATATATAATATATATATATATATATATATAGTTAATCCTTTGTTAGTATTGGAGAAATGAGAATAAAGTGCTCGATTACTTATTGCCGTAAAGACGGGCAGCCGCAATAAAATACTGCTCAGAAACCTGTGGTAGTAATCGCACTTTAAATGTATTGTACACTATAATATATATATATATATATATATATATATATATATACCAACCCCTCCGCACGAGCAAGATGCGAAACAAGGTCAATTTCTAAAGCGGAGTTTAATAGGTTTTAATTCAAATTGTCCTTCTAAACAGGTTGCCTAATCAAGGTTGAAGAGATCGGTCTGGCCTACTATTTACACGTAGTGTTTAGTTGGATTCATACCATTCCCAGGGGTATTAGAGCTAAGTGAAATGCAAACGGCTTTGTCCAAGATTTGAACTCGGGTCGACGAGTTCATTTCCTATGATTCTAACCATTATGCCACGTGCATCGATATTGTTTCATTGTATCAGTATTAATGATATATAATCAAATTATCTGAAACTGCTTACCAGAAATTATCATTTTGCTTAATCAGTGATTCTGGCTTTTATTGGTCGCTGGCTTCTTAATATATTCATCGTCATGAGAAAAACCGGACAACACTTACCTGTAAAAATACAAAAGAAAGACGAACGTAAATAACGTAAAATAGTGCGTTAATAGCTTTATCGAAACTTTGGCAATTCAAAAGTTTACATGAATTATATATCATCATCATTCCAATCATCCTCATGTATGGTTTTCAGCATAGATTCCCATGAATCTTTTTCGCCAACCGCCCCTGTATGTAATCACTCCTTACTGGTCCACCCCGCGGCATTTACTATCTCGATGATTTATTAGTGTTAATTAATAAAAGGTGTTGTAATTATTCAAAAATCTGAAAAAACGTACACACAGATATATATATATATATTCAATTTAATATATATATATATATATATATATATATATATATATATATAATATATATATATATTAATTAAATATTTATATTAATATAAGATATTGAACTTATTCAAAATTGGAAAAAATATATATGTATGGATATTTTTTCAAATTTTTGAATAATCACATTACCTCATATATATATATATATATATATATATATATATATATATATATATATATATATATATATATATATATATATATATAAGTTTAAATAATGACCCTCTCTAACTCGACAAATGAGTAGTGCAGCCTGGATCTGTGCCATAAACTTGGAGTTGATAGTAGGTGTAGTGCTCCTCCTGAGATGAAAAAACATTCTCCCTGGTTTACTATTAGTCGAAAGTGGATATAATTCCTTGCTGTCCGACTTTTACCGACAATAGGCTATTCAGGCTAATTTACTATATATATATATATATATATATATATATATATATATATATTATATATATCAGTCTGAGTTCGACCCTAGCCAAAGATAGTTGTGTCTAGCCACACTGAAGAGGCTGTGGATGATTTTTTAATATATATATATTATATATAATATATATATATATATATATATATATATATATATATATATATTGTTTGGTATATTTATAATTAAAGAGGGATTAATATCATTGATAAAGCACGTGTATTTATGTTAAACTATTGCATATATGAAATAAACGGCACTTTGGAAATGACAGTTACGAGTTTTTCAAACCAAGAAAGATGCGTAGGCGATAAACTGCCAGTTACGAAGCATCATTGACTTTATGTGTTCACTAACACCCCCCACACACACATATATATATATATAATTATATATCTAGACATATATATGTATATATACATATACACACACATACATATATATATATAATTATATATCTAGACATATATGTGTATATATACATATATATATATATATATACATATATATGTATATAGATATACATATATATATGTATATGTATACATAGATACATATATGTATATATATACATTTTTGTATATATATATATACATGTATATACATACATATATATACATGCATATATATACATGCATATATTTATACATACATATATCATTGACTTTATGTGTTCACTAACACACACACACACACACACAAACATATATAATTATATATTTAGACATATATGTATATATATACATATATATGTATATATATACATATATATGTATATAGATATACATATATATATATATATGTATATCTATACATACATTTATGTATATATATACATTTTTGTATATATATACATATATATACATATATATATACATGCATATATTTATACATACATATATATACATATATATATATATAATTATACATATATATATATATATATGTATATATATATATATATATATATATATATGCGTGTGTTGTGTGTATGTGTATTTGTGTGTACAAAGGTATGTTTTTGAAGAAAATCTGATCGTTTGCGAAAAGGAAGACAATATTGAAAATTAAATTGACATGTTTCGCTATAAGGATGCTTTTATCAGACATGAAATTCTATTTCGCTAAAACGCAATCTACACGTAACAACGAAGAGAAAACTATATATGGCAACCACTTTGATTTAATCAACGCTTCTTTAATAATAATAAAAGAAAATAAACACAATTTCTCAAGGCAACTTTGCCTAGAATATGTACTGATACATTAAGATCCTACCATCATTTTTCAACCAGTATTCTAGAGAGGATCCCCTGTCCTCACCAAATCAATACTTTAAGAATGTGGGATACTAAGGCCCAAAATTTAACTCTCTCTCTCTCTCACTCTTTCGCTCTCTCATTATATATATAGAAAGTCGTCGGGGCGGCCTAATGTCGGCATCAGCCATGCAGCGAGGGAGTCTATCCCCTTTTCACTAGCGCTAGACAAGGGAGATAATTTTAGCGTCTGAGGTGGAGCGCCACACCTACCATCATCTCCTTACTTTACCGCACAGATCCCTGTGCTACTCATACGCTGAGTTGGCGAGGGCGGGTATCGAACTAGGAACCTTGTAGTTTCTAGCCGAACGCTCTACCGACTGAGCTAACCCGGCCCTATATATATAAATACACTGAACCGATCGGATTTCAATTCCGGCTGTAGGTAGCTTCCAAATGTCTAGCCACACTGAAGAGAATTGATTGGTCGGTACACGTGTCTATGGATGACTCTCTCTCTCTCTCTCTCTCTATATATATATATATATATATATATATATATATACTGAAAAGATGAATAGATAATGGAAAGAAAATGTTGAATGGATAAAAATAATTTAATGAATTACCAACACGTGTTTCGGCCAGGAGTTTGTTCATTAGTATGGCAAGCGGTCTAGGATAAGTAAAAGTTAGCATTCAAACTAAAGTGACTCTCTTCTCGTTAGTCAAAACTACTTTGACAGTTAGCCCTCCCACTACTACTTAACAATATAAACAATGGGTTCAGTAACATAGTGGTCACCCTATTAAGTATCGAACAGGCTCATTGTTGCTTAACTTCGATGATCAACCGGAAATGAAGACTTGACCGTAATAAGTTGAGTAGGTAGTTTCTCCAGTTATAATATATATATATATATAATGGACATTGTGTGTTTTTCTGTCTGTAACCGAAACTATATTACTATACAAGTCACAATTCCCTTTAGTTATTTACATCACATTCTCCATGATTTTTATTTTAATTTAAACTTCAATTATTAATAAAATTGTTATACATCATTAAGACTGTTGACCATATCTACATGGTATTTACCGCGTACCCCACTTGTACGGGTCAGGCACAAAGTCCCTATTAACGTGGGACCACCCACAAGCCGAAGCTCATGGAGTGGCAGGTGAAAAATTGCGTCGATCCCGTCGCATTCCCCTCAAGGGGGGCGCCTCAGGCACTGGGCAATAAACCCAGCCCTGCCCCTTTAAATCGAGGGGCAGGTGTTGCCTGGGGGATGGCCCCCTGGGATCGACGCTGTTAATTATATCAATGTCCAGAGGCCGAGCCACTGTTGACCATATCTACATACTAATAACATGCAATTGTATTTATATATACAACAAAATAGCGGTTTACAGTGTAAATGGGAAGGCTAATTTACATATTGATATTAAAAATGTAATTTTAATAAATATATGCTTAGTATTATTGATTTCTAACTGTTTGGCTTTATTTTAATGATTATAAGCAAAAATCTCTTCAATGAATCTTAAATGAAATGCATTAACAAGAAAAGATAACTGTACTTTTATTCTTTACTTCCTATTTTAACTAAATACTTAAATTAGAAAAAATAACAATGAAAGACGCGAGTGATGGAAGCGTAAATTTCAGTTGTTCTACTTTTATTATATTTTATATTTTAATTATATCCCCCTCTGTTTCAAATCTTTTTATCTGCATTCTTATTTAGTTTCATTAGCGTTTCTAATTTAATACGATAGTTCATTACATTAAAACTTAAATACTTGCACCCGGAGGGTGCATATATTTGCTAGTATATATAAATATAATCAATAAGTCTGATTTAGTTTTGTTCTGCTGAGATGAATCTACATAATGGCGATTTAAAATTTGTTCAGTAAAACCAACAAAAAAAAGAAAGAAAGATTTATAATCTGAAGTACGACATTCTAAACGAAGGGGGTTTCACAAAAATAGAAACCTGTCCGTAACTGCTGAAATTCGACCTTTAAGTTAGTAAGTAAATAAATAAATAAGCCAATGAATATATGTAAAAAAATAAACTTTCTTCCTGTTAAATTTGGCTTCACCGAGATCCATTTCGAATAGCGACGAGGCCAAATAGAAACCATTGATCAAAGGTCAATAATCACGAACGTCAAGTATCGATCTCTGTTCCTTCCTAAACAGGATCAAAATAGATATAAAATGAGACACGGACTAAATTGGAAATTGACTCTATTGAAAGTGAAATCAGAATTTAGTTGGATCATTACAGCAATGGACGAAGGCAGTCTAATAGCGCCCGAAATATTACGCCAACTAAGAAAAAACCATTTCTTACAAAGAAATTAAGAAGAAAATTTAAATAAGAAAAAAAGCAAATGTAAATGAGTTTGTTATAAAAAAAAATTGTCAACCTGCAATTTTTACTTAAAGTATTCGAATATACAAGGGGTTCTCAAAAGCGATTTTTACTTAATGAATTCGAATATATAAGATGCTCTGAAAAGCGATTTTGTTTAAAGTATTCGAATATATAAGGTGTTCTCAAAAGCGATTTTTAATTACAGAATTTGAATATATAAGATGCTCTGAAAAGCGATTTTTACTTAATGAATTCGAATATATAAGATGCTCTGAAAAGCAATTTTGCTTAAAGTATTCGAATATATAAGGGGTTCTCAAAAGTGATTTTTAATTACAGAATTCGAATATATCAGATGCTCTGAAAAGCGATTTTTACTTAAAGTATTCGAATATATAAGATGGTCTGAAAAGCAATTTTGCTTAAAGTATTCGAATATATAAGATGGTCTGAAAAGCGATTTTGCTTAAAGTATTCGAATATACAAGGGGTTCTCAAAAGTGATTTTTACTTAACGTATTCGAATATATAAAATTCTCTGAAAAGCAATTTTGCTTAAAGTATTCGAATATACAAGGGGTTCTCAAAAGCGATTTTTACTTAATGAATTCGAATATATAAGATGCTCTGAAAAGCAATTTTGCTTAAAGTATTCGAATATATAAGATGCTCTTAAAAGCGATTTTTACTTAAAGTATTCGAATATATAAGATGGTCTGAAAAGCAATTTTGCTTAAAGTATTCGAATATACAAGGGGTTCTCAAAAGTGATTTTTACTTAACGTATTCGAATATATAAAATTCCCTGAAAAGCAATTTTGTTTAAAGTATTCGAATATATAAGATGCTCTGAAAAGCGATTTTTACTTAAAGTATTCGAATATATAAGATGGTCTGAAAAGCAATTTTGCTTAAAGTATTCGAATATACAAGGGGTTCTCAAAAGTGATTTTTACTTAACGTATTCGAATATATAAGATGGTCTGAAAAGCGATTTTGCTTAAAGTATTCGAATATACAAGGGGTTCTCAAAAGTGATTTTTACTTAACGTATTCGAATATATCAGATGCTCTGAAAAGCAATTTTGCTTAAAGTATTCGAATATACAAGGGGTTCTCAAAAGTGATTTTTACTTAACGTATTCGAATATATCAGATGCTCTGAAAGCAATTTTGCTTAAAGTATTCGAATATACAAGGGGTTCTCAAAAGTGATTTTTACTTAACGTATTCGAATATATCAGATGCTCTGAAAAGCGATTTTGCTTAAAGTATTCGAATATACAAGGGGTTCTCAAAAAGTGATTTTTACTTAACGTATTCGAATATATAAGATGCTCTGAAAAGCGATTTTACTTAAAGTATTCGAATATATAAGATGGTCTGAAAAGCAATTTTGCTTAAGTGTTCGAATATACAAGGGGTTCTCAAAAGTGATTTTTACTTAACGTATTCGAATTATAAAATTCTCTGAAAAGCAATTTTGCTTAAAGTATTCGAATATACAAGGGTTCTCAAAAGCGATTTTTTACTTAATGAATTCGAATATATAAGATGCTCTGAAAAGCAATTTTGCTTAAAGTATTCGAATATATAAATGCTCTGAAAAGCGATTTTTACTTAAAGTATTCGAATATATAAGATGGTCTGAAAAGCAATTTTGCTTAAAGTATTCGAATATACAAGGGGTTCTCAAAAGTGATTTTTACTTAACGTATTCGAATATATAAGATGCTCTGAAAAGCGATTTTTACTTAAAGTATTCGAATATATAAGATGGTCTGAAAAGCAATTTTGCTTAAAGTGTTCGAATATACAAGGGGTTCTCAAAAGTGATTTTTACTTAACGTATTCGAATATATAAAATTCCCTGAAAAGCAATTTTGCTTAAAGTATTCGAATATACAAGGGGTTCTCAAAAGTGATTTTTACTTAACGTATTCGAATATATAAAATTCTCTGAAAAGCAATTTTGCTTAAAGTATTCGAATATACAAGGGGTTCTCAAAAGTGATTTTTACTTAACGTATTCGAATATATAAGATGGTCTGAAAAGCGATTTTTGCTTAAAGTATTCGAATATACAAGGTGTTCTCAAAAGTGATTTTTACTTAACGTATTCGAATATATCAGAATGCTCTGAAAAGCAATTTTGCTTAAAGTATTCGAATATACAAGGGGTTCTCAAAAAGTGATTTTACTTAACGTATTCGAATATATCAGATGCTCTGAAAAGCGATTTTGCTTAAAGTATTCGAATATACAAGGGGTTCTCAAAAGTGATTTTTACTTAACGTATTCGAATATATAAGATGCTCTGAAAAGCGATTTTTACTTAAAGTATTCGAATATATAAGATGGTCTGAAAAGCAATTTTGCTTAAAGTATTCGAATATACAAGGGGTTCTCAAAAGTGATTTTTACTTAACGTATTCGAATATATAAAATTCTCTGAAAAGCAATTTTGCTTAAAGTATTCGAATATACAAGGGGTTCTCAAAAGCGATTTTTACTTAATGAATTCGAATATATAAGATGCTCTGAAAAGCAATTTTGCTTAAAGTATTCGAATATATAAGATGCTCTGAAAAGCGATTTTTACTTAAAGTATTCGAATATATAAGATGGTCTGAAAAGCAATTTTGCTTAAAGTATTCGAATATACAAGGGGTTCTCAAAAGTGATTTTTACTTAACGTATTCGAATATATAAGATGCTCTGAAAAGCGATTTTGCTTAAAGTATTCGAATATACAAGGGGTTCTCAAAAGTGATTTTTACTTAACGTATTCGAATATATAAAATTCCCTGAAAAGCAATTTTGCTTAAAGTATTCGAATATACAAGGGGTTCTCAAAAGCGATTTTTACTTAATGAATTCGAATATATAAGATGCTCTGAAAAGCGATTTTTACTTAAAGTATTCGAATATATAAGATGCTCTGAAAAGCGATTTTTACTTAAAGTATTCGAATATATAGATGGTTGAAAAGCAATTTTGCTTAAAGTATTCGAATATATAAGATGGTCTGAAAAGCAATTTTGCTTAAAGTATTCGAATATATAAGATGGTCTGAAAAGCAATTTTGCTTAAAGTATTCGAATATACAAGGGGTTCTCAAAAGTGATTTTTACTTAACGTATTCGAATATATAAGATGCTCTTAAGAGCGATTTTTACTTAGTATTCGAATATATATATATATATATATTTATCAACCCCTCCATACCAGCAGGATGTGACGCAGGGAAAATTTATTGAGCCGAGTTTAACAGGTTTGAATGCAGAGTTTCCCTTCTCTTAGACTGGTTAACTAGCCAAGGTTAAAGAGTCCAGTCTGCCCAACTATCTACCCATAGCTAGAGGGAGAGTAGTGGGATTCATACCTTTCCCAAGGGCATTAGCACTATGTGAAATGCAAAAAGCCTCGTCCCGGATTTGAACTCGGGTTGACTAGTTCCTTTTCTACGACTCTAAACATTATAACACGCACCTCCGTATTCGAACATAAAAGATGTTCTCAAAAGTATCACGAAGTAATACGTGGTGTAATTATTATTGTCGAAGTAAAATAGATACGGCGAAGCGTACAATATATATATTTACCAGCCCTCCGTACGAGTAGGATGTGACACGAGGTTTCTTAAGAATTCAGAGTTTTCCTTCTCCTAGATCGGTTGCCTAACTAAAGAGCCCAGTCTCCCCTACTATTTATCCATAGCTGGGGGAGAGTAGGATTCATACCTTACTTAAGGGTATTAGCGCTAAGTAAAATGCAATTACCACATCCAGGATTTGAACTAGGGGTGACGAATCCATTTTCCATAGTTTTAACCATTACACCACACGCTTCCATACAAACGTAAATATAATAAGTCAACGGAAGGAGCTATACAACAAGATGAAGCTATCATTACCACTTTCAAGAGTTCACTTGCACCAGTCAGGTGACAGTTTAATATGTGCTAGGCGTTCTGCCACTAGCTGTATATTTATTAAAGAAGATATGTTTAACTCTTAGCCTACGTTAAACCGCCCTCAGCGGATCTCCCACCACTGTGATCCTATCGTAAACTGCTGGCAGCTGCTCTTGCTCATGTTACTTGTTTACACTGAAAAACCATTACGTGACAACCCCGCCATCTTTAGTTTTGTCTGTGAACCGACCCTGAGACTGGTGCTTGATCCTTAATCTAATAGGGAACCAGTTGAATGGAATAATACAGGTAAAAGAGATACCAACAGGTAAAAATATACCAAAAGTTGTTACTGTCGTGGTAGAAATTTGTTAGGCAAAGAGTTATATATCTATTAATAATTGAGATTCACTTCCGGTTTTTGTCTGTAACAAAAATTACTTCACTGCTTATGTCACATTACCCAAAATCGTCATAACAGAATAAATACACTCAAAATTTGAACATGCAACATTAGACAGTCCTCATTGTTTTTTAAAACAAGTTTTGAAAAATACATGACTGGTATTATATATCTATATATAGTTTGTTTTATTCTAATACATATTTAAATTTTACGTTTCAAATTCAAATGCTAAGGCGCAGTTCTTCATGAATGTAATGGCTGTTGTTACCAAGACTAGTTACAAAATATTTCGTATAGTCAGTCCCTTGTTGTTAATGTCTTTCGTCGGACGAGTCAAACTACTTGCAGAAAATTATTGTTACTCACAACACCTTGTTTATTGAAACGGGTTACTAGTTTAAGAATTAGACGTTTGAACTTGAACTACGTAGAACGTTATCTCGACTTTCCAATGACGATATCATCTCGTCTTATAATTCAATTTAACATTACTGAATTAACAATTCATTACTGAGATCTTGTACACTGATTTCGCTCGGAATTTCTATTCTCGTTCGCATTCGGTGTAATGGCGTGTCAATTTGTCAATTAATTCAAACCTTACATCATTGAATTAACACTTCGTTGCTGGAAAGTTGCAAATACAACAAAAAGGAGACACAAAGAGGCTGTATGTTGATCTAGCGTTCCCGCGATGTGAAGAAAACCCAATCAAATCTGGTGTATTTGTAAATAGTGCTGGGGACATCTGGGGTTCAATGCTTTAAAGTGTGGTTATAAATAATAACTAATAATATCCGTTTTGATTGTATAATTTTTAACTAGAAATGATAAAACCGTGATATCTTGAGTTTAAAAGAAAATTAATTATTTTTTATCTTAAAAAAATGTTAGAGATGTGTACTGAAGAGATATTAGCGACGATAACATTAGAAATATTATTTTTTACATTAGATAATGAATCTAATATAATTATTGTGATCAACTGGTGATATTTATCTTTGTGTATTTTTAAAAACAATTTCATATGAAATAGATAGATAGATATGAACAGACTGAAATAAATAGAAAGGTAGATAGATAGATATAAACAGGCTGAAATAGATGGATAGATAGATAGATATAAAAAAGTAAGATAGATAGATAAATAGATAGATAAATAGATAGAAAGATAGTTATGAGTAGACTTAAATTTAATTCTTAATTCAAAATTTGAATAGTTATGAATAGACTTAAATTTAATTCTTAATTCAAAATTCAACTCTTAAGTATGTATATATATGTACACATATACACACTGAATACAACCATATACATACGCACACACGCACACACAAAAAGTAAACATAGGCACATATACGTAGGCACACACATACACACAACCAAAAAGTATAAATTTAAGTAGAAAAACATAGAATGTCTTCAGAACAAAAAAACAAATTACAAACTCACACACCTGATATATCAAATGAACATCTGATGAAATTTATCAAGAAACCCAAATAAAAAAGTAATAAAAAAAGTTATGAAAAAAGTTATAAAAATTCAGCTAATGACTTTATTAGTAAACCACCCAAAAAACAAAAACACCTGTTCAAAAGACTAATGTTA
Organism: Doryteuthis pealeii; assembly: GCA_023376005.1. Lineage (NCBI taxonomy): Eukaryota > Metazoa > Mollusca > Cephalopoda > Myopsida > Loliginidae > Doryteuthis > Doryteuthis pealeii. The sequence goes on along the minus strand of CM042158.1, from coordinate 14,777,759 downwards.
AAAATGAAATTCCATTCCACTCC
>CM042158.1:14742736-14772736 GCA_023376005.1 Doryteuthis pealeii | reverse complement strand
TGTATAAATATGATGGAGAATTAATAATTGGGAATTTTAGTTTGATGTAGTAAACAAAAATTCATTTGGTTACAATTGTTAGACCAGAAATTTCGGTGATAATCAATATTCGTAAATAAATACAGTAATAGGCTTTCTGTAAGCAGAGCATAAACAAGCACAAGTACTTCGGGTCTCAGTATAGATTGAACACCAAAAAGCTGCATTATAGTAATTGAAAAAGTAAAAAAAGTATAACCCAATCTTGGATACGGTCTCAGTAATTGGTACTCAGCTGCTTTTAAAACTTTTAAACAAAATGCTTTATCATATAAACTTCCTTTATATAATAATACATCATGGTCTTTTTAGTGTATTCTTCGAGTAGCATCGACGCTTTCCTCAATACTGGTGAGGCAGCTTCCTTCTTTTTTTTCTTGAAACATATAGTCTTTTCATGTCTGCTCTCAGGTATAATGTATTCTGCATCGCCATCAATTTCCTCATCCGTTGGTCCACCCGTCGGAGTTCCTTAATTATCCATTTGAGGAAGGGTCCAGAAAAGAGTCTCTATGAATTGGAAATCAGAGGAGGAATCGAGATCATCCAACAACAGCATATTAAGATCGGCTAGATTACTCAGAGTCCAGGAGACCTGAGGATTCTAGTTGTCCACACCAGTTAAGAACCAGTATTGGTAAGTCAAACTATATCATGTCTTTGCAGCGGAAGGCTTGACGGCTGTCTTCATTTCACATAGCACACATACTCTTGAGACATTATAAATTCAGCTATTCTCCCTCTAGCTATGGATACTTTGCAAGACAAACTGGGGTCTTTAAATTTAGTATAACAACCGCTCTAGGAGAAGGAAAACTATGAATTCAAACCAGTTAAAAATTTCGCTTAAAATTGATCTTGTATCACATTCTACTCGAGTGGAGTCATTAGTAAATACATACATATATTATGTATTCATGGAGGTGCGGGGTCTAATGGTTAGAGTCTTAGGAAATGGACTCATCGACCGGAGTTCAATTCCTAATGGAAGCTGTTTGCATTTCACATGGCGCTAATAAACTTGGGAAATGTATGAATCCAATTCTCCATCCAGCTATGGGTAAATCGCAGGGCAGACTGGGCTCTTTAACAATGGCTAGGCAATCAGTCTAGGAGAAGGAAAACTCTGAATTCAAACCTGTTAATCTCCGCTTAAGCAATTGACATTGTGCCGCATCCTACTCGTGCGCAGGGGTTGGTATATATATATATATATATATATATATATATATAATACATACACACACACACACACACACACACATATATATATATATATATATATGTATGTATATATATATATATATATTGAAGAAATGGCTACAACAGAAACCAATACATTTGCTCTACTTTGTATTGAGCACTTTGTATTTGTTTTATCACGGACTTAACTCCTGGATCCTGTGCACCTCCAACGATCGTGCCCATATTCACCGGTAAGCCACCCTTTATAATATATATATATATATATATATATATATATGCTGTTAAAATTAAAATATTTTATATCATATTCATTGCTAATATGAACAATATTTCGATTTATAAAATCATCTTCAGAGATTGTTTTTATTCCGGACTCATCGAGAGAGGAGCTGATAATAATTTGATGAGTCCGGATTAAAAACAAGCTCTGAAGAGGATTTTTATAAATCGAAATATTGATCAATATTAGCTATGAATATGATATAAAATATTTCCATTTAAACAGCATTGAGTGTTTTCATATCCTTTTATCTATGTATGTATGTATGTATGTATGTATGTATGTATCTCTCCTCTCTCTCTCTCTCTCTCTCTCTCTATATATATATATATATATATATATATATATATTATGTATCTGTTCAGACTGAGCTTTGCTTTCCAAATCAAACTAATCCATTCTAAATACCAAGCCTTCAATATTTTATCAAACTTAGTGAGTTTTGGGGTTAGTCTTTTTTAGTTAGATATTATTTCTATCAATTTTTTTTTCTATTTTAAACGGTACTTGTCTATTGTTTGGGGGGTTTTTTTTTCAAAAACATTGTGGGTTTTATTTAAAACGATACTCTTGTATAAGTTGGGGATTAATTCCATAAATGTAGATGTATTAAGGGAATTCTTTCTTTATCAGAGTTTTATTATGTCATGCAATATTTAATCGAAGTCCAAAGGCAATTCCATTGCATAGGCATACATACGCATATAGAAACTATTTTACCTTCCCTGAGGATCTTTTTAAAATTTTTTGCTTTTTTTTTCATAATACTAAGATGTTTTTTTTAGATACTTGTTTAGTAATTAAAAAAAAATTTAAAGAAAACTTTTTGGGGAAACTAGTCAAACTTCCTTTTTATGTAGTAAATTCTGAGTGCCAAAGTGCGTCTCAGGCCTTTCACCTTCTCTGTAAGGAGATCCTTGCTTGGATTCCGCCTTTTCATAGGAGAGGCATGGCCAGAGTCGTATTTGATATGATCTTCCGTTGTACTGCTTAATATAAAGCCTCAAACTTCGACATATGTTTATTTGCTGCTGAGATATTCCCTGACCACTAGCCAGTAGCTGATCAACGCTAGCTGGGCCACCCAGGTGAAGGTGTATGATGTTGAAAGACCCAAAACGCCTTAGGATATTGTTAATTACACCACTGACGATCTTGTCAGCGGTACCTTAGGGTGTATTCCTTGAATAAAAACAACCCAAGAATGAAATCAATCAATCCACTTCAACAAAGATCTTGTGGCGCATCCCAACAATTTTGGAGAGTTTGAATAAATATAAATATAAGATGGACATACAAAAGTTGAAACATGAAAAGGCACACTATTTGGACTATCGTTTTGGCTAGTTTTCTTGAACTTTGATCTAGATATACTTTTCCTATCCCTAATTTCATTTACAGTGTGTCATACTAAACGCGATTGTGTTATCTTCTACCGAATGTCTGATTTAATTTATTTATTCTTGGAGGGATTCTATTTGCTCATTTTTTTAATGTTTTAGTTAGTCCTCCCTGTGTTTTCTTAAGATTTGTTATATTGGTGTTAGTTGGTTTTGTTTTATTGTATTGGGATGATTTTTTATATCTGTTGTAGGTGACTCACCTATGACACGAACGTGGACTTACCCAAAGCGTATATATTTAACAGATTAAAGCTATTCAGAGGAGAAGTACCAGATACGGTTCTTCGTGTAATCTGTAACAAGAAAACCCTTTCATTGTACGTTGATATATATTGCTGAATACTATCTGTTCCCTACATTTTATACCCGTGTTGAGTTATTATTTATTGACCCTTAAAAAGGTCATAACAATGTCGTTTCTCTTTTCTCTGTCTCCTAGAGGACAGTGTGTTTGGCGCTTAGTTTGGTCAGCACAGACTCAGCTGCTGATTCTAGGTTGGCACTGACAACATTTTCGTATTCCTCATTTTGGAGTGTGCCTTGCAGATCTCTTTTAGAGCAGCGGTCCCTAACATTTTTTTTGTGCCACGGATCGGTTTCATCTAAGACAATATTTTCACGGACCGGCCTTCATATGCTCCGGCCTACATTTGCTCTATAATCGTTAATGACGTAATCTAATAATAAATCATCCGCAGTGGTCTTATGTCAAATGTAAACATCAACAGACAATAAAAAACCTTTTATTCATGAATTAATAATCAACAACATCTCTGTAAACTAAAATGTTTATTTTAAAACAAAAATCCTTTCTAATAAGAAATAATTATAATAAAAAACTCGATTCAAGGGATAATACTGATCATTTCTATATAAAAGAGTGAACAAGTGAATCAAATAATAATAATGAGGCACAGAAGTCACTTTTTAAAAATTCAACATTTAGACTGATAATCAATAAAATTAAAATAAATTCAAACGTTCTGTGCGGCCCGGTACCTAATGGCCCGCGGCCCGGTACCTGGTCGCGACCCGATGGTTGGGACCGTTGTTCTAGAGGATATTCTATATAATGTCAAAGACAGCATTTCTTAGGTTGTAAACAAATTACAATTCCCCAGTCTAAACCAGCCCTCAGTAAACAGTGTTCTACGTTCATTTTAAGCACTCTGATTGAAACAGATTTAGTGATTGTTGGAGCAATGTGATTGGACAGTGATTAATTCCTGGATGAATCACAATATTTCTATACAGAATTATTTAAAATCCAAGCCACCTGCAGAGCCTTGGCCAAAGAATTCGCTAGTATAGATTTTCCATAAAGTCTCTTTTAACATGGGGAGCCACTCACAAACCGAAGCTCATGCAAAGGGCCCGTGCAAGAAATGCGTAGTAACGTCGACATGTACCGTGAAGGGTGTCCCAGGCATCGAGCAATAAACGCCGTTTAGTCGAGGGCGCAGGTGCTGCCTAGGGGACGGCTCACTTGGACCAAGTGATTTTGCTTACATCACTTACCCACCGTGTGGCAAGTAAGTGTACCAAATACGTGGAAAAGTAATTAAAACACATAATAAAATACCTAAAAGAAAATATTTACACTATTTTACGAATATAAATGTTCATAAATTAAAATTGACTTAAATGTACAACGATTATCAAAAATAGAAATAGGAATAAGAAAAAAGAGTAAGAAAAGAGAAAACTGTAAGAAACAAGGAAAAAAAGAAAGAAAAGAATTTAAGACAAGAAAAAGAAAGAAAAAAGAAAAAAGGGAAAAAAGAAAATAATTTAAGAAGAGAGAGAGAGAGAGAGAGAGAGAGAGAGAGAGAGAGAGAGAGAGAGAGAGAGAGAGAGATGGAAACGCTAGTGTTAGGGAAAAAAGAAATGAAATTATTCCGTAAGAAAAAAAGTTGAATATATTTTTTAAAAAGTAAAAGCAAATAGAAAGAGATAGATATATAGATGGATAGATAGAGAGAGAGAAAGAGAGAGAGAGATAAAGTGAGAGTGAGAGAGAGAGAAGAGAGAGAGAGAGAGAGAGAGAGAGAGAGAGAGAGAGAGAGAGAGAAAAGAAAAACAGTAGTAAGAAAAAAAGAATTTTAAGACAAAAGAAGAAATAAAAAAGGGAAAAAGACAAAGAGAACAGTAATAAAGAAAAAAAAGAAAAGAAAAATGGAAGAAAGAAAAGAAAAATGGAAGAAAGAAAATTATATGTGGAAAAAAAGAAGAAGAAATAAGAACAGGAAACAGTGAGAGAAAATGAAAACAATAAGAAAGAAGGAAAGGTTTTTATACTTAAAGAAGCAGTAGTAATCCAACGTACAGTGTTATTAGAAAAGTGCTCAATATCTGTGATAGAGCTTTAATAGATAAATAAATAAATACCTATTTTAGTTTATATCTATTTACACGGGAACGTTTTTTTTAAGCAGAGCAATCATCAGACAGCAATTAAAATATTAAATTCTCTTCCTCGTCCACTGCAAACATTTTTAATCATATATTTCTTTAAAAGTTGATACTCTTTCAAATATTTTCACGGTAGACTATCTCATTCGTGTGATATCTATCTATCTATCTATCTATCTCATTCTGTTCTTTATGTAGGCATGTATGGATGGATGAATCTATATATCTATTTTATCTATCCATCTGATTGTCCTTTATCTATCTATCTATCTATCTATCTATCTATCTATCTATCTATCTATCTATCTATATATATATATATATATATATATATATATATATATAATATATATAGTCATTTTGACTTTCCTCTCCGACCAAACAACTACGGGAGCGAATGAGCTCTGATGATGATTTTTGTAAAATCGAAATATTGATCAGTATCAGCTATGATTATATTATAAATTGTTTTCTTCTTTAACAGCATTGTGTGATGTTTTCATTCCACCTTTCTTACTCATATAATATATATATATATATATATATATTATATATATAATATATATATATATATATATATATATATACAAGTTAAGATTAAGGAAATGAATCCGGCGGTATAGTATAGATAAAAGGATAAGAAACACACAATTCTGTTAAGATGAAAATATTTTATATCCTATTCATAGATAATATTGAACATTATTTCAATTTATAAAAATCATCATCAGACTTTTTTTTTACTCCGGATTCATCGAGAGAGAAGCTTCTCTCTCGATGAGTCCGGAGTAAAAACAATCTCAGATGATGATTTTTATAAATTGAAATATTGTTCAATATTATCTATGAATAGGATATAAAATATTTTCATTTTTACATCTTGACAGCATTGTGTGTTTTCATATCCTTTATATATATATATATATATATATATATATATATATATATATATATATATATATAATATAAAGGATATGAAAACACACAATGTATATATATATATATATATATATATATATATATATATATATATATATATATATATATATTCATTATTATTTGATATTCTTTCTGGCTATTCCACTGCGCGTTGATTTTAGTGATAAGCATATTCTTGACACACAAATGCAAAGAAACCTTTTGAAATTGAATGTACAAAATAATCTATTCTTCTTCTTCTATTATATATAAAAGAATACGTTCAATTTATTTTAGAATTAGGTTCCAACAAATCTGGGAAAAATCATTTTATATCCGAATGTTTCCCTGGCGCGCCACAAAGATTAATTTTAAAAATAACTTAACACAAAAATAAATAAGATGGTTGAAGAATATCCCGGCTAGATTTCTAAAAGTTGAGCAGAAAATAATACAAAGAAACTAAGAAAGAAAGAAAGAGGGAAAGTCGGGGAGAGAAAAGAAAAGACGAAAACAATGAGAGAGAGGAGAGAAAGAGAGAGAGAGAGAGAGAGAGAGAGAGAGAGAGAGAGAGAGAGAGAGAGAGAGAGAGTAAGGAATCAAAGTTTGAAAAATAAGGATTTGTCCAGAGAATAAAAGGAAGAAGAAAAAAAAGAAAAAAAGCAAAGAAGTAAAAAGCAGATGAAGAAGAGAAAAAGAATGAGAATGAAGAAAAAGAATAGAATGAGAATGAAGAAAAAAGAAGGAGAATGAAAAAGAAAAAGAAGAAGAGAATGAAGAAAAAGAAGGGGAATGAAGTAAAAGAAGGAGAATGAAGAAAAAGAAGGGAATGAAGTAAAAGAAGGAGAATGAAGAAAAAGAAGGAGAATGAAGAAAAAGAAGAGAATGAAGAAAAAAGAATGAGAATGAAGAAAAGGGGAATGAAGTAAAAGAAGGAGAATGAAGTAAAAGAAGGAGAATGAAGTAAAAGAAGGAGAATGAAGAAAAAGAAGGGGAATGAAGTAAAAGAAGGAGAATGAAGAAAAAGAAGGGGAATGAAGAAAAAGAAGGGGAATGAAGAAAAAGAAGGGGAATGAAGTAAAAGAAGGAGAATGAAGAAAAAGAAGGATTATATCGTCAACAGAGAAAAGAAAAGAAATTTGAGAAAATTTAATCAGATGAAAACGGGTGAAGGGAATTTAGGTCGGGGTAAAAATATGTCGAGATTTGGAAAATAGGGAAATCGACTCGTCGTCCCTACTTCAAATCCTAGTCGAGGCTGTTGCCATTTTATATAGCACTAATACCCTTGGGTAAGGTATGCATCCATGAACTATCCCTCAAGATATGAGTAAATAGGTCAGACTGGGCTCTTTAACCATGGCTAGGTAAGCAGTTAGGAAAACTCAGAATTCGAACCTGTTAAACTCCGCTTAAGAAATTGACCTTGTGTCACATCCTTCTCGTGAGGATGGGTTGGTAAACACGCATACTACATTTTATATACATATATATATACATTATATATATACACATTATATATATATATATATATATATATATATATATATATATGTATATGTATATATATATATATATATATATATTATAATAATAGATAGATAGATAGATAGAGAAAGAGAAGGAGAGAGAATGAAATATTAAAAACAAAACCTTATTTTCCTGAATTTTGGTTGTTGCTTTCAGATATTGCGAGATACTCTATTAAAAGTAAAGGCAAAAACATTTAAATCTTTGATGTCTATTTTCCCCCGATATTACGCTTAATAAATAAAGAAAAGCCGAGAATTTATGAAGACGACGATTCTTAAAGAGATAAAAAAAAATAAACAGCTTTACTTATAACGCTTAACACGAAGAACAAATACATAATAAAATATGAATAATAAATAAACAAAAACAACGAAGTCTAGAAATGTAGGCACAAAGAGAATCACATAGATTTCACCAACAAATACAGTTAATCATAAACGAAAGGAGGCAACAAAAAGACTAACAAGACAAAGGAAGGAATCCTAATTCTAAAAAGAAATAAAAAAGATTGGCTTAAGAATGAAACTAGGGTTCAAGAAATAAAAGGAAAGGAAAGTGGTTGGTTGTTTTGTGTCATATTAACCCTCTTTCGTATCATTTAATGCCGAATCAGGATATTTTGTTAAACAAAAGATCCAGGTTGCTTACAGTACTTGTAGTTGCTTAAGTGGTCACCCAATCAAATACTGAACAGCTTAGTCGCTGCTTAACAGTGGCCATCTAGCTGGAAATGATACTTTCAGCGTGATTTAACCGTAATAAAGAAGGCAAAAATCAGATGAGGAAATAAAATAAGAAAAATCTATGATCAAGAAAACAAATATTTGCCCAGAGGTAGGATTTGACAGAAATTCACAAGTATAGAGCATCCAAAAAAGATCGAGTCCCCTTTTCAGTTTTATTTTACGGCATATCAACGTCGGTGGGGTCATTTAATGCAGGCTAAGTTTTGAAATAAATTCATTCTTAGCGGATACTCAATTTTTTATAAATACATTTTTCTATTTAACCCATAGATGTGACCCTAACAGGTTCTATCACTCCGTGTCAGAGGGGACCAGGGAGCAATGGCGATGAAGGGGTGCTCCAGATTCCCCAGCCTTCAAGAACTGGAACCTCACCATCAGATACTTTAACGAGATACCCAAGACATGCTTTTCAGTAGAAACGGATTTGCGAGACAAACTTGCTAAACATTACATCCCGATGTTGAAAAGCAATTGAGAAAAAGATTTTAAAAAAAGAAGAAAGAAACAACGAAGTAAAAGAAGATTAAAGAAAAATGCAAGGAAGAAAAATGAATGTAAAGGAAGAAGTAGAGATACGGAAGAAGAAATAAAAAGATGAAGGAAAAAATTAAAGGAAATGAAAATAATGCAGAAAAGGAAGAAAAAACATAGGAATGAAGGAGAAAACTGAATGAAAAGGAGTAAATACAGAAAACAAACAAAAATGGAAATAGGAATGAAGAAGAAAACTGAATGAAAATGAATCAATACAGAAAAGAAAGAAAAATTGAAATAGGAATGAAGAAGAAAACTGAATGAAAATGAATAAATACAGAAAACAAAAAAAAATTGAAATAGGAATGAAGAAGAAAACCGAATGAAAAGGAAATCATGCTGGAAAGGAAAAAGAGAAGAAAAATGAAAGAATAAAAAATACAGAAAAAGAATACTGAATAAAATGGAAAGAAGATGAAAAAAATACAAACGAAGAAAAACAGAAAAGGAGGAGCATTTATTCATAAAGGAAAGAGAAATAAAATAAAATAAAATTGAACAAAATCAAAAAGGAAAGAAGAAAAAATAAAGGAAAAAGGGAAAGGTGAATGAAATGGAAAGAATGAAGAAAGAAGTAAGAAAGAAAAAAGTAAGAAAAATAAAAAAAAGGAAAAAAAAAACAGCTTCATAAAAAAACCTGACGGAAACAAGTCATGCATAAAAATGAAGAAATCGAGAGAGCAATAAATAAAAAGAAAGAAAGAAAGAAAAAAAAAGAATCCCAAGAATTAGGCAATAAAAAAAATAATAAAAAACCGAGAATTCAAAGGGGAGCAGGAAGCGCTCGTGTGTTTGTGTATACAGGCATTTTATAAAAAATGTTAATACTTCTATGGAAGTACCTTTATGATATGATATATTGTGATTTCGAACAATTTCCAACAGTTTGTTAACGCTGTTAACACAACTGAATCTTCCACAGGTGATATAAAAATTGCTGATATATCAATGGCAGAACATTTAGGAGAAATGCACAACTGATATTACGGAAACGACCTGCGGAAGAATCTATAAATGTATTGACAAGAATGGTGAAAAGATTTAAAAAATTTGACATCATGATATCAAAAAGGGACCCCATGAATATATTAACAGACACAAAGACACACATGTAAATATATATATATATATATATATATATATATATATGGTTTTTTAATAGTATGTTGAAGCATTGTGCGTATGTGTAATATAAAGATTTTTGAAGGCAACTGACAATGCAATATGTGTTGAAAATTATATTTATTTAACTTTTTTTTAAATTCTAAATATTTTCGGAATAAAATTCCATCATCAGAGTTATTAAAAGTACTAGATGCTTTTTTTTTTAGTACTTATCCCACGGCGATGGTGTAATCATCTGTTGTTTTAAGAAGTTGTGGAACGCCGTATATTTGAAAATTGTTCTTTTTCCGGCTAATTCCGTGATGTAAAGTCGGCTATTTCTGTGATGTTAAGTCGGTTTGGCTGCTCCTGCGCTCTTAAAAGATTTTAATATATATCTTTATATTATATATATATATATATATATATATATATATATATATATATATATATATATATATATATATATACGCGTACGCAACCTTTATACTGCCCATAAACACTCTCATACATTCAATTCACCTTCACATACATACACATCATTTTATCCAATCATACGCATCCCGTGTCTATTGAATTTTTTGAAATTTTTTGAAATTTTTTCGATTTTCCTTACATTTGAAACATCTTCACCTGATGAATGCATCGCATGAAACCGATATGGTTGTGAATGTTCCTTTGTCACCTAATAAATAGATATGTAAAACCTTTATATATTTATCTTATTATATTATATAACAGCTCTATTTTATATTGAGCACTCTACCAATTAATACTGCCTTTGGTACACCATTCCAGCAAAATCTGAAATAGTGACCATCTCACACTACAGGTATATATATATATATATATATATATATATATATATATATATATATATGGAGAGTAATATATAAAAAGATAGAAGAAAACTAATTGGATAGGTTTTCTTTCTGTGATTAACGGCATATTGATCTTCGTGGATTATTTCATGTCAATAGGATCATTGTAGAAAATCAGTAGTGGTACTAAGTAGCAGAGAGCTATGCAAAATAGATAGATTGATATGTAGATAAATAGAGTGAAAGATAAATAGATAGATAAATAAATAAACAGATAGATTGATTAAAAAAAAAGAAATTAGTTGATAGAATGAGAGAAAATGCTATAAATCTAAATAAATTGACGCGCTGAAATCGGACAAACGCGAATGGCGAATAAGTGAAGAGCGTTCCACAACAAGGACCGGTTATGAAATAAAGTGAAATGCATAATTATAGATCTTAAATTCAAGAAAAAAAAAAACTGAGAGGAGAGAGAGAGAGAGAGAGAGGGAGAGAGAGAGAGGGAGAGAGAGGGGGAGAGAGAGAGGGGGGGAGAGAAATAGAGAGAGAGAGAAAAGAGAGGGGGAGAGAGAGGGAGGAGAGAGAGAGAGAGAGAGAGAGAGAGAGAGAGAGAGAGAGAGAGAGAGAGAGAGAGAGAGGCTGTATACAATGATACATTAGAGGTCGATATTTTTTTTTACAAAGGCACAGGAGTATTAATCAATTTTAACGGAAAATCGATCGAAAATGTGGACAATTGTTTAGTTCTTTTTTATTTGTACTTTCAAGCGATTTGAGTTTTACGTTTAGTTTAATAGAGGACAAAGCATAACAATGGAAAATCAAGGTCTTAAAACGTACTTCTGTGATGGTACGTATATAATATATATATATATATATATATATATATATATATATATATATATATATATATATATATATACGCACCATCAGAGAAGTACATTTTAAGAGCTTGATTATTCATTGTTATGCTTTATCCTCTATTACTAACGCTCTTTGAAGAGGGTTGTTAAATATAACACACACACACACACACATATATATATATATATATAATATATATATATATATATATATATATATATATGTGTGTGTGTGTGTGTGTGTGTGTGTTATACTTACCAACCCTCTTTTTGAGGAAGATGTAATACAAGGTCTATTTCTCAAGCGGAGTTCAACATACAGGAATTCAGAATTTAACTTCTCCAAGACTGGATGCCATACCAAGTTTGTCTTTCCTACTATTTACCCATATATGGAGGGAGAATAGTTGGATGTATACCATTCCCAAGATTATTAGCACTCTGTGAAATACAAACAGCCTCGTCACATCCTACAAGTGGTGAAGGTTTGATATATATATATATATATATATATATATATATATATAATCCCTCCGACATTCAAAACTGTCAGTGGTGTAAGTGAAGTTAGTCTAGTTGTAATGGTAGCTTCATCTAGGTTTCGTTTGTAGTTGAAATTTTTTAAGACTGATGAATCTATAATTGCTACACAGAAACCTTTTTTGTGTCCATTTCATGTTACGTTAGAATTATGCTGCTCCAGATAGAAAATCGCTACTGTTATAGAGTAAAAATTTAAAAACTAGAGGGTCATCGATTTAAAAAAAAATAAGCCACATAAAAGACCTTGAAGCATTCGAATTCACAAAACTATTTCAAAAATGTATTTCAGTCATCTAAAAAATAAAATAAAAAATAAAATAACATAAAAAAACCAGAGTTAAAATAAACAATGATACGGGTTGAACATTCTACAAAGAGAGCATTTTGTGCTCATTTCCTGTTATGCCGAAATGATTTTGTCCAGAAAATGATTTAGCAATATTAGTATTCTTTGGATTATTCGCACTATTTTCCTCATCTTCATTGTTATCTGTACAACGTTTTGGCCGATGTGCCCCGCCCCCGGCCTTCTTCAGGTATTTCTTGTCGGACTTGAACCTAAGTCTTTATTCCGTCCACAGGTGTGTCCTGTTCTCATTCCGTTAACCATAGCTGGGGTACAGGTGTTAATCTGTGTTAATTATCATTCTATTTTACTGCTGCCCTTGACCAGGATTGAATTTGCAATCTAGAGAAAACTGTCACTTAGAACTGTCTTAACCTACCTCCTTTATCCATTAAGCTATGTGTCCAATTGAACAATATCGATGATCTATCCGTGTTTAAAAAAATATAGACATACAAAAAGAAATAAGTGGATCGCTGCTGAAAGATCCTACGTCTAGCAACAGGTCTCTCTCTCTCTCTCCCCCTCTCTCTCTCTCTTTATATATATATATATATATATCAATAACGCTGTTGTTGCATTAGCAATTCATCCGAAAAGTGCTCAACATAAAACACAAGGAATTAGTTCTTGTAGAACAAGTTTACCTACCACAATTTTGGTGCCCCAGAAATCTCTTCCTGGTCCTGAAGAGGTGACTGGAACACCGAAACACTAGTAGATAGATAAAAGTATTCTACATATATATATATATATATATATATATATATATATATATGTGTGTTTGTGTGTGTATGTGTGTGTGTGTGTGTGTGTGTGATAGAGAGCGAGCATATTCGTTTAGCTCTCACAATATTCCAAAAGTGATGACCTGATATTATATATATATATATATATATATATATTTGTGTGTGAGAGCGTGCGTATCTTTATGTGTGCGCATATATAGGTTTGCCTATACACATCGGAATGCATGTATGTAATATATTTACCTACTCATATATATATATATATATATATATATATATATATATATATATACACGGGTATATATATGGTTTTGTGTAAAAGAGAGAGATAGTAAACAATACATAAAATATCTTGGCGGAATATTTGTTTTGGTAAATGGTTCCCGTGAGGCCAAAATGTCTTTTTCATCTTCCCACTTCTTTGAAAAAAATTGTTTGATTTTGAGTCTGATTGTGTGGCCTTATTTAGAAGAACTCTTTCCCTCTCTCGTTCTTTCTTTCTTTGCCTCGTTACAATCAAAGTATAAATTCACATACCAATAGGCTGAGATATCGCAGCGCACCCACTCCAGACGTTAGTTCCCCTGTACGCCATTTTCTTTCTATAAACATCGTTCATTTCATGTCTCGCGCGAACAATGCTCTAGTTTTTATCATCGTCACCGAGCTACATGTTTTTTTTTAAAGCGTATAGTACTAAGAAATATTTCAAAGAATATCAACACTGGACTTAGTTGCCCTTCTAAGAAGAATAGATAAACCCGTTGTGTCACACAGTCACCTGAATACATTAATAAAAAGTAGCCAGACTATTTCTCCATATCTGTAGTATCAACTGTAACTATCTCACAGTTAGTGACGTCATACTCTGATTGTAGTCACGGGGTACAAAATATAAATACGAAATTTCAAATATAAAAAGCAAATATCGAAAAGTTCAAACTGTTTTTCTGTATGAGCCCTATCGAATGAGAGCATGTCCTCTCAGTTCCCGAGGACCCTCAGTATTCAATCCTTGGACGATACGTGGATTATTATTATTATTATTATTATTTATTTTGTACTAGTAAGTACAAAATAAAAAACACCCTCCGAGCGATGTAAAAATAGATTTTTGAAACATATTGCCTGAGGGGTGGGAGTAAACAATTCAATGTCAGCAAGTTTGTACCCTAAGTAAGTAAAATCATCAAATTCATTAAAGGATTAAAAAATAAAACAATTTGAAATGTAAACTTTAAATATGTATTAAAATAAAACAAACTATATATATATATATATATATAATACCAGTCATGTATTTATTAAAACTTGTTTTAAAAAACAATGAGGACTGTCTGATGTTGCATGTTCAAATTTTGAGTGTATTTATTCTATGTTATGACGATTTGGGGTAATGTGACGTAAACAGTGACGTAATTCTTGTTCCAGACAAAAACCGAAAGCAAATCTCCATTATTATTATTATTATTATTAGTAGTAGTAGTAGGTTGTTTTTTTTACATCAGTGTTAGATTGTGATCCGGACTGAGAACGAGTCCCTTCAGGTGTCCAGGGCTCTTCTGAGTTTTCTTGCCGATGTATGACAATGTAGATGTTTTGATCATCTTGATATTATTATCTTCACACCTTGAGTTTTTTTTTTCACACTCGTTTAAGCTGGGGCTTATTCACTGGAATCTGAGTGACAGCAAGTCTCCTTGTGTCTCCAAGACTTTTCTGAGTGTCATAGTTGATCTTAATCCAGTTTTGTGGATAGCACTGATTCTTCGTCTGATATCCAACTCATCCATCTTTTCTTTTTTTTTTTTAAACCATTTTGGGACCGTTCGAAGGGTACCAATTACGATTGGTACGAAATTTATCATTATTATTATTATTATTATTATTATTATTACAAGCAAAAAAAAAGTCTCTCCGGGCAGCGTAAAAAATCAAATTTGCCATGCTCTTTCGTAAAAAATGTAAGCAGGTTTTTGAAATTTTTAAAATAATTGAGATAAACATATTTTTGCAGTCAAAATCGAATACATTTGTTTTCTTTCAAATAAAACCGAATTTCTAACGTTTACTTTCAATTTTTTTTTTTTGGGGGGGGGATCATCAAATAAAAACAAATTCTTGTTTTGTTTTATGAGAGACTATAATCAATACATAACTTTTCTCATTCTATAATAAAATATAGATTACCAATTAATAATATGATCTAATCTCATCAATATTAGTTAATAATTTATTGCAAAATATTAAATTTAATTACAGAAAACATTTTTATTTTTTAAACCTGTGTCACGGAATCTGTAAAAAGCATAGCGGGTAAGCATTATTGATGGAATTGTCGTTAGAGGTAGTAAGTATATTTTTTTGTAACCGAGTTTATTGTTAAGCAGGGGAGTAAGCATAATTGATGAAACTATATTTAAATTAAAACTCGTAATGAAAAGCAGACATACGTAAACCTAAACCGGATACAGTTTAATATACAAATCTTCAAATTTAATGTAGAAGACGATTATGTGACTATTTCTTGCTTGTAAATAATTTTCTCGTAAAACTTTATAAGTTAGATAACTTTGATTATAAATATAAAATTAAAAAAATAAAATATATATATCAATAATAGCAGGCATGTATATATCAAAACTTGTTTTAACAATGAGGACCATTTAATGTTGCATACTTAATCACCAAGTACATGTAATATAGGGTTGTTCTTTATTCTATGTACTATTGATTTTGACTGTAAATTAGATACTCGTTGATAGATTTGCACAATTCCTGGGTGTATTGTGACGGAAACAGTGACGTAGTTTCCATTACAGACAGAGACATCGAACCTCCATTATAACAATAAGATTATTAGCTGGTGGTCGATCACTAGTGTATGAGTTACAGCAAGCCTTCACAGATCTTCAGGATGATTCTGCAGATCCTAGCTTCTCTCAAATATATAATTGAAGAAAGGAACAGAAATGAAAAAAAATACAAACAAAACGAATAAAAATAAAAACAAAAACAAAGAGAAATAAAGGAAGTAAGATTCAAACCAAAAGAAAACAAATAAAAAATTGAAAAAAATACAAATGTGCCCCTCCCCCCCAAGTAAATGAGAATAAACAAAAAAAAAAAACAAGCGAGAAGAAATGAAGCAGCGAATAATTAAGGAAATAGAAAACAATGAAATATAAAGAAATATAGTATTTGGTTATTCCCGATTCTATCCATAATATTAAATTCCTCTTGTCTCGTTTTGAAACTCTTGGATACAGTTCCAAGTGCTCCAATTGCAATTGGTATCACCGTTATCCTCATGTACTACAGATTTTTTAAAAATTCTCTGTCAAGGTTCGAGTATTTGGCTATCTTTTGGTTTTCTTTAATTTTTACTCTGTGGCCTGACGCAACGCAAAATACCTGAGATGTGAATTTCGTTTTTTCTTTAGTAGGGCTGGTCTTTTGACAGGGATTAAATGATCCGTTTGTATCTCAAAATCTAAGAGCATTTGATAGGTCCTCTATAGATCATCCAGTGTCAGTACAAACCATATAGTGTACTCAAGTTTTTGATTGTCTACCAACACTACATGTGTTTGAGTATAGGAGAACGTCACTTATAACATCATCCTTACTTCACCAACAGTGCTTACCATGTCTTATTCGTCTTATTTGGATGATTAGTATGATGAAAGGTAAGCAGATGTTTTGAATGGTGCTGCTTTCACAATCTGTTCATATATATATACTAGCAAATATATGCACCCTCCGGGTGCAAGTATTTAAGTTTTAATGTAATAAAATATTGTATTAAATTAGAAATTCTAATAAGAATGCAGATAAAAAGATTTGAAACAGAGTGGGGGTATAATAGAAAAATAGACATTAAACTTACTCTTCCGTCACTGCCGTCTTTCATTGCTGAATTTTACTTATTTAACTATTTAGTTAAATTAGGAAATAAAGAATAAAATTACACTTATTTTTTCTTGTTAATGGATTTTATTTAAGATTCATTGAAGAGATTTTTGCTTATATTCATTAAAATAAAACCAAACAGTTAGAAATCAATAATACTAAGCACATATTTATTAAATTCGATTTTTTAATATTAATATGCAAATTAGCCTTCCCATTCACACTGTAAACTGCTATTTTCTTGTATATATAAATATAATTGCATGTTGGCAGTATGTAGACATAGTTAACAGTATTAATAATGTAAGACAATTTTATTAATAATTGAGGTTTAGATAAAAATAAAATCATAGAGAATGTGATGTCAATAACTAAGAGAATTGTGATTTGAGTAGGAATATAGTTTCGGTTACAGACAGAAAAACACACAATCTCCATTATAATAAGATATATATATATATATATATATTATATATATATATAATGAGTCAGACGAACCTACTAAAAGTTTCGTTTAATGCTCTTCAGGGCTAAGAGTCAGATCTTAGCCCTGAAGAGCATTAAGCGAAACTTTTAGTAGGTTCGTCTGACTCATTAGATTTATCTTTATTGTTTGCTCTACTTAGGTATTGAGCACTTTTTACTTATTAGCTTTAGTCTCCTGGCGGGTTTGTATGTATATATATATCTTATATATATATATGCATATAAATTGTTTTATCTTTTGGCAAAGATATTATACTAATAGATTATTTTTTGTTGGTACGATTATCTTGGTCTTTTCTTTTTTACAATTTTTTTTTCTTCCCAGTTGATGTTTAGTAGTATATTTTTACAATCAAACTATTTGCTGTTTTTTTTTCTCACCGCGAGGATTTACCAACAAGTTTGGTATATTAAATTATATATATATTATATATATATATATATATATATATATATATATATATCATATTGCATTTTATGCTTAAGTAGATTTTTTAAAAAATCATAATTGATCTAGTGCTCCTTATCATTGATTATTTCTTTTCCATTTTTGAAACAACAACTGTTCCATTTACTCAAACAACTGACAAATAATGACAACAAACATCGACATTTTTCGGGATAATCTATTAAGTAAAAATCGAACCTCCCACAAAAATCACTAAAATATGGCCTTATTCCAAAAATGGACAAGTTCAACAAACATATTTATAAAAACGCGCTAAAACAAACAAACACGCACAGTCTAACATATATGAGTGTGTTTGTGTCTTGAGTGTGTGTTCTGTATGTGTTTTGTATTTGGGTGGCATTTTTATGTATGTATTGAGTGTGTCTGTTTGAGTGTTTTGTATGAGAATGTGTTTTGTGTGTGTAAGTAAATTTTGAATGAGTGTTTTGTTTGTGTGTGTACTTTTTGTATTTTTGATAGTGTGTGTGTGCGTTTGTGTTTGTTTTCAGTATGTGCGTTTGTGTTTGTTTTCAATGTGTATGCGCATGTTTTGAGTGTGTGTGTGTTGTGTGTGTTCTTTGTGTGTGTGTGTGACTTTTGTGAGTGTATTGAGTGTATCTGTTTGAGTGTTTTGTATGAGAGTGTGTTTTGCGTGTGTAAATGTATTTTGAATGAGTCTTTTGTTTGTGTGTGTATTTTTTGAATTTTTGATTGTGTGTGTGTTCGTTTTCAGTGTGTATGCGTGTGTTTTCAGTGTGTGTGAGTGTTGTGCATGTGCTTTGTGTGTGAGTGTAATTTTTGTGAGTGTATCTGTTTGAGTGTCTTATATGAGAATGTGTTGTGCGTATGTATGTGTATTTTGAGTGTTTTCTTTCTGTCTGCGTATTTTTTGTATTTTTGATTGTGTGTGTTTTGTATGTGTGCAAGTTTGTTTTCACTGTGTATGGCTGGGCTTTGAGAGTGTGTGTATGTATTCACATGTATTCTGAAAACGAAGAAATTTCCGATGGCAAGAAAGTAAACAAGGAAACAAAGAATTAATTTTGCAAAATGAAAAAGTATAAAATAAGGAATTAAAAAAAAAACATGTAAAAATATAATTGAAAAAAAGGAACACAAATGAAAAAATAAAAAAAATAAAAAAGCCAAGTGAAATAAAAGTAGTAAGATTCAAACGAAAAAAAAAGACAAATACACAATTGAAAAAATAAAAATCTGCCCCCACCCCAAAGTAAATGAGAAAAAAATAACAAAAACACAAATAAAAAGAAATGAAGCACCGAATAAATAAGGAAATAGAAAACAATGAAATGTAAAGAAATATATTTAAGCAAAATAAAAAAATGCAATAAAATATACAAATGAAAAAGAAAAAAAAAGAAAATAAACAAATAAACAAATACAATAAAAAGAAATAAACAAAGAACAAATAGAACGAAAGGGGAAAAAATGTAAAAAAAAAGAAACTTTGAAGACAGACTGACAATATAAAGACAAAATGAACGGAAAGGGAATTTCGTAAAAACAATGAAAGAAATAAAGAATATATTTGAAAATGAAGGAAATATGAAATCAAAAAAGGAAAAGAAATGAAAAATAGCAAAGAAAAAGGAAAGGAAAAGGACATCCGGTAAAAGAAATAAACGCAAACGAGAAAGAAAAAAGAAAGAAAGAATACAAAATGAAATAAAGAAAGAAAAACTATAAAATAGAAATAGAAAATAGAAAACAAAAGGAAGAAGGTGATCCGTACAGTTCTTCAAAAATCTTCTAGTCGTCTCCCATGAACGCTGTTGTCAACACTGCCACTGCCAAGGGTTATATATATTATATATATATATATATATATATATATAGTGTGTGTGTGTGTGTGTGTGTGTGTGTGTGTGTGTGTGTTGAAAAAATAAATAGTAGGGGTTGGTAAATATACAACTCGTTCAAGGCAGCCGGAAAATGTAAATCAACGATCGATCTGGCTGTGAACTCTTTAACTTTCGCTGGTTGGTTTGGTGGTTGGTTGTTTGGTTGGTTTGTAGGTAATATCAACCCTTGGGCTATTTTATGCAGATAACGTTTTGTTTTATTTATTTTTGTGTAATCATTTTTAAACACTTTTAATAACTCATTTTTTATCGATCTAACCCATTTTTTTAAATCTATCTAACAGGTACTACCACTCCGGGTCAGAGTGAACTTATGGATTAATGGCAATGCAGGTGTATTTCACACTCCCCAGAACTCCAGAATTTGAACTTCACGACTAGATGCAGTTGAACGTCATACCCAGGACATAAAGACCCTCAGCCACCCCCTTCTAGCAAATATATAATAACATTTCGGGATTTGCCATAAGGGCAGTAGAATTGTGATAATAATATAGAATCTAGGCCTTGACGTGACCAGCCGATTGACCAGAAGGAACATCTCCGGCTGCCTGTCTAGCCTAAGTAAGAGCCAAAATGGAGTGTTTTACGTCACGTCATCGACTGATCAGCCGCCGGTAACAACCCACAGACAACAGGTTGTCCCGTTGGGGATTTTACCTCTCTGTATAGGTGCAGTCAGTATATTCTACAGTCACAGAAGATAGGGCTTTTAACCTTATTATCACAACCCAACTTGGATAATGACAACTCTGAATTAAAACAATCGCGGCTGTTTTCTTGTTATAAAAAATACTTTAAGAGTTCCTCCTCCACTTATCATCTCCATCTTGATTTCGTTTAATTCTATTGAGATTTCGGTACCGTTATAGTATGTAGCCTACCTTTTAAATGTGGCCTACGAAATCATGTATCTCTTATAATATGTGGGCTACCATAAAAAGCACATTATATGGTTATAATAATAACTGCTAATCCTAATCCTAACCCTAACCCTATTTCAGAATTTTAGAATATTTTAGAAGTAAATAGATTTCCGATTCATGTAAATTATGGATAAATTCTTTTAAAATTATTCTTAATTACTATATACAGCTTATGACTAAATTGCATTTCTTGAAATTGAATATATGTGAAAAATAATTAGTTTCAATAAACCCTCTTACACATTCAAACCGGGTCGGCCACATACTATAACATAATAAAAAAGAGAGGCTACATACTAGAACGGTCTCGAGATTTCTCTATTGAATAATGTTATTATCAGTATTATTGTCACAGATAAATTATAGTCGACCTTTTATGTTGTTTCACTATCTATTAGTAAGAGCAAATTTAATAGATTGAACAAATATTAGTAAAAAAAATTGAACAAATATTAGTAAAAAAAATGGTGATGTTTTTTAAATAATACATTCATTGTTTTAGTTATGGTAGAACATTACTGTTGAGCTAGTCTGCCCTTCTTAGAATACGTTAACTACATCCACTACATAGAGTAAGACACCCTCCACCATTATTAGATAGGAATACTTGAAACCATACAACTGTGTGAAAATTATTCATATTAGATAGAAATACATGAAACCATACAATAGTATGCAAATTATTAGCATTAGATGGGAATACTTGATATCAAATGATTATAGACTAATAAAAAAGTGCAATTAAAAAGAAATGCAATGGAATCTTGAAAATATAATTACGATCAAACATTTACAATGAATCAAATTTCTGTATCAAATAAAGAAGAAAGCCGGAGAGCACATCGGCCGAAACGTTGTACATATGGCAATGAAGATGAGTACAATAGTCCAAATGATCCAAATAATACTAATTATCAAGCCTCATCTAAAAAAATTCCGAGAAATAAAATTTCTTCGGTATAAAATAAACCAGCAAGGGTTGACATACCGTAAAACCAACCAACCAACCAACCAACCAACCAACCAAATAAATAAATAAATAATTTAAAAAATATTTTGTAAGCCAAGAAAATAGCAGTACAAATATTTGGTATGACACTAAACTGCATCTGGTTGTGGTGAGGTTTCAGGAAGTGCGTAGTATCACTTTTTTGTTATTAACCCTTTGGTCACCTCTAACTCGGAAACGTATTTTCTATTAAGGTTTAAACTATTATCTATTGAGGTTTAAAATATATCTTTTGGAACTACTTGCAAAGCTAACTGCATTCACATTCACATTCATATTATTATAATAATTATTCTAATCATATTGTTATTATTATTACTAGCAAAATAAAAAGACACCCTCCGGGTGATGTAAAAATAATTTGGAAGATATTGCCTGAGAGGATGGGAGCTGAAAATTCAATGTCATAGATGTTGTACCATAAGTATGTAAATCGTCAAATTTATTAAAGGAGTAAAAAGAAAGAAAGAAAGCAATTTAATGGAAACAGTTCCGATAACTTTAAATATTATATTAGAATAAACAATCTATATAAATATATAACGCCGGACATCTATTCATTGAAACAATGAGGATTTTCTAACGTTGCATGCTCACATTTTGAGTATATTTATTCTATGTTATGACGTTGGATTATATGTTGGGTAATGTGACGTAAGCAGTGACGTAATTTTTGTTACAGACAAAAACCGGAAGCGAATCTCCATTATTTAAAAGATTTCACTCCTAGCATGTTTTTCTCACCAGCTTTAGCTACTGGGTTTTCACTAGATTCTGAATGACATCAAGTCTTCTCGGGGTCTCCAGGATTCTTTTTGAGTATTCTAGCTGATCTCAAGAATGCTGTTGTTTGGATTCTCAATTCTCCTTTAATTTTCAATTCCTCCAGTCTTTTTTCCAATAGTTTGGGAACCGTTTTAAGGGCACCGAAATAATTGGTATCATCGTCACCGTCATGTTACTAGTTTTTCTCAATTCTATATTAAGTGTTAAGTATTTATCTTTTTTCCCGTTTTTTTTCATTTTGACACTCTCGTCCGCCATGATGGCAACATCAATTCTATGACAAGTTTCTTTTTTTTTCGCAGGCTTAGTCTTCTGGCCGGAATTAGGTTATCCGTTTGTTACACAAAATCACATAGAATACTTGATATTATATAAACTAGCAAATATATGCACCTCCGGGTGCAAGTATTTAAGTTTTAATGTAAATAAAATATTATATTAAATTAGAAAGGCTAATGAAACTAAATAGAATTGCAGTTAAAAAAATTTGAAACAGAAGTGGGTATAATCGAAAAATGAACAACTGAAACTTACTCTTTCCATCACTCTTCGTCTTTCATTGTTATTTTTCTAATTTAAGTATTGAGTTAAAAGAGAAGTAAAGAATAAAATGACAGTTATTTTTTTTGTTAATGATTTCATTAAGATTTATTGAAGAGATTTTGCTTATATTTCATTAAAATAAAACCAAACAGTTAGAAATCAATAATACCAAGCACATATTTATTAAAATCAAATTTTTAATATCAATATGCAAATTAACCTTCCCGTTCACACTGTAAACCGCTATTTTGTTGTATATATAAATACAATTTGCATATTATTAGTATGTAGATATTGTTAACAGCATCAATAATGTAAAACAATTTATTAATAATTGAGGTTTAAATTAAAGTAGAATAATGGAAAATGTGACGTTAATAACTAAGGGAATTGTTACTTGAGTTGTGATATAGTTTCGGTTACTGACAGAAAAACACACAATCTCCATTATAATAAGATGTGTGCAAACTAATTGTTATTATCGTAAAATAGGTATAATTATTTAAAACAATAACATTGTATGAAAAAGACAGACTGATTTTGGTATTAAATAAACCAACAAGATTTGATATGCCATAAAACCATTAAACCTATTGAGCAGAAAACCAACAAATTTAACGGAACTAGTGAGGATCGAACTTAGTATTCCTCCTCTGTTCGTTAGCTATTATCCATTAGAAAAACGTACATAGTTATCAGTAAGACAAAAGCGGGAAAATCCCGTTTAAAAATAAACAAAGAGTAAAGTTGTCTGGGTGGCCTAAAGTCGGTATCAGCCAGACAGCGAGGGAGTCTATCCTCCTTTCACTTGTGCTAGACCAAGGAGATTGTTTTTTTAGCGTCTGAGGTGGAGCGCCATGCTTACCATCAGCTCCTCACTTTACCGCACAGTTCCCTGGGCTACTCATACGCTGAGTTGGCGAGGGCTGGTATCAAACCATGAACCTTGCGATTCCTAGTCAAGTACTCTACCGACTGAGCTAAACCGGCCTTAAGGAAAGAAATAAGAAGAACAGAAGAAAAAGAAAGAAAGAAAAGAAATAATGGAAGATAAAAATGAATAGATAAGTTGTTTGTTTTTTTTTCGAAGATATCTTAGAGGGTAAAATTATCCAGATGTGCTGTGAAAGATTAAGAACTGACAGATCGGATTATCCATTCTGTTGATGGAATCATTCATTGGCTACCCGATTTCGCGCCAAAAAAGAATTAACAAAAAAAACAAAAACAAAAAAAAAAGCATTAGATCTATACAAATCGGGAGGGGGTACGTTGGTGGTGCAATATAACCGATAGTGTCATTGTTGACGGAGAGAGAGTTCATGATCTCACCAATACTGCACTCCCCTCACACACGCATAAACGGACCCCTCAGTCTCCCGCCACACACCCATGCACGTCTCCTCTTCATCAGTTTTTGTCTGAATAAAAATCGATTCGCAACCATTTCAGACACGCTAATACAAACAACCAGGCATGAATTATGGAGTAATCTACATGACCCAGATATCTCGGTGAGATGTGAAAAATCTTAGTATTTTTTCTAAAAGGAAAAATAACGAAGAATGATTTTTGATGTTTTCATTTATTTATATATTTATTATTCGCAGAGGTAAAGAAAACAGAAAAAAAGTCCTTGAAAACAGTTTTGAAGCCTAACTTCGGGAAATCTATTTAAATGATAATGTTTTATGAGTAGGTGCATAATATTTAAGATTGGTTGGTTGGTTGAATTTTACGGCATATCAACCCTTGTTGGGTATTTTATGTCAAAGACGTTCTTACTTTTACTTTTTCTTTTCTTTACTTTTCTTTCTTTCCTTTCTTTCTTTCTTTCTTCTTTTCTGTAATTCCTCTTTCTTTCATTCTTCCTTCCTTTCTTTCTTTTTTAAAATTTTACATGGTTCTTTCTGTCTTTCTACTAATTCCTCTTTCTTTCTTTCTTTCAATTTTTCTTTCTTTAATTTCACATCGTTTTCTCATTCTTTCTTCTTTCTTTCTTTCTTTCTTTTAAGTTCTCTTTCTTTCTTTCTTTCAATTTTTCTTTCTTTACTTTTCCTTTCTTTCTTTCTCCCTGTTAAATTCCTCTTTCTTTCTTTCTTTCGTTTAATTTCACATCATCTCTCTTTCTTCTTTACTTTTCTTTCTTTCTTTCTGTTAATTCCTCTTTCTTTCTTTTCTTTAATTTTCCATCGTTCTTCTTTCTTTCATTATCATTCTTTCTTTAATTTCCATTTTCATTGTTTATTCCGTGGATGGACCCAGTGATGCTTAAGGACGGAATCCTAAGGGCTGAGCAGTCCATGAAATGCAACACTACATATATATGTGGAAGAAAGTGGAGAGTGGGGAGTAACCCTTCATTGTCATTACTCCCGGGTGTACCCTGACCCGGTTCTGATAGTACATGTTAGGGTCCATCTATGGGTTTAAGGAGTTTTAAAAAATTCAAAAATATATGATTTTTAAAAATCTGAAGACCTAACAAAAATCAATAAACAAAACTTTTTTGGCATAACATAACCCAATATGTTTTGATCATCTTGGATGACTTGTGAGATTGCAGTTTAGTGACCATATACTTGCTTTTTGTGGGGTCCTTCTTCCAGAATTTATTCAAAACTGCACGCAGAATCCTAGTGTCGTTTGCATTTAACTTTTTCTTTTGTACAACTTTAAAGACTAGGTGGTGCAACAATACACATACGTTCGTCCTTTAAACCAAGAGCCTAACTAATCTGTCGGTTGGGGCGTTAGAATGCTATCTGATGGCGAGGTTCCAGTTTTTGAGGTTTGGGAAGTGGAGTACCCCTTCATCACCATTGTTCCCTGGTCCACTCTGACCCGGAGTAGTAGTACCTTTAGGTCCCATCTATGGTTAAATAGAAAAACATTAGTTTATAACAAAATTGATTATCCATTAAGAATGATTAGAAACATTGTCGGCATTATATGGCCTACTGATCTTGATATGCCGTAAAACAAAACAAACCAAACCAAGAGCCTAAAGGTATATCTAGCTAAAGGTCACTGTTTTAACTAATTCTGAATCATTTATTTCTAAAAATTCTTCTAACTATTTTTTTCCCTCTTTCAGTCAAGTAATTTCAGCTAAGATCTACCTGAACTACCAAGCAAACCTTTCTAACTTTGTATTAATCTAAAAACAAACTTTCTCGCTGCATTTTCATTCTTTGGACCAAAACGCTTAAAATTATATTCGACTAAAAATCAACTAGATCAGCTACCAAGTCGACCACTCTGGTAATATAAAACTTTTATTCAGTAAATTAGGTGTCCGAGAAAAAACAGAACCACACATTTTGTAATAAAACTGATTAATTTTAACTAGGGGGTTAGGGTTGGTTGGGGTTAGGTTCTCCAGCCGAACGCCCTCACCGATGAGCTAACCGGCCCCTGTGCCAGCAACAAAGAAGCTCTCATTTTTAAATTTTTTTGCGATATAATAAAATATATTTCTCTCTACATTTGTTTTTTTTTTTTCAATCGGGATCAGTCTAAAAAAGTATATTCAGCTAAATATCACTACCATTCCTCACTTTGTCTTTAAGTATTAAAAAAAATCCTTCAAATACTTTTTGTCTCTTTCAACCAAAGCTTCAAAGTATATTGGCTAAAATCAAGTACCTCGTCCACCAAGCAACACTTTCTTTGTACTTTCTAATTAATTCTAAAACCCATTTTATTGCATTTCTCTCTTTCAGCAAAACGTTTAAAAGTATATCCGGCTTAAGATCATCTATCTCAGCAACCAAGGAAGACTCTCTTTCCCATGCTAATATAATTAAAAATATTTCTCTCTCCATTTGCCTTTTCAATCAGAGTGTCAAAAGTATATTAGTAAATATTAACTACCTCAGCTACCACAAGCGGACCAATCTCCTCACTTTGTCTTTAACTATTCAAAAAATCCTTCAAACTATATCTCTCTTTCAACTAAAGCGTTAAAGTTATATTTGGCTAAATCAATAACCTCTGCTACCAAGGAACCTCCCTTTCAATTTGTCTTAATCTATTTTAAAAAGATATTCTATGAATTTTCGTCTCTTTCAACTAAACATCTAAATAAGAATATCCGGCTACCAAGCTAGTAGGGAAGCCTCTCTTTCACTTTGTGTTAATATAATAAAATCTTTCTACATTTTTCACTTTCAACCGGAGCGTTTAAGTATATTTCAGCTTAAAGTTCACCTACCTCAGCACATCCGGCACACTTCTCACTTTGTCTTAATCTTAATTTATAATTAAAATTATTTTCTATTGATTTTTTCTCTTTCAACCAAACGACTTACCCCATATAGTAAGGAAGCTTCCTTTTCACTTTTGGGTGTTAATATAATTAAAAAAATATTTCTACATTTTTCACTTTCAACCAGAACATTTGAAAGTATATGCAGTTAAAGATCAACTTACCCTCAGCTACAAAGCCAGCTACTCTCCTGCACTTTATCTTAAATCTAACATTTCTTTTTAATATCTACTAAACTACCGCTTTTCTCTCTTATAGCAACCAAAGCATCTGCAAAGTAGCTCGGCAATAGATCAAAGAACCAACTTAAGTAAAAGACCCGCAGGCCTATTGACTGAGGTTGCTCAAGCGATTTCAATTATTGCCTGCCACATATTATAATCCAAACTACAGCAGGCGAAAAAAAAATCATCATAGATCTCTCCTCCTTTTTTCTTTCATCAAAAACTTGGGCCGTTCAATTTCCTCTGTCCGCTTAATTAAAAGTATTTGGAAAATGAAAATGAATTTGTGTAAACAGAGGCAAGATTTATTACGGCGTAAAACGGAATGGTTGACAAGCTTATACTTAATAGATACTTTTTGGAAATGAAAATAATATTATTGGGCATTCAGGCAAAAGAACAATATAAGCAAGCAGTAATCAGAGGGAGGACAACCCGCTATGAGAGTTAAAAGTACTACTACTACTCTTATAAAAGTAATTACCCGCCCAACGCCATTCCGGCACTTATGCAGGTATAATACGATATCGTTTAATGTGGACCAGACCACGACCGAAAGCTCATGGGATCGGCAGCACAGAACATGCATAGATCTCGTTTCGCATTTCCCCCCCCCTCAAGGTGGTGCCGGTCAGGCACCTGGGAAATAAACGCCAGCCCAACCCCATTTAAATTAAGGGAGCTGGATGTTGCGTGGATGGAAAGGCCCTCTAAGATCACGCCGTTTAATTTCATTAACAACACAGGACCCGAAAGGCCTGTTTTATTAAAGTGTTTGTAAAAGGAAAGGTTTCATTTGGCAATTCATATTGGCAATTCAGTCTTCGAAAGACATGATAAAGAAAGTTTCTGTGGTGCCGCCTGAAGTGCAGCGTCCTCCTGGTGACTATGAAGTCCCTATGTTTTGAGAAACATTCTCGGACCGCAGAATTTTGCATTTGTAGGTTGTCCCTGTAATGATGTGATGTTCCGATGCTGTTGTTTGCCATTGGCTTTTCTTATGGACCTCTCTGTTAGGCTTCATGATGATCTTAGGTTTGACTTATGACATAGTAGCAGTCCTCTATGGAGATTTTTCTTTTCCCAGCTGGAAGGGCACAATTGCCAGAAGCACCTGAGGATCGTTTTTTGGGCAGACATCCATGAATCGCAGTATGGGGCGAAACGCAATCTGGTCTTTTAAGCAAGATGTTATTGCTTCTCCATTACAGGATGTCTTTCGGGATCATGTCCATCCGACGTACATGACCCGCACCATCGGGAGACTACGTTTTCTTCTCGAAGTAGAGAAGGAAAAAAGGAGCTTATGCATTGAATAACCCTCATAGTTTGATATGCCATCTTTATTTTAGAGTATTTTTTCAGGGCCTCTCTATTATTCTAGACTATTTCAAGGCCTCTCCATTATCTTATCTTAAGCTATTTTTGTGGAGGCCTCTTATTCTAAATCTTATCGTAGACTAGATTTTTTTATTTTCTCAGCCTAAGTCTATCTCTCTATCTAGACTATTTTTGAAGGCTCACTATTATCGTCTTCCTGTTTCATTTGTCAAATTCTCTGTTGGTCTATTTCTATGCATTATTTGCCAACTCCATACCCTCATCCTCCCGCCCTATATCTCTTTCGATTCATTCGGTATTATTTTTCAGCTCTGTTCCTCTCCACCCACGTCTCTGTCTCTGTCAAATACGCACACAACTCTTTCTGTGTTATTCGTGGCAAAATGTTCTAGCTATTTTGCGTTGTGATGTGCTAGATGTTTGTGTCAATGTGGGGAGATTGTTGTAACCAATTAAATCCCCAAGGAGACAGGCACATGCTCTTCTAATTTGCATCCGAACTTAATAACACGAAAAACGAAGACGAACAGATGTACCAACAGACTTCGAGTCCTATCCCGAAGGCCGTAAAGAAAGTTTGGTTTTTTTTGTTTTGTTTTACGGCATATCAACCCTCAGTGGGTCATTTAATGCCGATAAAGTTTTTGAAATAAACAATTCCTTTAA
>CM042158.1:14732481-14742636 GCA_023376005.1 Doryteuthis pealeii | reverse complement strand
CCATGAGAGAGATTAATATATAAATATATATATATATTATATATACCAACCCTCCCCACGAGCAAGATGCGAAACAAGGTCAATTTTAAAGCGGAGTTTAATAGGTTTTAATTCAAATTGTCCTTCTAGACAGGTTGCCTAATCAAGGTTGAAGAGATCGGTCTAGCCTACTATTTACACGTAGTGTTTAGTTGGATTCATACCATTCTCAGGGGTATTAGAGCTACGTGAAATGCAAACGGCTTTGTCCAAGATTTGAACTCGGGTCGACGAGTTCATTTCCTATGATTCTAACCATTATGCACGTGCATCGATATTGTTTCATTGTATCAGTATTAATGATATATATCAAATTATCTGAAACTGCTTACCAGAAATTATCATTTGCTTAATCAGTGATTCTGGCTTTTATAGGTCGCTGGCTTCGTAATATATTCATCGTCATGAGAAAAACCGGACAACACTTACCTGTAAAAATACAAAAGAAAGACGAACGTAAATAACGTAAAATAGTGCGTTAATAATTTATCGAACTTTGGCAATTCAAAAGTTTACATGAATTATATATCATCATCATCACAATCATCATCATGTATGGTTTTCAGCATAGATTCCCATGAATCTTTTTCGCCAACCGCCCCTGTATGTAATCACTCCTTACTGGTCCACCCCGCGGCATTTACTATCTCGATGATTTATTAGTGTTAATTAATAAAAGGTGTTGTAATTATTCAAAAATCTGAAAAAACGTACACACAGATATACATATATATATGTTCAAATTTAATATATATATATTATATATATATAATATATATATAATTAAATATTTATATTAATATAGATATTGAACTTATCAAAAATTGGAAAAATATATATATGTATGGATATTTTTTTCAAATTTTTTAATAATCACAATACCTCATATATATATATATATATATATATATATATATATATATATATATATATATATAAGTTTAAATAATGACCCTCTCTAACTCGACAAATGAGTAGTGCAGCCTGGATCTGTGCCATAAACTTAAAGTTGATAGTAGGTGTAGTGCTCCTCCTGAGATGAAAAACATGAAAATTAGTCGAAAGTGTGATATAATTCCTTGCTGTCCGACTTTTACCGACAATAGGCTATTCAGGCTAATTTACTATATATATATATATATATATATATATATATATATAATATATATATCAGTCTGAGTTCGACCCTAGCCAAAGATAGTTGGTCTAGCCACACTGAAGAGGCTGTGGATGATTTTTTAATATATATATTATATATATATATATATTAATTTATATATATATATATATATATTGTTTGGTATATTTATAATTAAATAGGGATTAATATCATTGATAAACCACGTGTATTTATGTTAAGCTATTGCATATATGAAATAAACGGCACTTTGGAAATGACAGTTACGAGTTTTTCAAACCAAGACAGATGCGTAGGCGATAAACTGCCAGTTACGAAGCATCATTGACTTTATGTGTTCACTAACTCACACACACACACACACACACACACACACATACACACAAACATATGTAATTACATATATATGTATATAGATATACAATATATATATGTATATGTACATACATATATGTATATATATACATTATGTAATATATACATGTATAACATACATATATATATACATGCATATATATACATGCATATTTTATACATACATATATCATTGACTTTATGTGTTCACTAACTCACACACACACACACACATATATATAATTATATTTAGACATATATTATATATATATATGTATATGTATATATATACATATATATATATATAGATATACATATATATATGTATATCTATACATACATTATATATATACTTTTTTGTATGTATATACATATATATATATACATGCATATATATACATGCATATATTTATACATACATATATATATACATATATATAGTATTATATAGTACATATATATACATATAATTATATATATATATATATATATATATATATATATATATATATGCGTGTGTTGTGTGTATGTGTATTTGTGTGTACAAAGGTATGTTTTTGAAGAAAATCTGATCGTTTGCGAAAAGGAAGACAATATTGAAAATTAAATTGACATGTTTCGCTATAAGGATGCTTTTATCAGACATGAAATTCTATTTCGCTAAAACGCAATCTACACGTAACAACGAAGAGAAAACTATATATGGCAACCACTTTGATTTAATCAACGCTTCTTTAATAATAATAAAAGAAAATAAACACAATTTCTCAAGGCAACGTTGCCTAGAATATGTACTGATACATTAAAATCCTACCATCATTTTTCAACCAGTATTCTAGAGAGGATCCCCTGTCCTCACCAAATCAATACTTTAAGAATGTGGGATACTAAGGCCCAAAATTTAACTCTCTCTCTCTCTCTCTCTCTCTCTCTCTCTCTCTCTCTCTCTCTCTCTCTCTCTCTCTCTCTCTCTCTTTCGCTCTCTCATTATATATATATAAAGTCGTCGGGGCGGCCTAATGTCCGTATCAGCCATGCAGCGGGGGAGTCTATCCCCTTTTCACTAGCGCTAGACAAGGGAGATAATTTTAGCGTCTGAGGTGGAGCGCCACACCTACCATCATCTCCTTACTTTACCGCACAGATCCCTGTGCTACTCATACGCTGAGTTGGCGAGGGCGGGTATCGAACTAGGAACCTTGTAGTTTTCTAGCCGAACGCTCTACCGACTGAGCTAACCCGACCCTATATATATAAATACACTGAACCGATCGGATTTCAATTCCGGCTGTAGGTAGCTTCCAAATGTCTAGCCACACTGAAGAGAATTGATTGGTCGGTACACGTGTCTATGGATGACTCTCTCTCTCTCTCTCTCTCTCTCTCTCTCTATATATATATATATATATATACTGAAAAGATGAATAGATAATGGAAAGAAAATGTTGAATGGATAAAATTAATTTAATGAATTACCAACACGTGTTTCGGCCAGGAGTTTGTTCATTAGTATGGCAAGCGGTCTAGGATAAGTAAAAACTCAGTATTCAAACTAAAGTGACTCTCTTCTCGTTAGTCAAAACTACTTTGACAGTTAACCCTCCCACTACTACTTAACAATATAAACAATGGGTTCAGTAACATAGTGGTCACCCTATTAAGTATCGAACAGGCTCATTGTTGCTTAACTTCGATGATCAACCGGAAATGAAGACTTGACCGTAATAAGGTGAGTAGGCAGTTTCCCCAGTATAATATATATATATATATATATATATATATATATATATATATATATATATATATATATATATATATATATATATATATATATATATATATATATATATATATATATATATATATATATATATATATAATGGAGATTGTGTGTTTTTCTTTCTGTAACCGAAACTATATTACTATACAAGTCACAATTCCCTTTAGTTATTTACATCACATTCTCCATGATTTTAATTTTAATTTAAACTTCAATTATTAATAAACTTGTTATACATCATTAAGACTGTTGACCATATCTACATACTAATAACATGCAATTGTATTTATATATACAACAAAATAGCGGTTTACAGTGTAAATGGGAAGGCTAATTTACACATTGATATTAAAAATGTAATTTTAATAAATATATGCTTAGTATTATTGATTTCTAACTGTTTGGCTTTATTTTAATGATTATAAGCAAAAATCTCTTCAATGAATCTTAAATGAAATGCATTAACAAGAAAAGATAACTGTACTTTTATTCTTTACTTCCTATTTTAACTAAATACTTAAATTAGAAAAAATAACAATGAAAGACGAGAGTGATGGAAGAGTAAATTTCAGTTGTTCTATTTTTTGATTATATCCCCCTCTGTTTCAAATCTTTTTATCTGCATTCTTATTTAGTTTCATTAGCGTTTCTAATTTAATACGATAGTTCATTACATTAAAACTTAAATACTTGCACCCGGAGGGTGCATATATTTGCTAGTATATATAAATATAATCAATAAGTCTGATTTAGTTTTGTTCTGCTGAGATGAATCTACATAATGGCGATTTTAAATCAGTTCAGTAAAACCAGCAAAAAAAAGAAAGATTTATAATCTGAAGTACGACATTCTAAACGAAGGGGGTTTCACAAAAATAGAAACCTGTCCGTAACTGCTGAAATTCGACCTTTAAGTTAGTAAGTAAATAAATAAATAAGCCAATGAATATATATTAAAAAAATAAACTTTCTTCCTGTTAAATTTGGCTTCATCGAGATCCATTTCGAATAGCGACGAGGCCAAATAGAAACCATTGATCAAAGGTCAATAATCACGAACGTCAAGTATCGATCTATGTTCCTTCCTAAACAGGATGAAAATAGATAGAAAATGAGACACGGACTAAATTGGAAATTGACTCTATTGAAAGTGAAATCAGAATTTAGTTGGATCATTACAGCAATGGACGAAGGCAGTCTAATAGCGCCCGAAATATTACGCCAACTAAGAAAAAACGATTTCTTACAAAGAAATTAAGAAGAAATTTTAGATAAGAAAAAAAGCAAATGTAAATGAGTTCGTTATTAAAAAAAATTGTCAACCTGCAATTTTTACTTAAAGAATTCGAATATATAAGGGGTTCTCAAAAGCGATTTTTACTTAATGAATTCGAATATATAAGATGCTCTGAAAAGCAATTTTGCTTAAAATATTCGAATATATAAAATGCTCTGAAAAGCGATTTTTACTTAAAGTATTCGAATATATAAGGGGTTCTCAAAAGTGATTTTTAATTACAGAATTCGAGTATATAAGATGATCTGAAAAGCGATTTTTACTTAACGAATTCGAATATACAAGGGGTTCTCAAAAGTGATTTTTACTTAACGTATTCGAATACATAAGATGTTCTGAAAAGCAATTTTGTTTAAAGTATTCGAATATACAAGGGGTTCTCAAAAGGGATTTTTACTTAACGTATTCGAATATATAAAATGCTCTGAAAAGCGATTTTGCTTAAAGTATTCGAATATATAAGGGGTTCTCAAAAGCGATTTTTAATTACAGAATTCGAATATATAAGATGTCCTTAAGAGCGATTTTTACTCAAAGTATTCGAAATATATATATATATATATATATATATATATATATATTATATATACCCACCTCTCCACACGAGCAGGATGTGACGCAGGGACAATTTATTAAGCCGAGTTTAACAGGTTTGAATGCGAAGTTTCCCTTCTCTTAGACTGGATAACTAGCCAAGGTTAAAGAGTCCAGTCTGCCCAACTATCTACTCATAGCTAGAGGGAGAGTAGTGGGATTTATACCTTTCCCAAGGGCATTAACACTATGTGAAATGCAAAAAGCCTCGTCCCGGATTTGAACTCGGGTTGACTAGTTCCTTTTCTACGACTCTAAACGTTATAACACGCACCTCCGTATTCAAATATAAAGTATCACGAAGTAATACGTGGTGTAATTATTATTGTCGAAGTAAATAGATACGGCCAAGCGTACCATATATATATTTACCAGCCCTCCGTACGAGTAGGATGTGACACGAGGTTTCTTAAGAATTCAGAGTTTTCCTTCTCCTAGATCGGTTGCCTAACTAAAGAGCCCAGTCTGCCCTACTATTTATCCATAGCTGGGGGAGAGTAGGATTCATACCTTACTTAAGGGTATTAGCGCTAAGTAAAATGCAATTACCACATCCAGGATTTGAACTAGGGGTGACGAGTCCATTTTCCATAGCTTTAACCATTACACCACACGCTTTCATACAAACGTAAATATAATAAGTCAACGGAAGGAGCTATACAACAAGATGAAGCTATCATGACTACTTGCAAGAGTTCACTTGCACCAGTCAGGTGACAGTTTAATATGTGCTAGGCGTTCTGCCACTAGCTGTATATTTATTAAATAAGATATGTTTAACTCTTAGCCTACGTTAAACCGCCCGCAGCGGATCTCCCACCACTGTGATCCTATCGTAAACTGCTGGCAGCTGCTCTTGCTCGTGTTACTTGTTTACACTGAAAAATTATTGCGTGACAACCCCGCCATCTTTTGTTTTGTTTGTTATAACACATGTGCTGGAGTACCGTCTCAATGTATGTATGTTATGTATGAGAACGATGTATGTTATAGATGTTTGTTATAGAGAACGATGCTCCGGCACAGTATTACAGTCGTCGAAACCGCCCGTTCCAACCTCCCGTTCTTATGTTGTCTGTTGATTTACAGGAAGGCTGAAAAAGAGCTGGTTTCTTTCCTTTTACCAACTCGGCTGAAATAAGATTAAATAACCAAAAGCTGTCAACGGATCAACAAAACAATTGAACACAACGCCCTTTTTTATGCTTATGTACAATTTATATACATTTATTTTACAAAGGAGCGATGTGATTTCTTGTCAGCTGATTGGCGATCTACAGCTAGTTTTTGGCTAAGTTATCAATTCTGTACCGAGTGGCAAGGCATCAGAGTGTATCGGTAAAGTTGTATCAAGGCCCCGAGCTGTGGCGAGCTCTCTTCTCTTCTTAGGTCTTCCTCGGTCTGTCCCGTTGTCTCTTTCTCGCTGTCTCTTCGTCTGACGCTCTGACGGTCTGTGATTTATGAGATCCAGACCTCCCCACCCCTAACATATGTCTCTGATTGGCCAGCCACTCGATAACATTGCCTACGTGTCTAAATGGCCTTGTGCCAGCCTAGCCTGTATATTTCCATTTGGAGTCAAGGCCAACCATTGTTTTATTTATCTAAGTTTTTGAAATTGTTGCCGAACTTTTCAAAAACTGGAATCTTATTTATTAAATTTATTATTTCATTTTGTGAAATTTAAAATTCCGATGATGTATATCAAATTCCATAATTTAAGGAATCTCTTTGTCTAGGTGAAAATTCTTTGCTTAGATGAATTTATATTTTTAATATAAACAATTACTATTATTATTATTGTTTTTCTTATTTTTACTTTTAATTTTAACAAACCACCATAATTAATAATTAGGGTAGTTTTAATTAATTAGTACTTAATTAATAGGTCGCCAATCAACCTATAACACAATAGTGTTACATTGTGAACCAGCCCTGAGACTGGTACTTGATCCTTAATCCAATAGGGAACCAGTTGAATGGAATAATACAGGTAAAAGAAATACCAACAGGTAAAAATATACCAAAAGTTGTTACTGTCGTGGTAGAAATTTGTTAGACAAAGAGTTATATATTTATTAATAATGGAGATTCGCTTCCGGTTTTTGTCTGTAACAAAAATTAAGTCACTGCTTACGTCACATTACCCAAAATCGTCATAACATAAATACACTTAAAATTTGAACATGCAACATTAGACAGTCCTCATTGTTTTTTAAAACAAGTTTTAATAAATACATGACCGGTATTATATATCTATATATAGTTTGTTTTATTCTAATACATATTTAAATTTTACATTTCAAATTCAAATGCTAAGGCGCAGTTCTTCATGACATTAATGGCTGTTGTTACCAAGACTAGTTACAAAATATTTCGTATAGTCAGTCCCTTGCTGCTAATGTCTTTCGTCGGACGAGTCAAACTACTTGCAGAAAATTATTGTTACTCACAACACCTTGTTTATTGAAACGGGTTACTAGTTTAAGAATTAGACGTTTGAACTTGAACTACGTAGAACGTTATCTCGACTTTCCAATGACGATATCATCTCGTCTTATAATTCAATTTAACATTACTGAATTAACAATTCATTACTGAGATCTTGTACACTGATTTCGAACGGAATTTCTATTCTCGTTCGCATTCGGTGTAATGGCGTGTCAATTTGTCAATTAATTCAAACCTTACATCATTGAATTAACACTTCGTTGCTGGAAAGTTGCAAATACAACAAAAAGGAGACACAAAGAGGCTGTATGTTGATCTAGCGTTCCTGCGATGTGAAGAAAACCCAATCAAATCTGGTGGTATTGTAAAATAGTGCTGGGGACATCTGGGGTTCAATGCTTTAAAGTGTGGTTATAAATAATAACTAATAATATCCGTTTTGATTGTATAATTTTTCACTAGAAATGATAAAACCGTGGTATCTTGAGTTTAAAAGAAAATTAATTATTTTTTATCTTAAAAAATGTTAGAGATGTGTACTGAAGAGATATTAGCGACGATAAAATTAGAAATATTATTTTTTACATTAGATAATGAACCTAATATAATTATTGTGATCAACTGGTGATATTTATCTTTGTGTATTTTTAAAAAACAATTTCATATGAAATAGATAGATAGATATGAACAGACTGAAATAAATAGAAAGATAGATAGATAGATATAAACAGGCTGAGATAGATGGATAGATAGATAGATATAAACAAAGTAAGATAGATAGATAGATAGATAGATAGAAAAATAGTTATGAATAGACTTAAATTTAATTCTTAATTCAAAATTTGAATAGTTATGAATAGACTTAAATTTAATTCTTAATTCAAAATTCAACTCTTAAGTATGTATATATATGTACACATATACACACTGAATACAACCATATACATACGCACACACGCACACACAAAAAGTAAACATAGGCACATATACGTAGGCACACACATACACACACCCAAAAAGGATAAATTTAAGTAGAAAAACACAGAATGTCTTCAGAACAAAAAACAAATTACAAACACACACACCTGATATATCAAATGAACATCTGATGAACTTTATCAAGACAACCCAAATAAAAAAGTAATAAAAAAAGTTATGAAAAAAGTTATAAAAATTCAGCTAATGACTTTATTAGTAAACCACCCAAAAAACAAAAACACCTGTTTAAAAGACTAATGTTAAAAATGAAATTCCATTCCACTCCCACAAAAACAGGAAGAGGAGGTATATAAATAGATGAGGCTGAGTCAAAAAGTAAAACCATTTTGACCGAAACTAGATGTAAGCTACCTTGACATGTAATATGTTCATTGAATCAAACAAGTTATATACTATATTGACCGAACTAGATTATATTATTTGATTCAATATATGCTACTTGAATTCAACTAGTATGCTATCTTGACTCAAACTAGATGTAGATATTTACCCACCCCGTTTGTCACGGATAGCATCGGTCGTATGTATAGGGCATCGAGTGAGGATCGAACTAGCTATTTAGTATTAATGGATATAGCCTCGGAGTAGGTTCGTCCTGCCTTCCGTCAAACTAGATTCATGGTAAATAGATATGAATTAGATGCATGGTAAATTAATTCGAATTAGATATATGCTACATTGACTCAGAGTACGAGGATGAGTAAAAAAAAGTAATGCTATTTTCTTTATTTCATGGGAAGTTTTTATAAAACTAATGCCTACATTGAGACCCTAACGAGGCTCATTGCAAGAATCCGACGAGTAAGTCCCAACGTGCCAATCGACAATAACCTCTTTCTGCATGACAATGTTCGACCACACACAAGCACGAGGTCAAGACAGAAAATCGCTTCCTTCGGGTGGACAACTTTACCACTTCCTCCCAACTCATTAGATTTAGCGCCTTCAGACTATCATCTCTTCGGTCCCATAAAAGAGAGTTTGAGAGGCAAACAGTATTTCAGTGACGAGGAAGTAAATCTGTAGTGAATAAGTGGCTCAAAGAACAGTCAACAGAATTTTACACGGCAGGGATACACACTCTCGTTCGTAGATGGAACATTGTCATTAGAGATATGGTGAATATGTAGAGGAGTAGACATTAGATCCACAGACGATCAACTTCATTTTGATATATGATACATGTTCTTCTGTTGGTAATTATACCTGACCTAAACAAAATGGCATTACTTTTTTTACTCACCCTCGTAATTCCAATTTGAATCCACACACACACACACACACACACACACACACACACATTCACACACAGACACACACACGCATACATACATATATATATATATATATATATATATATATATATATGTAAGAAGATTTTGCTTTTTTCTCCATTATGTGATGGCTATCTGACAAAACTGGTCTATTTATAGACATACCGGCAGAAGTAAATTTATAATAGCCAAATGTGTTTTTTGTTTGTTTTCTCACTTTTATTGAATT
>CM042158.1:14724981-14727481 GCA_023376005.1 Doryteuthis pealeii | reverse complement strand
ATCGACGCTTTCCTCAATACTGGCGAGGCATCTCCCTTCTTTTTTTTCTTGAAACATATAGTCTTTTTATGTCTGCTCTCAGGTATAATGTATTCTGCATCGCCATCAATTTCCTTATCCGTTGGTCCACCCGTCGGAGTTCCTTAATTATCCATTTGAGGAAGGGTCCAGAAAAGAGTCTCTATGAATTGGAAATCAGAGGAGGAATCGAGATCATCCAAACAACAGCATTATTAAGATCGGCTAGATTACTCAGAGTCCAGGAGACCTGAGGATTCTAGTTGTCCAACCACCAGTTAAGAACCAGTATTGGTAAGTCAAACCTATATCATGTCTTTGCAGCGGAAGGCTTGACGCGGCTGTCTTCATTTCACATAGCACACATACTCTTGAGACATCTATAAATTCAGCTATTCTCCCTCTAGCTATGGGTACTTTGCAAGACAAACTGGGTTCTTTAAATTTAGTATAACAACCGCTCTAGGAGAAGGAAAACTATGAATTCAAACCTGTTAAAAATTTCGCTTAAAATTGATCTTGTATCACATTCTACTCGAGTGGAGTTATAAGTAAATACATACATATATTATGTATCCATGGAGGCGCGTGGTCTAATGGTTAGAGTTTTAGGAAATGGACTCATCGACCGGAGTTCAATTCCTAATGGAAGCTGTTTGCATTTCACATGGCGCTAATAAACTTGGGAAATGTATGAATCCAATTCTCCATCCAGCTATGGGTAAATCGCAGGGCAGACTGGGCTCTTTAACAATGGCTAGGCAATCAGTCTAGGAGAAGGAAAACTCTGAATTCAAACCTGTTAATCTCCGCTTAAGCAATTGGCATTGTGCCGCATCCTGCTCGTGCGCAGGGGTTGGTATATATATATATATATATATATATATATATATATATATATATATTATATTTACACACACACACACACACACACACACACACACACACACACACATATATATATATATATATATAATAATATATATATATATTGAAGAAATGGCTACAACAGAAACCAATACATTTGCTCTACTTTGTATTGAGCACTTTGTATTTGTTTTATCACGGACTTAACTCCTGGATCCTGTGCACCTCCAACGATCGTGCCCATATTCACCGGTAAGCCACCCTTTATATATATATATATATATATATACATATATATATATATATATATATGCTGTTAAAATTAAAATATTTTATATCATATTCATTGCTAATATTGAACAATATTTCGATTTATAAAATCATCTTCAGAGCCTGTTTTTATTCCGGACTCATCGAGAGAGGAGCTGATAATAATTTGATGAGTCCGGATTAAAAACAAGCTCTGAAGATGATTTTTATAAATCAAAATATTGTTCAATATTAGCTATGAATATGATATAAAATATTTCCATTTTAACAGCATTGAGTGTTTTCATATCCTTTTATGTATGTATGTATGTATGTATGTATGTATGTATCTCTCTCTCTCTCTCTCTCTCTCTCTCTCTCTCTCTCTCTATATATATATATATATATATATATATATATATATATATATATATATATATTATGTATCTGTTCAGACTGAGCTTTGCTTTCCAAATCAAACTAATCCATTCTAAAATACTAAGCCTTCAATATTTTCATCAAACTTGGTGAGTTTTGGGGTTAGTCTTTTCTTAGTTAGATATTATTTCTATCAATTTTTTTTCTTATTTTAAACGGTACTTGTCTATTGTTTGGGGGTGTTTTTTTTTCAAAAACATTGTGGCTTTTATTTAAAACGATACTCTTGTATAAGTTAGGGGATTAATTCCATAAATGTAGATGTATTAAGGGAATTCTTTCTTTATCAGCAGTTTTATTATGTCATGCAATATTTAATCGAAGTCCAAGGCAATTCCATTGCATAGGCATACATACGCATATAGAAACATATTTTACCCTTCCCTGAGGATCTTTTAAAAATTTTTGCTTTTTTTTTTATAATACTAAAGATGTTTTTTTAGATTACTTGTTTAGTAATTAAAAAAAAATATTAAAGAAAACTTTTGGGGAAACTAGTCAAACTTCCTTTTTATGTAGTAAATTCTGAGCGCCAAAGTGCGTCTCATGCCTTTCACCTTCTCTGTAAGGAGATCCTTTGCTTGGATTCCACCTTTTCATGGGAGAGGCATGGCCCAGAGTCGTATTTGATATGATCTTCCGCTTGTACTGCTTAATATAAAGCCTCAAACTTCGCCATATGTTTATTTGCTGCTGAGATATTCCCTGACCACTAGCTGGTGGCTGATCAACGCTAGCTGGATCACCCAGGTGAAGGTATATGATGTTGAAAGACCCGAAACGCCTTAGGATATTGTTAATTACACCACTGACGATCTTGGTTATGTTTTATTGCATTGGGATGT
Organism: Doryteuthis pealeii; assembly: GCA_023376005.1. Classification (NCBI taxonomy): domain Eukaryota; kingdom Metazoa; phylum Mollusca; class Cephalopoda; order Myopsida; family Loliginidae; genus Doryteuthis; species Doryteuthis pealeii. Next base: position 14,725,064 of record CM042158.1, on the reverse strand, counting down.
TTTTTTATATCTATTGTAGGTGACTCACCTATGACACGAACATGGAATTATCCAAATGGTATATATTTAACAGAGTAAAGCTA
>CM042158.1:14717481-14719981 GCA_023376005.1 Doryteuthis pealeii | reverse complement strand
GCAGGAGGCCGAGATGGAATTCAGCGAATAATACCAAAAGAAGGTTTGGTATCCTTATCATTCACAAAATATAAATATAAATGAATATAAATAAACGTTTGTGTTAAATCTGTGTTTTTATTTTAATATTACTTGCATTCAATAAGAAATATTTACAGAGCTGGTAAAATAAGCATAAAAGTAGGTTTACTCTTAACACTCTTCCTAAATTTTCACTCACATTTATTGACCCTATAATTTTAAAAAATTGATAATTAAAGTAATTTTTAAAAAGATCTATATTAAAACATGACATAAATTGTATTTATTTTTTTTACAACCAGGAAAACAATTTTAAGTCACCCAGTGTACGAATCTTGGCTGACTTCTTAAAACGGTCGGAAAATTAAAACGGAAAGTTTTTTGGTGGTCCCCAATAACAGTTTAACTACAGTCTATGAATTAACATTTTGCGAATTGGGCTACAGTTTTAGGCGATTAAAGTTGATTTTAATTACGTATTGCTTTAAAGAATAAACAAAAAAAATAAAATTACTATACATTTAATGTTGAAAATATTTTTTAAACTAAGTTTAATTGAAATTATACACTGCAATACTAACACAAACAACTATATGATAACGAACTGACTGATATAGATAGATAGATAGATAATGAACTGACTGATATAGATAGATAGATAATGAACCGACTGAAATAGATAGATAGATAGATAGATAGATAGATAATGAACCGACTGAAATAGATAGATAGATAGATAGATAAAGAACTGACTGAAATAGATAGATAGATAGATAGATAGATAATGAACTGACTGAAATAGATAGATAGATAGATAGATAGATAGATAATGAACTGACTGAAATAGATAGATAGATATATAGATAATGAACTGATTGAAATAGATATATATGTCTCAATAATAGATTCAATAATTCATTAAATGTATAGTAATTTGTTTTGTTTTTTTGTTCACTCACGTTAACTCTCCCACTCACGTTCACTCTATATAGAGGGAGGGTGGAAGAGCGTCAAGTGTAAATTAGACAGGGATATATATAAAATGTGTATATATATTATGTGTGTATATATATAATGTATATATATATATATAATGTATATATATATAATGTATATCTATTATTATACTAAAGCTGAGTTTATCAACCTTCGCCAGCTAAAGGATTTTTTCTATTTATGTTATGGACACAATATTTATATATATATATATATATATATACTGAATGCATTCAATGTACTAAAGACTGTCACTCAGAAATTGCCCTGCAGAACCACTTGTGCAGATGCAGACTATTTATTTTTCTTTTGTGGACACTACGCCACCGTCCTTAGTGGACGGAAAGGTGCCAACAATATATATATACACAATACATACATACATATATAATATATATATATATATATATATATATATATATATAGAGAGAGAGAGAGAGAGAGAGAGAGATAGATAGATAGAAAAAGAGAGGGAGAAAGAATGAAATATTAAAAACAAATCCTTATTTTCCTGAATTTTGGTTGTTGCTTTCAGATATTGCGAGATACTCTATTAAAAGTAAAGGCAAAAACATTTAAATCTTTGATGTCTATTTTCCCCCGATATTACGGTTAATAAATAAAGAAAAGCCGAGAATTTATGAAGACGACGATTCTTAAAGAGATAAAAAAAAATAAACAGCTTTACTTATAACGCTTAACACGAAGAACAAATACATAATAAAATATGAATAATAAATAAACAAAAACAACGAAGTCTAGAAATGTAGGCACAAAGAGAATCACATAGATTTCACCAACAAATACAGTTAATCATAAACGAAAGGAGGCAACAAAAAGACTAAAAAACCAAAGGAAGGAATCCTAATTCTAAAAAGAAATAAAAAAAAATTGGCTTAAGAATGAAACTAGGGTTCAAAAAAAAAAAAAGGAAAGGAAAGTGGTTGTTGTTTTTGGGCATATTAACCCTCCTTCGTATCATTTAATGCAGAATCTAGAAATTTTTTTAAACAAAAGATCCAGGTTGCTTCAGTACTTGTAGTTGCTTAAGTTGTCACCCAATCAAATATTGAACAGCTTAGTCGCTGCTTAACTTTGGTCATCTATCGGGAAATGATACTTTCAGCGTGACTTGACCGTAATAAAGAGCAGAGGCAAAAATCAGATGAGGAAATAAAATAAGAAAACTTTATGATAAAGAAAACAAATATTTGCCCAAAGGTAGGATTTGACAGAAATTCACAAGTATAGAGCATACAACAAAGATCGAATTCCCTTTTCAGCTTTATTTTACGGCATATCAACCTCGGTGGGGTCATTTAATGCAGGCAAAGTTTTGAAATAAATTCATTCTTAGTGGATACTCAATTTTTTTATAAACATATTTTTCTATTTAACCCATAGATGGGACCCTAACAGGTTCGATCACTTCATGTCAGAGGGGACCAGGGAGCAATGGTGATGAAGGGGTGCTCCAGATTCC
>CM042158.1:14692481-14709981 GCA_023376005.1 Doryteuthis pealeii | reverse complement strand
TATTATTATTATTATTATTACAAGCAAAAAAAGTCCGACTCTCCGGGCAGCGTAAAAAATAAAATTTGCTATGCTCTTTCGTAAAAATGTAAACAGGTTTTTGAAATTTTTTAAATAATTGGGATAAAAATATTTTTGCAGTCAAAATTCGAATACATTTGTTTTCTTTCAAATAAAACCGAATTTCTAACGTTTACTTTTAAATTATTATTTTTTTTGTTTTGTTTTATGATAGACGAAAATCAATATATAACTTTTTTTCATTCTATAATAAAATATAGATTACCAATTAATAATATGATCTAATCTCATCAATATTAGTTAATAATTTATTGCAAAATATTGAATTTAATTACAGAACACATTTTTATTTTTTAAACCTGTGTCACGGAATCTGTAAAAAACATAGCGGGTAAGCATTATTGATGGAATTGTCGTTAGAGGTAGGAAGTATATTTTTTGTAACCGAGTTTATTGTTAAGCAGGGAAGTAAGCATAATTGATGAAACTATATTTAAATTAAAACACGTAATGAAAAGCAGACATACGTAAACCTAAACCGGATACAGTTTAATACACAAATCTTCAAATTTAATGTAGAAGACGATTATTTGACTATTTCTTGCTTGTAAATAATTTTCTCGTAAAACTTTATAAGTTAGATAACTTTGATTATAAATATAAAATAAAAAAAATATATATCAATAATAGCAGGCATGTATATATCAAAACTTGTTTTAACAATGAGGACCATTTAATGTTGCATACTTAATCACCGAGTATATGTAATACAGGGTTGTTCTTTATTCTATATACTATTGATTTTGACTGCAAATTAGATACTCGTTGATAGATTTGTGCAATTCCTGAATGCATTGTGACGGAAACAGTGATGTAGTTTCCGTTACAGACAGAGACATCGAACCTCCATTATAATAATATTATTATTAGCCGGTGGTCGATCAGTAGTGTCTGAGTTAGAGCAAGCCTTCTCAGATCTTCAGGATGATTCTGCGGATCCTAGCTTCTCTCAAATATATAATTGAAAAAAAGGAACAGAAATGAAAAAAATACAAAAAAAAAAATACAAACAAAACAAATAAAAAATAAAAACAAAGAGAAATAAAGGAAGTAAGATTCAAACAAAAAGAAAACAAATAAAAATTGAAAAAAAAATAAAAAATCTGCCCCCCCCCCCCCCCAAGTAAATCAGATAGTCAAAAAAAAAAAAACAAGCGATAAGAAATGAAGCAGCGAATAAATAAGGAAATAGAAAACAATGAAATATAAAGAAATATATTTAAGCAAATGATTTTATATTATTTGGTTATTCCCGATTCTATCCATAACATTAAATTCCCCTCGTCTCGTTTTGAAACTCTTGGATACAGTATCCTCATGTTCTACAGTTTTTTCAATTCTCTGTCAAGGTTCGAGTATTTGGCTATCTTTTTGTTTTCTTTAATTTTTACTCTGTGGCCTGACGCAACGCAAAATAAGTGTTGAGTATCTGGCCACCATCCTTAGTTCCAGATGTAGTAAATAAGTAAGCAAGCCAATAAGTATCCGGTGTTATAGTATTCTTTGTAAGTCCGACGTCCAAGATAATCCAAATAGCAATGAGCCAAGGTTAAGAATCAGACTAGTATAAATACAACAACAGCAGCAGCAGCAGCACTGTCAGTGATTGGACAATAGGAATCTCTCCCAGGTCACGTGCCCATAGGCGAGTATATAAATATAAGTGACCATTTGCCCCATGCCTTATATACAAAAAAATTCCAACAATAAGTTCTTTTTTTCTTTAGTAGGGCTGGTATTTTGACAGGGATTAAATGATCTGCTGGTATCTCAAAATCTAAGAGCATTTGACAGGTCCTCTAGAGATCATCCAGTGTCCGTACAAACCATATAGTGTCCTCGAGTGATTAATATAAGTTTTTGTTTGTCGACCAACACTACATGTGTATGAGTATAGGAGAACGTCACTTATAACATCATCCCTACTTCACCAACAGTGCTTACCATGTCTTAATCATCTTACTTGGATGATTAGTATGATGGAAGGTAAGCAGATGTTTTGAATGGTGCTACTTTCACAATCTGTTCATATATATATATATATATATATATATATATATATATATATATATATATATATACTAAAAGTTTCGTTTAATGCTCTTCAGAGCTAAGAGTCAGATCTTAGCCCTGAAGAGCATTAAGCGAAACTTTTAGTAGGTTCATCTGACTCATTAGATTTATCTTTATTATTTGCTCTACTTAGGTATTGAGCACTTTTTACTTGTTAGCTTTAGTCTCCTGGTCGGGTTTGTATATATGCATATAAATTGTTTGATCCTTTGGCAAATATATTGTACTAATAGATTATTTTTGTTGGTACGATTATCTTGGTTTTTTCTCTTTTACAAAAGATTTTTTCTTCTCGGTTGATGTTTGGTAGTATATTTTTACAATCAAACTATTTGCTGTTTTTTTTCTCACCGCGAGGATTTACCAACAAGTTTGGTATATTAAATTATATATATATATATATATATATATATATATATATATATATATATATATATATATATATATATATATATATATATATATCATATTGCATTTTATGCTTAAGTAGATTTTTAAAAAATCATAATTGATCTAGTGCTCCTTATCATTGATTATTTCTTTTCCATTTCTGAAACAACAACTGTTCCATTTACTCAAACAACTGACAAATAATGACAACAAACATCGACATTTTTCGGGATAATCTATTAAGTAAAAATCGAACCTCCCACAAAAATCACTAAAATATGGCCTTATTCCAAAAATGGACAAGTTCAACAAACATATTTATAAAAATGCGCGAAAACAAACAAACACGCACAGTCTAACATACGTGAGTGTGTTTGTGTCTTGAGTGTGTGTTCTGTATGTTCTTTGTATTTGGGTGGCATTTTTATGTATGTAATGAATATTTTGTATGAGAGTGTGTTTTGTGTGTGTAAGTGTATTTTCAATGAGTGTTTTGTTTGTGTGTGTACTTTTTGTATTTTTGATAGTGTGTGTGTGTGTGTGTGCGTTTGTGTTTGTTTTCAGTACGTGCGTTTGTGTTTGTTTTCAATGTGTATGCGTATATTTTGAGTGTGTGTGTGTTGTGTGTGTTCTTTGTGTGTGAGTGTGACTTTTGTGAGTGTATTGAGTGTATCTGTTTGAGTGTTTTATATGAGAATGTGTTTTGCGTGTGTAAGTGTATTTTGAATGGGTCTTTTGTTTGTGTGTGTATTTTTTGAATTTTTGATTGTGTGTGTGTTTGTTTTCAGTGTGTATGCGTGTGTTTTGTGTGTGTGTGTGTGTGAGTGTAACTTTTGTGTGTGTATCTGTTTGAGTGTCTTATATGAGAGTATGTTTTGCGTATGTATGTGTATTTTGAGTGTTTACTTTCTGTTTGCGTATTTTTTGTATTTTTGATTGTGTGTGTTTTGTATGTGTGCATGTTTGTTTTCACTGTGTATGCCTCTGCGTTGAGAGTGTGTGTATGTATTCACATGTATTCTGAGAACGAAGAAATTTCCGATGGCAAGAAAGTAAACAAGGAAACAAAGAATTACTTTTGCAAAATGAAAAAGTATAAAATAAGGAATTAAAAAAAAAACATGTAAAAAATATAATTGAAAAAAAGGAACACGAATGAAAAAAATAAAAAAATAAAAAAGCAAAGTGAAATAAAAGTAGTAAGTTTCAAACGAAAAAAAAAGACAAATACACAATTGAAAAAATAAAAATCTGCCCCCACCCAAAGTAAATGAGAAAAAAATAACAAAAACACAAATGAAAAGAAATGAAGCACCGAATAAATAAGGAAATAGAAAACAATGAAATGTAAAGAAATATATTTAAGCAAAATAAAAAAATGCAATAAAATATACAAATGAAAAAGAAAAAAAAAGAAAATAAACAAATAAACAAATACAATAAAAAGAAATAAACAAAGAACAAATAGAACGAAAGGGGAAAAAATGTAAGAAAAAAGAAACTTTGAAGACAGACTGACAATATAAAAACAAAATGAACGGAAAGGGAATTTCGTAAAAATAATGAAAGAAATAAAGAATATATTTGAAAATGAAGGAAATATTAAATCAAAAAAGGAAAAGGAATGAAAAATGGCAAAGAAAAAGAAAAGGAAAAGGACATCCGGTAAAAGAAATAAACGCAAACGAGAAAGAAAAAAGAAAGAAAGAATACAAAATGAAATAAACAAATAAAAACTATAAAATAGAAATAGAAAATAGAAAACGAAACAAAGAAGGTGATCCGTACAGTTCTTTAAAAAATCTTCTAGTCGTCCCACACGAGCGCTGTTGTCAACACTGCCACTGCCAAGGGTTATATATATATATATATAATATATATATATATATATTGTGTGTGTGTGTGTGTGTGTGTGTGTGTGTGTGTGTGTGTGTGTTGAAAAAATAATAGTAGGGGTTGGGTAAATATATACAACTCATTCAAGGCAGACGAACCATGTAAATCAACTATCGATCTGGCTCTGAACTCTTTAACCTTCGCTGGTTGGTTTGGTGGCTGGTTTTTTGGTTGGTTTGTAGGGAATATCAACCCTTGGGCTATTTTATGCAGATAACGTTTTCTTTTATTCTTGTGTAATCATTTTTAAACACTTTTAATAACTCATTTTTTATCGATCTAACCCATTTTTTAAAATCTATCTAACAAGTACTACCACTCCGGGTCAGAGTGTACTTACGGAGTAATGACAATGCAGGAATATTCCACACTCCACAGAACTCCAGAAATGAAACTTCACGACAAGATGCAGTTGAACGTCATACCCAGGACATAAATACCCTCAGCCCCCCCCCCTTCTGGCAAATATATAATAACATTTCGGGATTTGCCATAAGGGCAGTATAATTGTGATAATAATATAGAATCTAGGCCTTGACGTGACCAGCCGATTGACCAGAATGGACATCTCCGACTGCCTGTCTAGCCAAAGTAAGAGACAAAATGGAGTGTTTTACGTCACGTCATAGACTGATCAGCCACCAGGATCCCTTTTTTAAAGCATCACCGGTAACCACCCACGGTTGTCCAATTGGGGATTTTACCTCTCTGCATAGGTGCAGTCAGTAGAAGATAGGGCTTTTAACCTTATTATCACAACCCAACTTGGAGAAGGGCAACTCTGAATTAAAACCATAGCGGCTGTTTTCTTGTTATACAAAATACTTTAAGAGTTCCTCCTCCACTAATCATCCCCATCCTGATTTCGTTTAATTCTATTGAGATTTCGGTACCGTTATAGTATGTGGCCAACCTTTTAAATGTGGCCTACGAAATCATGTATCTCTTATAATATGTGGCCTACCATAAAAAGCACATTATATGGTTATAATAATAACTGCTAATCCTAATCCTAACCCTAACCCTATTTCAGAATTTTAGAATATTTTAGAAGTAAATAGATTTCCGATTCATGTAAATTATGGATAAATTCTTTTTAAATTATTCTTAATTACTATATACAGCTTATGACTAAATTGCATTTCTTGAAATTGAATATATGTGAAAAATAATTAGTTTCAATAAACCCTCTTACACATTCAAACCGGGTAGGCCACATACTATAACATAATAAAAAAGAGAGGCTACATACTAGAACGGTCCCGAGATTTCTCTATTGAATAATGTTATTATCAGTATTATTGTCACAGATAAATTATAGTCGACCTTTTATGTTGTTTCACTATCTATTAGTAAGTTTAATAGATTGAACAAATATTAATAAAAAAAATTGAACAAATATTAGTAAAAAAAATGGTGATGTTTTTAAATGATACATTCATGGATTTAGTTATGGTAGAACATTACTGTTGAGCTAGTCTGCCCTTCTTAGAATACGTTAACTACATCCACTACATAGAATAAGACACCCTCCAACATTATTAGATAGGAATACTTGAAACTATACAACTGTGTGAAAATTATTCATATTAGATAGAAATACATGAAACCATACAATAGTATGCAAATTATTAGCATTAGATAGGAATACTTGATATCAAATGATTATAGACAAATAAAAAACTGCAATTAAAAAGAAATGCAATGGAATCTTGAAAATATAATTACGATCAAACATTTACAATGAATCAAATTTCTGTATCAAATAAAGAAGAAAGCCGGAGAGCACATCGGCCGAAACGTTGTACATATGGCAATGAAGATGAGTACAATAGTCCAAATGATCCAAATAATACTAATTATCAAGCCTCATCTAAAAAAATTCCGAGAAATAAAATTTCTTCGGTATAAAATAAACCAGCAAGGGTTGACATACCGTAAAACCAACCAACGAACCAACCAGCCAACCAACCAAATTAATAAATAAATAATTTAAGCCAAGAAAATAGCAGTACAAATATTTGGTATTACACTAAACTGCATCTGATGGTGAGGTTTCAGGAAGTGCGGAGTATCACTTTTTTGTTGTTAACCCTTGGTCACCTCTAACTCGGAAACGTATTTTCTATTAAGGCTTGGAATAGTATCTATTGAGGTTTAAAATAGATGTTTTTTGGAAGCTACTTGCTTGGAAGCTAACTGTATTCATATTCACATTCATATTATTATAATAATTATTATAATCATTATTGTTATTATTATTACTAGCAAAATAAAAAAACACCCTCCGGGCGATGTAAAAATATTTTTTGAAAGATATTGCTTGAGAGGATGGGAGCTGAAAATTCAATGTCATAGAGTGTGTACCATAAGTATGTAAAATCGTCAAATTTATTAAAGGAGTAAAAAGAAAGAAAGAAAGAAAGACAATTTGAAATGGAAACAGTTCTGATAACTTTAAATATTATATTAGAATAAAACAATCTATATATAGAAATATAACGCCGGACATCTTTTTATTGAAACAATGAGGATTGTCTAACGTTGCATGCTCACATTTTGAGTATATTTATTCTATGTTATGACGTTGGATTATGTGTTGTGACGTCTGAGGTTGAGCGCCATGCTTACTATCAGCTCCTCACTTTACCGCACAGATCCCTGGGCTACTCATACGCTGAGTTGGCGAGGGCTGGTATCAAACCATGAACCTTGCGATTCCTAGTCAAGTACTCTACCGACTGAGCTAAACCGGCCTTAAGGAAAGAAATAAAAAGAAAAGAAGAAAAAGAAAGAAAGAAAAGAAATAATGGAAGATAAAAATGAATAGATAAGTTGTTTTTTTTTTCGAAGATATCTTAGAGGGTAAAATTATCCAGATGTGCTGTGAAAGATTAAGAACTGACAGATCGGATTATCCCTTCTGTTGATGGAATCATTCATTGGCTACCCGATTTCGCGCCAAAAAAGAATTAACAAAAAAACAAAAAAAAAAAAAACGCATTAGATCTATACAAATCGGTGGGGGGGGGGTACGTTGGTGGTGCAATATACCGATAGTGTCATTGTTGACGGAAGAGAGAGTTCATGATCTCACCAATACTGCACTCCCCTCACACGCGCATAAACGGACCCCTCAGCCTCCCGCCGCACACCCATGCACGTCTTCTTCATCAGTTTTTGTCTGAATAAAAATCGATCGCAACCATTTCAGACACGCTAATACAAACACAACCAGGCATGAATTATGGAGTAATCTACATGACCCAGATATCTCGGTGAGATGTGAAAAATCTAGTATTTTTTCTAAAAGGAAAAATAACGAAGAATGATTTTTGATGTTTTCATTTATTTATATATTTATTATTCGCAGAGGTAAAGAAACAGAAAAAAAAGTCCTTGAAAACAGTTTGAAGCCTAACTTCGGGAAATCTATTTAAATGATACATGTTTTATTGAGTAGGTGCATAATATTTAAGATTGGTTGGTTGGTTGAATTTTACGGCATATCAACCCTTGTTGGGTTATTTATGCCAAAGGCGTTTTGGTTTCTCTTTCTTACTTTTACTTTTCTTTTTACTTCTTTCTTTCTTCTTTCTGTTAATCCTTTCTTTCTTCTTTTCCTTCTTTCTTCTTTCTTTTTTAAAATTTTACATGGTCTTTCTGTCTTTCTGTTAATTCCTCTTCTTTCTTTCTTTCAATTTTTTTCTTTTTTTAATTTCACATCGTTTTCTCATTCTTCTTTCTTTCTTTTTCTTCTTCTTTCTGTTAATCCTCTTTCTTTCTTTCTTTTAATTCCCATGGTTCTCTCTTACTTTCTGTTAATTCCTCTTTCTTTCTTTCTTTCAATTTTTCTTTCTTACTTTTCCTTTCTTTCTTTCTCCCTGTTAATTCCTCTTTCTTTCTTTCGTTTAATTTCACATTTCTCTCTTTCTTTCTTTTACTTTTCTTCTTTCTTTCTTTCTGTTAATTACTCTTCTTTCTTTTCTTAAATTTTCCATCGTTCTTTCTTTCTTTCATTCATTCATTCTTTCTTTCTTTTAATTTCCATTTTTATTGTTTATTCATTCTTGATGGGTATATTCAATTTTCATACTCAGATTTTTAAACACGTTTTTCAAACTCATTTTTTTTCTATTTACCACTAATATGTAATAGCACTACGGGTCAAAATAGATCTGCGAGTAATGGTGATGAATGGGTACTCCACACTCCCCTGAGCTCTAAAATTGGAACTTCACCATTAGATGCAGTTTAACGTCATACACTATGTACTAAGACCCTTAGTCAGCGCCTTCAACAGATATATGATTAAAAGGGTTGGGTAATATGGTGGGGAGAATTATATAAGTGCTAGGACTTGACCAGTCGATTTATCAGAGGGTGACTCTCTAACTACCCGTCAGTCCCGAGTAAGTGCCAAAGTGGAGTCGCCACTCACGGTCAACAGGTCGCCACAATGAGGGAATTTCATCCCTTTAAAGAGATGCATTTGGTGTATTTTACAGCCCTAGCCGACAGGGCGAATTCCTTAAAGATTCCGTCCAATCGGGTAGGGCTGTAGAAGTCGTAGACTGGAGTTGTAGAATATGCCGACTGCACCTCTCCAGAGGAGTAGAACGCCTTCAATGAGGCTATCTGTTAGCCGTGGATGGACACCCGTGATGTTTAAGGACGGAATCCTAAGGGATGCGCAGTCCATGACATGCAACACTCCATATATATTTGGAAGAAAGTGGAGAGTGTGGTGTAACCCTTCATTGTCATTACTCCCAGGTGTACCCTGACCTGGTTCTGATAGTACATGTTAGGGTCCCATTTATGGGTTAAAGGAGTTTTTAAAAATTAAAAAATATATGACTTTAAAGAAATCTGAAGACCTACAAAAATCAATTAACAAAACTTCTTTGGCATAACATAACCCAATATGTTTTGATCATCTTGGATGACTTGTGAGATTGCAGTTTAGTGGCCATATACTTTTTGTGGGGTCCTTTTTCCAGAATTTATTCAAAACTGCACGCAGAATCCTAGTGTCATTTGCATTTAACTTTTTCTTTTGTACAACGTTAAAGACTAGGTGGTGTAACAATACACATACGTTCGTCCTTTAAACCAAGAGCCTAACCAACCTGTCAGCTGGGGTGGGGTAGAATGCTATCTGATGGCGAGGTTCCAGTTTTGGAGCTTTGGGGAAAGTGGAGCACCCCTTCATCACCATTGTTCCCTGGTCCACTCTGACCCGGAGTGGTAGTACCTGTTAGGGTTCCATCTATGGGTTAAATAGAAAAACATTAGTTTATAAACAAAATTGATTATCCGTTAAGAATGAATTAAAAACATTGTCGGCATAAATTGACCTACTGATGATGATGTGCCGTAAAACAAAACAAACCAAACCAAGAGCCTAAAGGTATATCTAGCTAAAGGTTACTGTTTTAACTAATTCTTAATCATTTATTTCTAAAGATTCTTCTAACTATTTTTTCCCTCTTTCAGTCAAGAAATTTCAGTTAAAGATCTACCTGAACTACCAAGCAAACCTTTCTTTTAACTTTGTATTAATCTAAAAACAAACTTTCACGCTGCATTTTCATTCTTTCGACCAAAACGCTAAAATGTATATTCGACTAAAAATCAACTAGATCAGCTACCAAGTCGACCACTCTTGGTAATTATAAACTTTTATTTAGTAAATTAGGGTGTCCCAGAAAAAACAGAACCCACACATTTTGTAATAAAACTGATAATTTTAACTAGCGGGGGTTAGGGTTGGGTTGGGGGTAGGGTTTCTAGCCGAACGCTCTACCGAATGAGCTAACCCGGCCCCTGCTCAGCAACAAAGGAAGCCTCATTTTTTTCATTTTTTTGCGAATATAATCAAATATATTTCTCTCTACATTTGTCTTTTTTCAATCGGGACGTCTAAAAGTATATTCAGCTAAATATCAACTACCATTCCTCACTTTGTCTTTAAGTATTAAAAAAATCCTTCAAACTACTTTTTGTCTCTTTCAACCAAAGCTTCAAAAGTATATTTGGCTAAATTTCAAGTACCTCGTCCACGAAGCAACACTTTCTTTTTACTTTCTCTTAATCTAATCAACCCATTTTATTGCATTTTCTTCTCTTTCAGCCAAAACGTTTAAAAGTATATCCAGCTTAAAGATCATCTATCTCAGCAACCAAGGAAGACTCTCTTTTCCCATTTTGCTAATATAATTAAAAATATTTCTCTCTCCATTTGCCTCTTTCAATCAGAGTGTCTAAAAGTATATTCAGCTAAATATGAACTACCTCAGCTACCAAAGCGACCAATCTCCTCACTTTGTCTTTAACTATTCAAAAAATCCTTCAAACTATATTTCTCTCTTTCAACTAAAGCGTTAAAAGTATATTTGGCTAAAGATCAACTACCTCTGCTACCAAGGAAGCCTCTCCTTTCAATTTGTCTTAATCTAATTTTAAAAAGATATTTCCTATTGAATTTTCGTCTCTTTCAACTAAACATCTAAAAGAATATCCGGCTACCAGAGCTAGTAGGGAAGCCTCTCTTTTCACTTTGTGTTAATATAATTAAAAAATCTTTCTACATTTTTCACTTTCAACCAGAGCGTTTAAAAGTATATTCAGCTAAAGTTCAACTGCCTCAGCTACCAATCCGGCCACACTCCTCACTTTGTCTTAATCTAATTTTTTAAAATATTTTCTATTGCATTTTTTCTCTTTCAACCAAACGACTACCACATTTAGTAAGGAAGCTTCGCTTTTCACTTGGTGTTAATATAATTAAAAAAATATTTCTACATTTTTCACTTTCAACCAGAACATTTCAGAGTATATTCAGTTAAAGATCAACTACCTCAGCTACGAAGCCGGCTACTCTCCTCACTTTATCTTAATCTAACATTTTCTTTTAATCTTACTAACTACCCTTTTCTCTCTTATAGCCAAAGCATCTCAAAGTAGCTTCGGCAATAGATCAAAGAACCAACTTTAAGTAAAACCCGCAGCCTATTGACTGAGGTTGCCTCAAGCGATTTCAATATTGCCTGCCACATATTATAATTCCAACTACAGCAGCGAAAAAAATCATCATAGATCTCTCTCCTTTTTTCTTTCATCAAGAACACTTGGCCGTTTCAATTTCCTCTGTCCGCTTAATTTAAAAGTATTTGGAAATGAAAATGAATTTGTAGTAAACAAGGCAAGATTTATTACGCGTAAAACGGATGTGTTGATAAGCTTATACTTAATAGATATTTTGGAAATGAAAAGAAATATTATTGGCATTCAAGCAAAACAATATAAGCAAGCAAAATCAGAGGGAGGACAACCCAACTATGAATTAAAAAGTACTACTACTACTACTCTTCTAAAAGGTAATTACCACGCATCCCACTTATGCAGGTATGATACAATATCGTTTAATGTGGGACCACCCACGAACCGAAGCTCATGGGATGGCAGGCACAAACATGCATAGATCTCTTCGGCATTTCCCCTCAAGGTGGTGCCTCAGGCACTGGGAAATAAACCCAGCCCTACCCCTTTAAATTAAGGGACGGATGTTGCGTGGATGGAAGGCCTCTAAGATCACGCCGTTAATTTTATTAACACACAGGACCCGAAAGGCCTGTTTTATTAAAGTGTCTTGTAAAAGGAAGGCTTCATTGGCAATTCATTGGCAATTCATTGGCAATTCAGCCTCGAAAGACAATGATAAAAGTTTCTGTGTGCCCCTGAAGTTGCAGCGCCTCCTGTGACTATGAAGTCCTATGTTTGAGAAACATTCTCGACCGCAGATTTTGCATTTGCAGGTTGTCCCTGTAGATGATGATGTTCCGATGCTTTGTTGCCATTGCTTTCTTATGGACCTCTTAGCTTCATGATCTATCAGGTTGACTTATGACATATACAGTCCTCTATGGAGATTTTCCCAGCTGGAAGGGACAATGCCAAAGCACCTGAGATCGTTTTTGCAGACATCCATGAATCGCAGTAGGGGGCGACCAATCTGTCTTTTACAAGATGTTAGCTCTCCATACAGGATGTCTTTCGGGATCATCCATCCGACGTACATGACCCAACCATCGGAGACTACGTTGTCTCAGTAGAGAAGGAAAAGGAAGGCTTATGCATTGAATAACCCTCATAGTTTGATATGCCATTAAATAAACGAAACCAAATAGGAAGGATAACTCGTGTAATGTTATAGTTACCTAACTCATGCAGGCCATTGTGATGAGTTCGTTTCTAACTGGGTGTCCCAAAACCGTCTGTTCTTGTATCAAAGTAAGCACAATTTAGCAAATGAAAACATAACAAGAGGAAACAAAACAACAAATGTGTCGTTACTCGTGTTATTTGTGCTTTTGTCAAATTATTTGTCATTTCTTTTTGTACAATTTTGTCAAACTATCTGTTATCTATTTCTTTGGTCTGGTGTCTTTGTTTAATGGCATATCAACCTTCGTGGGTTATTCAATACCAAAGCTATCCTTGTAAAAGCTATCCTTATAGAAGTATAGAACAATATAGATATTATTTAATGGAGTATTTGAGGGAGTCATACCTTTTTCAAGGGTATTAGTCAGAAGATTAACGTTATGCACGACTGGAGTTCGAACTTGCGACGATGAAGCAGTCTAGCATATTATCCACAATGCCACGAAGAACGCCTCTATTTTTATGAGATTTTTTCATTAACTCTTTTTATTATATTTTTTGAACTTATCTGTTCTCAGTTTCCTTCTATCCTCTATTCTCTATCTAGACTATTTTCTCAGTTCCTTCCCTTCTTACTTTTTGTCTTTCCTATTAAAAGACTTTTTTTTGCAGAAAAGCACACATCCTCATTTATCTCTAGTAAATACTTTTTCAGACCACCCTATCTCATTATCTCTTATATTTCTTTCTAGCCTCTTATTTATATCTTACTCCCTACGATAAATCTTTCTTTTCATTCCTCCTCTTCTTCTTTCTTATTTTTACTATTCTAATCACAATCTAGAATGAACCTTTATTTTTTTTCAGCCCTCTCTTTCTTCTTTCTTATTATCTCCTAGTAATCTATATTTTCTCAGTCCTCTTTCTCCCAACTTATCTTTTTCCTTATCTCCTTTAGACTATTTCTCGTCTTTTCCTCTTTTCATCTTTATTCTTCTATCTATGACTATTTCTTTGGAGCCTTTACCTTCTTTAAAACAAAACCTAATTACAGGTCTCTATTCTAAGACTATTTTTGAGCCTCTACAACTTATCTCTATCTACGTCAGGTCAATTATTTCTGAGGTCCATATAGGAGGGGCCATACCAACCCCGGGCCTCCTAACTTACCCTTCTTGTACTCTTAAATTGCAGCAGCCCTGGGATTCACTATTTTATTGCACTTGGAGTCTGATGAAACTAGTTGTTAATTCGAGATATGGAGCTCGCTACTACATTATCAATCTCTATATAGAACTATTCAATTCTTGAGTCCTCTAATCTCACTTATTCCTTGCCTGTTTCTATTTGTGTTCGAATTCTCTTGGTTATGTTACTACTTCTTATTCTTCATTGTGCTTAGTTGTGCCAAATAATTCCAATACCCCTTCTCTCCTCCCGGCGCTTCTTTCTCGGCTTCATTTATCATTCGGCTATATTATTATTTTCAAGCTCTCTCCTTATTCTCGCGGGATCTACCAATCCGTTGCATAACAAATGGCAAAATTGATTCTTCCACTCTTCGCTGCTTGTTCTCATCCCTCTCCAACCGTTCACTCTTTGTCTCGTGGTCCATACGGTCCAACAACTCTTTCGTGTGTTATTCGTCAAAATGTTCTAGGCTAATCTTGCGTTGTATAAGTTGCCGGTCTTGCGGGGGTGTCTAAAAATTGTTGTTTCATCGTGTTGGGAGATATTGTGTAACAAATTAGAAATCGCCCGCTAGGAGACAGGCGGGTCACATCTCATTCTTATTCATATCCGATCTTAATAACATTACGAGAAACGAGAACGAACAATGGTTACAAAAATAACCAGCAACTGATTCCTCTTATATCTCCTGGGATTCGGTATTAGTCATTCTCATACTTAAATCACGATTAAGAACACGAAGTTGGCAAGCCGGTAGAAATTTTCGTAATTGATATTGTTTAGTTTTTGTTTTACGGCAATATCAACACTCAGTAGGCTCATTTAATGCCCGATACGGAATAAGTTTTATGGAGATCAATTTCCTTAATGATAATACAATTTTTTTATAATAAATAAACATTTTTTCTATTTAAACCCATAAGATGGGAGAACTATACTAATAAACAAGGATATAACTACAAAAAAAACCACGACGACTGGCAACCGGGTACGAAGTAGGGACAAGGAGAGCATGGTGCATGAAGGGGTACTTGGTCTAGCTTCCAGGAAACTTCCCAGTATTTCCTTTATTAAGGACTGGAACCGCAAGAAGAATTAGCAGAACCAAGACACAGCCATCACAAGATAGCAGTTTAACGTCATTTACCCAGACAAAAAAAGATAATGAGGGGGGAGCGACCTTGACAGCCAACACGCATTCTTCAACCTTAGGACTAACACAATGAAAATAGATAAAGGGGGTTGAGAGGTAAGAGCTTTGGATAAAGCCCATAATAAAGGCGACAATAGGAGATTGGGGGGAAATATAAATACATAATAAAATAGGTGCGGTAAGAAAGATAAAAAGGGGCTTGACGTGACCGAGGCACGATTGGATTGGATGGGAGAGGAGGAAGGCAGCGGTCAGGTCCACAAGAAAGAAGAAGGACAAGAAGGAGAACAACTCTCGCCCGTCTAGAGCCCAAGATGGGCCAAAGTGGAGTAAATTGCATGTCATGAAATGTCATCCACCTGGGCCTCTAATCCTTAAAAGGCATGTGACGGGTCCGCCCACATTAGCACACCCCGGGTCGGGCCAGGGGGTCGCCACCGGTAAAGGCAGGCCAACAGTGGCCCATTGTGGGGAGTCCTACCCCTCTGCAGAGATGTAGTCGGTGGCATTCTACGCACGGTCAGCACCCGGAGCTGTTCGCGATGTCTGCGTCGCCGAGCAACTGGTTCGCATGCGATAGTTTAGACTCGATTCATCGTATAGTTGATCTTATATCTTCTTGATAAAGTTCACCCTAGTAGACCCAGGGTCATATCACAAGTATGGCAGCTTCTCCGAGGAGAAAGTATTGAATATATCGTTTTGCGATATATGAGATTAAACTTGTGAGCACTAAATGCTTTAATCATAAATATATAGAAGAATGATATGATTGATAAATTTGGCGAATGTCTAAGTTGATACTTGCTATTGAGTTACAAATAGGACCTTCCTCCATTTGCTACTTTCATACACTCTCGACAAAATTAAGTAAATATAATTACAGCAGATAATCAATTAACTTGAATAAAATTTTTAATTATTTTCTGCATTTTAGTTAAAATATACATAACTAGCTTAAAATGGCCCTATCGTGTACGTTTGAGCTAGGTTCCTACAAAGAGGGTTCTTATTACCCTTATTGCAATTAATTGTAAAACAAACAAATTAATTCCGGTTGTTTAGTTATAATATTCCGCCGGGGGGGATCTCTCTGTCGGCTTGTCCCCATATGTTTGTGAGCGATCCAATTTTCGTCACTTTTTTTGGTTTACCGTCATTGGCAGACAATGAAATCGTCGGACAAATAATCGATGATCGACAACAATAGTGTCTTGGGATGAATGAAACCTCTCATTCAACGGATTGGGCCTGTGTTTTTTTCAGGCCAACCATTTCATCATTTGGAGAGAAGTCTTGATTCAGATGGGATATGATTTACAACGTCGCTGATGAGTATATATCGAGGAGAGTAGACTTACCTGACTATATGGCGGGTCCATTGATCGAGGTGTATTCTGAGACTGTGGACGGAAGTGGGTAGAATAATGATATGATACCGCTTCGCATAGGGCGACACTCTCATTTTGTAAGTATATATAAAGGTAAGATAGGAGCATTCCCATACAGTTATAGAAGTGGTAATCTGCTGAGTGTAACCACGTTTTGCACAGAGCATTATAGATAGATCGACAAAGTGTTTATCTCACTCTAGTACGAATGTATATAGAAGGAGAAGTGATGATCGATTATATAATCTTGTAATATCAGAGATTACGGGTCCGGTGTGCGACGAGCGCTCTCTCTCTCGCTCTCCGATACTCTCTGGCGAAAAACTACTTCACTGCTTACGGGTCACTATACCCAAAATCGTCAATAACATAAGAATAATACACTCAACAATTTGAAAAAAACAACGTATAAGTGAAGTGTGATTAGTTATTAAAGCGTTGAACATGCTGCCTGAAGTAAATAGACCAACTCTAGGCATGTACTTCTCAGGAAGATACTTCGGATGGTGCAGAGGGCAGACAGCTTATAGGTCGTGAGGAGTTATTGAGGAGTGAGAATTATACAGGACTGTGTGTATATTTATTTACAAATCATAATATATATCTACTGAGTGATAAGATGCCACGGATCGACGATCGCTGTAAGTGGTTCTATCTAACAGTACTTACGCAATGGTGGTAACACTCACGCGCACTCTCTCTCATGGAGCTGAACTATGCAATTAGAACCTCTTCTGTCATGACTAGGTGTCGCTCTAAGGGGAACCAATGCTAATCTAACTAAAATAATAGCCTATCTTTTAAAGAAAAGAAGAAAAGTAATCGCTTCGAAAAACATTTTAAATTTTAGGATGATACTACACTCCGGAGTCTATAAATGTTATACTTAGTATATTTATTGGAAATATAATATTAATTTTAGGGTTGTTCAGGCATATCCAAGATAACCGGAAAAAACCCTGAAGTTGTCTTCCGTAAACAACGCTCGGCGTAAATAAGTAATAGTAAATAAACATTTAAAAAGAATAAAAATATCCTTTTAAGAAAACATAATTATCCTAGACATTTATAAGAAAAACTTCTTTTTAAAAAAAATCAATGTGTATCTGTTTTTAAAAAATTAATGACCATCTTATTTGTATGTAGTTGGTTAAAC
>CM042158.1:14674981-14687481 GCA_023376005.1 Doryteuthis pealeii | reverse complement strand
CGGTAAAGTAAAGAGCTGATGGAAAGTGTGGCGCTCAACCCCAGACGCAAAAAAACAATCTCGTTGGTCTAGCGATAGCGAAAAGGGGATAGACTCCCTCGCGGATTGGCTGATACTGACATACTGATACGCCGCCCGACGACTTTACTTTTTACTTATATATATATGTAAAGTGTTATGGGTCCAACGGGAGAAATATGTCCTCACGGAAGCTCAAAATATGACGATTATATCATTATATATATATATATATATATATATATATATATATATATATATACATATTAAATAAATGGATACAATAGAAACCTACTCGATTTTCACCGTTAGGATCATCAGGGTTAAATCCACTGAATTAATCGAGTTACCGATTAATTCCAGCCGATCACACGTGTGTACATTGAATAAGATGTAACGTAACATCTTATTCAATGTACACACGTGTAATCGGCTGCAATTAATCGGTAACTCGATTAATTCAGTGGATTTAACCCTGATGATCCTAACGGTGAAAATCGAGTAGGTTTCTATTGTATCCATTTCTTTAATAAATTTGCTCTGCTTTGTATTGAGCACTTTGTATTTGTTTTATCGCGGACTTAACCCCTGGATTTTGTGCACCTCCAGGGATCGTGCCCATATTCACCGGTAAGCCACCCTTTATATAATATATATATATATATATATATATATATATATATATATGAAAAAGGTGTTTTTATTCTTTTTGCCCTTGTCTTTCTCTTGCCTGTGAACAGAGAAAGCAACGGACGAATGAGATTAGTTATTTCCTGGGTAGATTATCACGTCAGTCAATGCGAGGGAAAGCGTGACTGAAATCCTTCTTTAAAAATAAGTTTAGATTAAATGATATTTCACGAAGAGATGTTAATTTAACGAGATCAATAATACAAGGTTGATATCGTTATAACTTCTTTTTTTATTTGCACGTTGACATTTCAGATAAGATTCTTTTTTTAAATCTCTTCGTGCCCCTCTTTTTTACCGGTTTTATTATTGCGTTGCGATATGGCTTATTGCATCATATTAATACGATCAGTAGACAGGAATCAGCATCGAAAGGCATTTGTTCCGGGCATGATTTCGCAATAACCTTCTCTCTCACTTTAGAAAAAAAAACTGTAACTTAAATATGTGCGAAAAAATGTGCATTAAACATGTGATGATATACTTGCATAAAAAAACTGTGTTTTCCGTTCTTCTTCTTCTTTCTTCTTCTTCTTCTTTCTTCTTCTTCTTCTTCTTCTTCTTCATTTAATCTTGTCTTTTCATTTTCTTCTTTTTCTTCATCTTTATCTCCTCCTCATTTTTCTGTTCTTGTTGTTCTTGTTCTTATTCTTCTTGCTAAATGAAGCCGTTCGTGGTGCAATTCTTATCGTTTTAGGAGATGAACTCAACGATCCGAGATCAAATTCTGGACGAAGCATTTTGCATTTCACAATTTACACTAGAATAGGCAAAAAGCCGGTGATATCCTACAGAAACTAGTATACACTGGGACTAAGTTGATGTATCGCTTCTCGTACACTTACACAAGTCAAATCACTGCTGCATAGAGTACAGAAGGTAGAGAGCGGTAGTGGCCCCTATATGGACTCAGAATAAATTGGACTGACGTGTGTTAAAGAAGAAGAAGAAGAAGAAGAAGAAGAAGGAGAAGAAGAAGAATGTGAAGAAGAAGAGAAAGAGGAGGGGAGTGTTCAAAATAAAGAAGACGAAAAAGTAGAAGAAGAATGTGAAGAGGAATGGAAGAAGAAGAAGAAGAAGAAGAAGAAGAAGAAGAAGAAGAAGAAGAAGAAGAAGAAGAAGAAGAAGAAGAAGAAGAAGAAATAAGGAAGATACTGAAGAAGTGAGGTATATAGAAGACGAAAATATGTGAGGAATGAAGGGGAATGTGAAGAAAAAGTGAGAAATAAAGATGAAGAAGAAGAAGGAAAAGAAGAATGAAAAGAAGGAGAAGATGAGGAATTAATATGAACATGAAGAAGAAGATGAAGAAGAAGAAGAATGTGAAGAAGAAGAGGAGGAGGAGTATTCAAAATAATGAAAGAAACGAAAAAGTAGAAGAATGTGAAGAGGAATGTTAAGAAGAAGAAGAGAGAAGAAGAAGAAGAAGAAGAAGAAGAAGAAGAAGAAGAAGAAGAAGAAAGAAGAAGAATGCGAGAAATAAGGAAAATGCTGAAGAATAGGTGTTTGAGGGATATATAAGACGGAAAAGGAGTGTGAAAGAGGAAGAAGAAGAAGAAGAAGAAGAAGAAGAAGAAGAAGAAAGAAGAAGAAGAAGAAGAAGAAAGAGAACGGTAGAAATAAGGAAGATACTGAAGAAGTTAGTTATATAGAAGACGAAAATATGTGAGGAATGAAGGGAATGTGAAGAAAAAAGTTAGAAAATAAAGAAAAGAAGAAGAAGAAGAAGAAGAAGAAGAAGAAGAAGAGAAGAAGAATAAAAGAATGTGAGAAATAAGGAAGATGCTGAAAGAATGGGTGTGTGACGTATATAGAAGACGAAAAAGGGGAATGTGAAGAAGAAGAAGAAGAAGAAGAAGAAGAAGAAGAAGAAGAAGAAGAAGAAGAAGAAGAAGAATTAATATGAACATGAGGAAGATGTGACAAAGAAGAGGAGTGTGAAATGAAACAGAATATGATAAATAAAGAATAAGAAGAATGAGAATCAATATCAATATGAACCATAAGTAATGCTGAAGATTAAGGACTTCGTAAAAAACTTGTAAGACTTCACAATGCAGATTAACTCTGCAATTCATCAACGTCGATCTGATCTACTTTTTGTTAAGAATGATACACGAGGGTGTCTCATCATCGATTCTGCTGTAGGCAATCACCAGGTGATAAATAATGAAATAGATGAAATCACAAAGTATACTGAAGGTTCATCTATCACGAATATTGGTCACCAGCAGCGTTTTTTTTTCCAATCGAGATTGAAGCCGAAGTCATTGAACGTAGAGTTATTTTGGGTAATAGATATGGTATAAAGTCGTTGACCTGAGTCACGGGTATCAACAGCATTGTGCTATTGTCTAATCAGATAGAGAAATGGCATAAAACCAGCGTAAATTGTAAAATAATTAAGGAGGACTTTTAGGGAATTATCGTATGAAATATCTAAGATAATTTTATCAGTATAGAGATACTGTATTAATATTGTATACGCTTTGTGCAAATATAATTTAAAGATTCGCGTGAGAAGATAATAAAAAGGGAAAATTCTCAAAAATGTATACAAAATGTTGATTCATTTTAAGGTTCCACAATTTGTTTTTATATTAAAAAAGACTTTCCATATGTGTTGCATGGGATCAATTTTCTTTTAAAGAAATAAAGAAATAATTTGAAAGAGAAAGAAAGTTAGGACTAGCTTAGCAAAAAAACAATATTTTTTCTATACCTGTCATATATATATAATATATTTGATTCACCCCCATATATATATATATAATATATATATATATATATATATATATATTCTAATAGTCGGACGAACCTACTATTAGTTTCGCATAAAGCTCTTCAGGGCTAAAGGTCGGATTTTAGCCCTGAAGAACTTTATGCGAAACTAATAGTAGGTTCGTCCGACTCATTAGATTATCTTTATTATTGGCTCTACTTAGGTATCGAGCACTTTTTACATATTAGCTTTCTCCTAGCGCTTATATGAATATATATATATATATATCTTATATACATATATATACATATAAATTGTTTTTTCTTTTGGCCAAATACAGTACCAATAGATTATTTTTTGTTGGTACGAATATTTTGGTCCTTATATATATATATATTTTGGTCCTATATATATATATATATATATATTATATATATATATATACCAGGTGTGTCAAAAAGTATCGAGATTTTTTGTACTTTTTGATCCACCTTGTATTCTTTAAAAATTAACGTTGCATTCCTTGTTCATTTATATCTTTGTAAATACAGCTTCTAACTGTGCACTGACCAAATAGTACATTTATTGACCTGATGATTTGGTGGGTGGAATGTTTCTACCTAGGACATTATATATCCTCCCTGCAATTACAAATGTATCTCTCTCTCTCTCTCTCTCTCTCTCTCTCTCTCTCTCTCTCTCTCTCTCTTATATATACTAGCAAATATATGCACCCTCCGGGTGCAAGTATTTAAGTTTTAATGTAATAAAATATCATATTAAATTAGAAAGGCTAATGAAACTAAATAAGAATGCAGATAAAAAGATTTGGAACAGAGGGCGTATTATCGAAAAATAGAACAGCTTTGAAACTAACTCTTCCATCATTTTCCAATTACTCCCATCTTTCATTGGTAAATTTTCCTAATTTAACTCTTTACTTAAAATAAAAGTAAAGGATAATATTACAGTTATTTCTTCTTCTTAATGAATTTCTTTTAAGATTTATCCCAGAGATTTTTGCTCATATTCTATAAGATAAAACAAAACAATTAGGAATCAATAATACTAAGCATATATTTATTTAAATCAAATTTTTAAGATCAATATGCAAATTAGCCTCCCCATTCACACTGTAATCCGCTGTTCTGTTGTATATATAAATACAATTGCATGTTATTATTATGTAGATATGGTCAACAGTCTTAATAACGTAAAACAATTGTATTATTAATTAAGGTTTAAATAAAAATAAAATCATGGAGAATGTGATGTAAATAACTAAGGGAACTGTGAATTGAGTAGTAATATAGTTTCGGTTACAGACAGACAAACACACAATCTCCATTATAATAATAATAATATAATATATATATATATATATATATATATATATATATATACATGTTTGCGTTCATATATATATGTATTTATATTTCATATATATATATATATATATATATATATATATATATATATTAGTCTCTACCCTACATTGTAGATTTATAACAAGTTCGAAATGCTTATCCAACATCATTCTTGTCATACTTTTTGCTAGACTATAACAATAAACACAAATTACATTAACAAATCATAAAAACAACATTTCTTTAAAACATTTCAGACTTTCAAAAGTGCTCACACATGAAGTTCCATCAAAAGCAATGATTTCTGGAATTAATCTTTCGTAACATAGTTTGAATGGGAACGCTAACGTTACATACCGTTTCGATTTGTCTCTTTTCTCATAAAGGTCTCTACACACCATAAATAAAGGCTTACACTCTTGTGAAGGTCAATTGTTTTCTTTTTACACAATTTATAACTCCCTTGATCGTTGGAATAAAAATGGAATCGCTATTGTGTCGGCTTGAGGAAAATGTAAACTTTCGTCTTAACTAATGTTTTTTCTTCATTTTTATACATTTATACTAGCAGATTTAGATTCAGTTCTTTTTTGATATATATATATATATATTTCCTCTCATTTGAAGATAAACCAATGGAGCCACACAGCAAAAGCAGAGACTCGTTTTTGTTTTCATTAATAATTTATTTTTTCTTTAAACCAACGAAAACCCTGATGAAGGTATGTTAAAACAAAACGAAACACTGCAGTGTAGGCTTATTAAACATCATTCGTTAATGAAACTTGTGTTTTTTTTCAGTTTTTACAATATCACACACACACACACACACACACACACACACACACACACACACACACACAGATACATATATATATATATACATGTTTTTTTTAAATTTTCGTCATACAACGTGTGATAGCACGTGCGTTACCCTGCCCTCATCAGCTGACAACTAGGAGTGATAACACATATTCGGTAGCTCAGGCAGGACTGCTACTTCCTAGCGCTACCAAGCAGCTTTCGCCACCGGACAGTGTATTAAAAAATAAAATGAAATAATGCAGACAAGAAATTATAAGATCCGTTCATCGGGGAAGTTTTGTTATCAGTTTGTTATTCAAAAACGCGTTTGTTTTCGGCCGTTGACTTGATTACGCGATTGCAGATATTACATAATAACACGGGAATGATGATTCCGCGCGCGTATCATTCGTGCTGAAGACTTTTAAACCTCGACCAGATCCAGCTAGACGCATTTTGCACAGTGGTTTGAAGACAATGTGAGGTAATTTTCAAACAGCGGCCAGTAATTCCTGATTTGTTATATATATATATATATATATATATATATATATATATATATATATATATATATATATGTGTGTGTGTGTGTGTGTGTAAGAAAGTTTTATAGAACACATTGATATTCATTTACATTTTTACTACAAACTCTTTTGAGTTTTTATGATAAAAATGCTTAAACATTTTAAAAATAAAATTTATTTTATTTTTAACAACAAATATGTATTTTTCAAAATTAAAAAAAAAAATTCCGGTACTGATCGAGAGCGTTCGTTGCCTTGTAATTACTGATATATTCATTTCGTTTTTCCGCTGACAATGTTGCTTTGAAAAAGACATATTCATAATGTCGAAACAGATATCTGTCAGCAAAAATGTTTAACATCTTGTTGTTTTTCTATAAAACTTTCTTACATATTGTCGGATTCAATATCCATTTTTACCTTCATATATATATATATATATATATATATATATATATATATATATATATATATATATATAAAAGCTCAACCCTAACTGACCACAGTTGTGTTATATTTCAATAAAGCTTCAGATCATGCTATTACCTCATATGTCTTTCATTACAGGTGTATTACAAATAAAGGTTTTAGAAATGACTTATATTTGATGGTATATTATACTTAATTTAATTATTTGCTGTTATTAGACAACCATTTTATAACAAAAACAACATGAGAGATGAATCTAAAAATTGAAAATTTCAGAAACTGAGGTTAACCATCGTTAAAACAGCCACTTATATACATTTTAAAAATCTTAACCCTAACTGACCACAATTGTGTTATATTCCAATAAAGTTTCAAGTCAAACTATTACCTTTTTCATTAAAGTGTAATCTTAATTTTCAATTCCAATAAGAAAAAAGTAAAGTAGAGTTTATGACGCTTGCTGGATTCGAAATTATTATTCCATTAGCCTCCGATTCACACTGCATTTCGCCAACCGTCGGCTTTTAGGCCCACCCTGTTAATCTCATACCCATCTCCTCTCTGTCTTTCGCCCATCCCTCTGCCTTTCACCATATCTCTTCTTTAAACCACCCACGAGCTCAATATCCATCTCATCTGCCATTCTCCAATCCCACTGCATTTCGCCAACAGTCGCTTTTAGGCCCACCCTGTTAAGCTCATATCCATCTCCTCTCTGTCTTTCGCCCATCCTCTGCCTTTCGCCATAGCTCTTCTTTAAACACCCACTTGAGCTCAATATCTATCTCCTCTGCCATTCTCCAATGCCACTGCATTTCGCCAACCGTCGGCTTTTAGGCTCATCCTGTTAAGCACATACCCATCTCCTCTCTGTCTTTTGCCCATCCCTCAGCCTTTCGCCATATCTGTTCTTTAAACCACCACTTAAGGTTAATATCCATCTCATCTGCCATTCTCCAATCCCACTGCATTTCGCCAACAGTCGGCTTTTAGGCCCACTCTGTTAAGCTCATACCCATCTCCTCTCTGTCTTTTCGCCCATCCCTCTGCCTTGGCCATATCTCTTATTTTAACCAACCTACTGAAGCTTAATATCCATCTCATCGGCCATTCTCCAATCCCACTGCATTTCGCCAAATGTCGGCTTTTAGGCCCACTCTATTAAGCTCATACCCATCTCCTCTCTGTCTTTCGCCCATCCCTCTGCCTTTGGCCATATCTCTTATTTAACCAACCTACTGAAGCTTAATATCCATCTCATCTGCCATTCTCCAATCCCACTGCATTTCGCCAACCGTCGGCTTTTAGGCCCACTCTGTTAAGCTCATACCCATCTCCTCTCTGTCTTTCGCCCATGGCTCTGCCTTTCGCCATATCTTTTATTTATCCAACCTACTGAAGCTTAATATCCATCTCATCTGTCATTCTTCAATCCCACTGCATTTCGCAAACAGTCGGCTTTTAGGCCCACTCTGCTAAACTCATACCCATCTCCTCTCTGTCTTTCGCCCATCCCTCTGCCTTTCGCCATATCTCTTATTTAGCCAACCTAATGAAGATTAATATCCATCTCATCTGCCATTCTCCAATCCCACTGCATTTCGCCAACAGTTGGGTTTTAGGCCCACTCTTTTAAGCTCATACCCATCTCCTCTCTGTCTTTCGCCCATCCCTCTGCCTTTCGCCATATCTCTTATTTAACCAACCTACTGAAGCTTAATATCCATCTCATCTGCCATTCTCCAATCCCACTGCATTTCGCCAACAGTTGGCTTTTAGGCCCACTCTGTTAAGCTCATAACCATCTCCTCTCTGTTTTTCACCCATCCCTCTGCCTTTCGCCATATCTCTTATTTAACCGACCTACTGAAGCTTAATATCCATCTCATCTGCCATTTTCCCATCCCACTGCATTTCGCCAACCGTCGGCTTTTAGGCCCACTCTGTTAAGCTCATATCCATCTCCTCTCTGTCTTTCACCCAGGCCTCTGCCTTTCGCCATATCTCTTATTTAACCAACCTACTGAAGCTAATATCCATCTCATCTGCCATTCTCAAATCCCACTGCATTTCGTCAACAGTCGGCTTTTAGGCCCACTCTGTTAAACTCATACCCATCTCCTTTCTGTCTTTCGCCCATCCCTCTGCCTTTGGCCATATCTCTTATTTAACCAACCTACTGAAGCTTAATATCCATCTCATCTGCCATTCTCCAATCCTACTGCATTTCGCCAACAGTTGGCTTTTAGGAACACTCTGTTAAACTCATACCCATCTCCTCTCTGTCTTTCGCCCATCCCTCTGCCTTTGGCCATATCTCTAATTTAACCAACTCTGAAGGTTAATATCCATCTCATCTGCCATCTTCCAATCCCACTGCATTTCGCCAAACCTTCGGGCTTTTAGGCCCACCCTGTTAAGCTCATACCCATCTGTTCTCTGTCTTTCGCCCATCCCTCTGCCTTTCGCCATTCTGCTTATTTAACCAACCTACTGAAGATTAATATCCATCTCATCTGCCATTCTCCAATCGCACTGCATTTCGCCAACCGTCCGTTTTTAGGCCACACGCCTGTTCAGCTCATAACCCCACTCCTATCTGCCTTTTGCCGCATCCCTCTGCGCTTTCGCCATATCTGTTCTTTTAAACCCCCCACTTAAGCTTAATAATCCATCTCCCTGGCAATCTCCAATCCCTGGATTAGGCCATACGCGTGATCGGGGTTGGTTGTAAATGGCCACAGGGCTGGTAGGACTGCAGTCACAGATGGGTGGGTTAGTACGTCATCTCCCCTTGTCTTCGCCATCCCTTGTTCTTACCTTCGCACCCTATCTGGTACGTGTATTGAACGGCAATCTACGGTGGGAAGGGCTTAATGATACGGAGTGCAAGTTTCTCATGACGTGCTCATTACTTCCGAATCTACACTGTGCATTTGTGGCGCACGTGGGGAGAGTTGGGCTTTTGGTAGGGCATGCGGCACTCTGGGGATTCTAGTTTTATTGTGTTAGGCCATATCGCCATCCTCCTCTCGCTGTACGCGCCATGCCTCTGGGCGCGTGTTCGCCATAGGTGCTCTTATTTAGAGCTGAGAAGCGCTGGTGACTGAAAGCTTAAGTATTTCGCATGTGCTGCGGATGCTGCCGATGTATTGGTTTGGTGGGCTAGCATATCCTCGAGCTGCATTTGGTCAGGCCAAGATGCCCGTAGAGGCGAGTATTGTTGTAGAGAATGGGAACGCAACTGAGATGGAACAATTAAACGTCTTCGTAGGTTTGGCTAATAAGAGATATGGTGAAAAGGCCAGATGCTGTATGAGAGCGAAAAGCTAGGCAGCGAATGAGCGAGACCATGGCTATGACGCTCTCACACATGAGTTCGGTTCGCCCCACTCTCCAAATGCTGCTTTAACCACATAAATTGGAGCGTTCTTATTTAGAAGATGCAGCTGCAGGCATTGAGACATGGCAATTGAGATGGGCATGAGATAAAGGCTTAGACTTCAGTTTCATCGTCTAGATATAATCAACAGCCGATATGGTCGGTTGCTGACATGAACGGACAGTTAGCAACGATCGTGACAGATTTCACGACCAAGGCACGAAGTGGTATTAGGGTGTTCAGGCTCCACAGATACAGTTAAGGCTTCAAACCAATTGGGTTGCGTCCGCGACATATGGCTACGTTGGGAGTCCGGCAGATGCAGACTTGCATGGACCGTTTGCGCCATTATAGTCCTTTTTATTTACACTACAGAGCTCTGGTTACTTAGAAGAGAGCTTGGATGAAATCAGGCTATCATCACGAAGGTCGTGTTGGCGCGAAATTAGCACTCATGTAGCGAATGGTGTATGACCACCCTTTACCCAGTGCAGGAGTCCTTAAACGAAAAACCGAGCGTTCCGGCATATTTCAGGTCGCGCGATTGGCGCGCTGAGCATGAAACACTCTTATACCTATGGCGTGTCCTCGATACTTCGCCCATCGCGACTACGCGTATGCGACCAGATCGGTCTATTAAAGCGCAAGCGCTATTATAGAGAAGGGTAAGATTAATATACCATCTCATCTGCCACATTGCCCTCTCAATCGCACTGACATGAGCGCTAACGAGTTGGGTTTTTAGGCCGCACCTCTTTTAACGCTCATACCCATCTCCTCTCTGATTCGCACCATCCTCTGCTTTCGCCATATCTCATTATTTAACCAACCTACTGAGAAGCTTAATATCCATCTCATCTGCCATTCTCAATCCCACTGCAAATGTTCGCCACATAGTTGGGCGTAGCGCCACTCTTGTTAAAAGCTCATAACCTCTCCTGCTCTGTTTTCCGCCCATCCTCTGCCCTTTCGCCTTATCTGCTATTTAACGCACCTACTGAAGGCTTAAATATCCATCTCATCTGCCATTTTCCCATCCCTCATTTCGCGCAACCGTGCCGGCTTTTAGGCCCACTCGTTAAGCTATATCCCATGGACTCCTCATCTAATCTGTCACCCAGGCCATCTTGCCATTTCGCCGATATCTTTTATTTAATCCAACCTACTGAAGCTAATATCGCGATCTCATCTGCCATTGGCTGCAAAAATCTCTCACTGCATTTGCGTCAGACAGTCGGAACTTGTTAGGGAACACACATTGCTGTGAACACATCAGTACCCATAAGCTCACTGTCTGTCTTTGCGCCCATACCCTCTGTACTTTGGCCTATCTCTTATTAACGCAACCTACTATGCTTGACGCTTAGAATATCCATCTCAATTCTGTACCATTGGTTGGACTTCTCAATCCTAGACTGCAAATTATCGAGCGGCAAGCAGTTGGCTTTAGGAACACTTGCTGTAAAGGCTCATGACCCATATCTCCTATCTGTCTTCGCACCATGACCTCTGCCGATTTGGCCGCATAATACTCATATGTAAACGCAAAAGCGCTAGTGAGAGTTAATGATCCATACTCATAAACCTGACCATTATCTCCAATCCCACTGCCATATATCGTCGCACCCTTGGCTTTAGGCCGCACCGCTGGGGTGAAGGGCTCATACCCAATCTGGCCGCTCTGTGCTTTTCACCCATCCCTCATCATTTTCGGCCCATATCTTTATTTAATAACAAGCAACCTACTGAAGAAATTAAATATCAATCTCATCCTGCCATTTCAACCAATCCCAACTGCATTTCGCCAGACCGTAATGGGGTTATGAGCTCCGTGTTTTAGGCCTCAACCTCTATTCAGACAGCTCATACCGCACGTGCGCTATGTCTGGCCTTTTGCCCATCCGGGCCTTCGCCTTTCGCCTATCTGTTTCTTTAAACCCACCCACTATAAGCTTAAATATCCCATCTCCTGCCATTCTCTGCATCGCACTGTAATAAATTGCCAACCGTCGCTTTTAGGCCCACACTGTTTAAGCTCATACCCGATGCCTGCACTACGTTGCCTGGAACATGCCACGTGGAATTTGGGCAGGACACGGGCAGCACTATGAGATGGGATTACCTTCAGTAGGTTGGTTTAAATCTAATTGGAAGATACTGGCTCCAAAGGCAGAGGGATGGCGAAAGACCAGAAGAGGGGTACGCTCTTATGCGCTATGAGTTTAACAGAGCTGTTCTGCCCTCTATACTCAATATAAAGCCACTGTTGCGATATGGTCTCAAGTAGGATTGGAGAATCGGCAAGAATGAAAAAGAATGGATATTAAGAACTCGTCTGCAGTAAGGCTCTGAAGATAAAACTAAGGAAGATATAGGCCCCCACACACGGCACGAGGGATCGGCGAAAGACAGAAAGGAAGATGGGTATAGAGTTTAAAACACCAAGAAGTGGAGCCCACGAAAGCCGATGTCACGCACGAAATGCAGTGAGATTCTATGAGAGAACTGCGCACCTAGAGCAACCACTCGAGACATATTAAAAGAACATTCAAGATAAAAGGAAA
>CM042158.1:14671030-14674881 GCA_023376005.1 Doryteuthis pealeii | reverse complement strand
TTATTCTGAGTCCATATAGGGGCCACTACCGCTCTCTACCTTCTGTACTCTATGCAGCTGTGATTTGACTTGTGTAAGTGTACGAGAAGCGATACATCAACTTAGTCACAGTGTATACTAGTTTTTTGTAGGATATCACCGGCTTTTTGGTCTATTCTAGTGTAAATTGTGAAATGCAAAATGCTTCGTCCAGGATTTGATCTCGGATCGTTGAGTTCATCTCCTAAAACGATAAGAATTGCACCACGAACGGCTTCATTTAGCAAGAAGAATAAGAACAAGAACAACAAGAACAAGAAAAATGAGGAGGATAAAGATGAAGAAAAAGAAGAAAATGAAAAGACAAGATTATATAAAGAAGAAGAAGAAGAAGAAGAAGAAGAAGAAGAAGAAGAAGAAGAAGAAAACAAAGAATAACGGAAAACACAGTTCTTTTTATGCAAGTATATCGTCACATGTTTAATGCACATTTTTTCGCACATCTTTAAGTTACAGTTTTTTTTTCTAAATTGAGAGAGAAGGTTATTGCGAAATCATGCCCGGAACAAATGCCTTTCGATGCCTGATTCCTGTCTACTGATCGTATTAATATGATGCAATAAGCCATATCGCAACGCAATAATAAAACCGGTAAAAAAAGGGCACGAAGAGATTAAAAAAAGAATCTTATCTGAAATGTCAACGTGCAAATAAAAAAAAGAAGTTATAACGATATCAACCTTGTATTATTGATCTCGATAAATTAACATCTCTTCGTGAAATATCATTTAATCTAAACTTATTTTTAAAGAAGGATTTCAGTCACGCTTCCCCTCGTATTGACTGGCGTGATAATCCTACCGGGAAATAACTAATCTCATTCGTCCGTTGCTTTCTCTGTTCGCAGGCAAGAGAAAGACAAGGGCTAAAAGAATAAAAGCTTATAGGAAACACCTTTTTCATATATATATATAATATATATATATATATATATATATATATAAAGGGTGGCTTACCGGTGAATATGGACACGATCGTTTGAGGTGCACAGAATCCAGGGGTTAAGTCCGCGATGAAAACAAATACAAAGTGCTCAATACAAAGTAGAGCAAATTTATTAAAGAAATGGATACAATAGAAACCTACTAGAGTTTCATCGCTAGAATCATCAGGGTAAATCCACTGAATTAATCGAGTTACCGATTAATTCCAACCGATCACACGTGTGTACATTGAATAAGATGTAACGTAACATCATCGTGTGTGAGTGTGTACGTTGAATAAGATGTACGTAACATCTTATTCAATGTACACACGTGTGATCGGCTGGAATTAATCGGTAACTCGATTAATTCAGTGGATTTAACCCTGTTTGATCCTAACGATCAAGTAGGTTTCTATTGTATCCATTTCTTTAATATATATATATATATATATATATATATATATATATATATATTATATATATAATGATATAATCTTCATATTTGAGCTTCCGTGAGGACATATTTCTCCCGTTTTGACCCATAACACTTTATATATATATATATATATATATATATATATATATATATATACGTAAAAAAGTAATGTCGTTGGAACGGTCTAATGTCAGTATCAGCCAATCAGCGAGGGAGTCTATCCCCTTTTCACTAGCGCTAGACCAACGAGATTGTTTTTGCGTCTGGGGTAGAACGCCACACCTATCATCAGCTGTTTACTTTACGCGCACAGATGACTGTGCTACTCATACGCTGAGTTGGCGAGGGCCGGTATCGAACTAGGAACCTTGTGATTTCTAACCTTGTGATTTCTAACCAAACGCTCTACCAACTGAGCTAACCCGACCCTTGTGTTGTGTTGTGTTGTGTTGTGTTGTGTTGTGCTGTGTGTGTGTGTGTGTGTGTGTCTGTCTGTCTGTCTGTCTGTCTGTGTGTGTGTCTGCCTAGTGTGTGCATGTGTGTGAGCGTGTGTGAGTGTGTGTGCACTCAAATATTTGCAGAGAAAGTTCCTTTTATTGATATGCAATTTTACATACACGTTTCCAATTTAAAAATGCTTTCACCACTTAGAATAAACTGTTTTGATGTATTTCCTTATGTAAGAAACTCTGAGCGCCACGCTGTTGGCTAATAGCTAGCTAGTATTAAAAAAAAGATACATGTCTATAGAAAAATATGTTCGATCGTCGATGGGTGTCCCAGAAAAAAATACATTGTCTCCAATTCTATTTCAACGCACACATAAAGTTTTTTTTCTTTTCTAAAACAAATAAATAGATAACAGTAAAATACAAAAAAAAATAGAAGAAAATAATGCAAAGGGTGTTCGCTGCGAGAGGCCATTAAAACCGCTTAAAATCTCCCGGTGATTCAATCAGGATGTCGGTCGCGAGTCGAGTTGAGATCACGTGTAATTAAACAGGGTTGCGTGAGCGCTTCGGCGTCGTACAAATGCCACTACGCTTGAACTTTACCGGAACCAAAAAAAGGACCTTTATTGCACTTTCTTTGGTGGCTGGCTTTAGATTCACGTTTGTTTTCTTGCTGTTATTTCTGTGTTATTTTCTTATTTTTGACAAAATATAATGGGTGAGGAGTTGGGTGTGGACAAAGCAACAACAAAACAAAAAAAAGATGAATAATAAGTGCATTTCAAAAAGTACTGAAAAACCCTCAGCGATTTTGCTCGTCTGTGAGATATTGATCGTTATGTGGTTGCAAAAAGAAGTTTTATATAAAAGCTTCCCTTTGATCTCAGCCGGGTTAATAATGTGGAACAGAAATAAGGATCAATACTCACACATACATACACACGTATACAGGTTTGTCACATACACATACACACACACATATATATGTATGTATTTATAAGTGAATGTATATAAACATATATATACATACCCATACATATATAACATTTATATATATATCGAAATAGATATTTAAAAATATTACAAAGATGTATTCATATATATATATATATATATATATATATATATATAGTATATATATTAATATGTGTGTGTGTGTGTGTGTGTGTGTGTATTATCTGTGTGTTTATCTATGTTTGGGAATACTTGAAATAATTTTCAAAAGCATGAAAATATGTACACATATACACAAACACACACAATGTCGCACACACACACACACACACACACACACATATATAATATATATATATATATATATGTGTGTGTGTGTGTGTGTGTGTGTGTGTGTGTGTTCCTTGCTCGATACGGGCCCTTGCATGAGTAGTACAATTTTAGACCTGTGCATTTTAAGTATATAGGCAGGAGCAAAAGCAAATTCGAGCGGGTCTAGCGAAATGGTGATTGACTTCATCGCCGTCGACTGTTACCGACAATAGGCCACACTGCCGACACTACTGAGAGACCCAACGATAGATAGGTAGGGAGACTGAGATACATAGACTGATTATATATATATATATATATATATATATATATATAATATATTATATATATATATATATATATATATATATATATAATATATATATATATATATTTGGGAATAAAAAAGGCCTTAAATACCATGGGTATCGTGGTTTATGGACCATTTCCACTCGCGAGTATGCTCACGAGCTTCTTCAGACCACTGAATATATTTTATATATATATATATTTTATATATATTATATATTTTATAACCACGATACCCATGGTATTTAAGGCCTTTTTATTCCCAAATAACTTTGCTCTGTTTACAATAATTAAACATTGAGCTCTCATACGGAACCTGAACTCTACAACAAACTACGGGTAGAGAATTAGGACCCACCTAGAATCACCTTGTACCAAGAAACTTGGTACCGCACCAAAATATATATAATATATATATATATAT